>JAPPVO010000016.1:33525132-33900146 GCA_030407325.1 Camellia japonica
CCAGGTGCAGACTGAGTTATAAGTGGTTGAAGGGCTTCTAATGATGTGAAGCAAATTACTATAGGGATGTACAGAGACGTCCTAAATCAACCAATGCTTAAACCAAAAGGCCGTATCCGGCTAGTGATAGGCAGCGACCACTAGTGGTTGAGCCTGCAATGGACAGAATGCATGCTAAAGGCAAGAGGCCCTTATATGAATCCAGGCCACCTAACTATTACAGAATGGAGGAGCAGTCATTCTGAAGAAGACTGGAGAAAGGCTCAGTTCATGGGATCAAAGCCAGAGATTGGCCCCCTAGACCAGCCTCACGCAGGACAGAAAGTGGCTACCTTCATCGAAGGTCTGAATCAGGCTCGAAAACATGAGGTCAGGCCAAGCACTTACCTTCACAGCCAGCTCGAAGATGGCTTCGAAGGTAGAAAAGAAAAAAGCAGTTCAACATCTGAGTCAGTAAGTTCGTGGGTACCTGGAGTCCCAGACTGGTTTGTAATGCAAAACAAACCTAGGGAAGTGCCTGCCCGGAGAGATGTTGGAATCCAAGGCAGGATGGTCAAGCCTCCTTTGGTGGCTCCGAACAATTGGGTATTGCTTAAACACCCAAAGACAAGGAACCAGATATGGTCCCAGTCATTTCGAGATCACAAAGGAGAAAGATTCAGCGCAGGTACACTCAGTACCAGAACGATATGAAAGAAGAAAATGGAGAGAGCTCTTCATTGGTCCAGACAGAAGGAAAGAAGACTCCAAAGTCAGACCATACTCCAAAGCCAACTCTACAAAGCAAAGTGGTTGCAGCAGAGAACAGTTGGCCAAGGTTCATTCTGAACTAAAAGCCAGAGAGAAGTCTAGCTTAGCAGGATTGGAGAAAGCTCTGATGGAGAGTGATAGCGAGACAGAAGAAGAAATTGGCATAAGCCAAAAGAAAGAAATGGTGGAGGAAGAAATGTTCGAAGCCTTCATGGCTGAGCAAACATTTTTGGTTGAAAAACCAGTTGAGAAAGATCCTTCGAAGGAATCAGTTAACAACGAAGTGCCAGAGTGCAGCATGGAGGATGCTGCTGAAGTAACTGAACAAGGTGGCCAAGGGAGGAAGCAGGTACAGCCAGCCATCCAATTTGGCTCATTTCCTCCAGTATCAGTCAATATGGTACACATACTGCCTCATGAGTTCCAGGCTGGAGATGAGGACCAAGATGACCAAGACATGGATCCTATTCCTGTCTCTAGTGAAGACTCACAAGTAAGTATGGTACAAGATGATTCTGGGAATGGCTACCCCAATGGAAACTGAATATGAGAGTGAAGAAGAGGTGAGCATTAACCTCTCGTATCCTTTTGAGTATCCCTCGAATTCTATGACACAACATGTCAAGCCTTTGTACATCAAGGCTTTCTTCGATGGGATACAACTGAACCGAGTCCTGATAGACAATGGGGCAGCAGTGAACTTACTACCGAAATCTTCTTTGAAGAAACTAGGGAAAAAGAATCCCAGGTTGATCCCAACCAGCACAACCATCGCTGGCTTTGCTGGAGACAAACAGATGGCTCAGGGGATTCTACCCATTAACTTGAGTGTGGGAACCAGGGACTGCATGACAGCATTCTTCGTAATCGACAGTAATGCTAAATACAATGCTTTACTTGGGAGAGATTGGATCCACACTAACAAATGTGTGCCTTCCTCTTTGCATCAGAAAATTATGATGGCCTTAGGCAATGGAGAGACAGAGGAATTGATGCAGATCCTCAACCCTTCATAGCCTGTGCAGACTTTGCAGAGGCCAAGTTGTATATTGAGGGAGTGACACCACTCAGTATACTGAGGAAAGCTGATGGCTCAGCCGAAGTGACGGCTGATGAGGAAGTGACACACCTGAAGCACTTAGTCCAAGAAAGTGCTGATGAAGAGATTGTCATTAAGGATGACAATGATGCCTGGTTGTAGGCAAAGAGATGAAGAACAAGAAGCCAAGTCTTTGGCTCTAATTAAATTTTCAACATTGGATGTAAAATCAATAGTCCAGAAAGTAAAGTAGCAGGAGAGAGAGAGAGAAGCCATGATAATTGGCTGCAAACAGAGCAGCAACGGGTCAGAATTTTGACCCTTGGCAAATACTGTGCATTGGACATTGAAACAAAAGTCCAGGAGATACAGGAAGAGGATGCCTTATGGACAGATTTTGTCTATGAGGAGGAGGGCAAAGATGTTGAACTAAAGAACTTTGGAGCAGAACAAAGCGAGAAGGTTGCGTCGAAGGTAGAAGAAACCAAGGAAGAAGCTTCAATAAGTTCTCAGACACAAGACCCCTTAGAAGAAGTAAATTTAGGGGAAGGTTCTATGCAACAGCCCACCTATATAAGTGCTTGCTTGAATGATCTGGACAGGGACCAATTATTGGTTGTTCTAAAGAAATATAAAGATTGCTTTGCATGGTCTTATAATGAACTACCAGGATTGGATAGGTCATTAGTGGAACATAGGCTCCCTATGAAGCCTAATTTAAAGCCATACAAGCAGAAACCAAGAAGAATGAGTCCAGAAGTAATTCAGAAAGTCAAGGAAGAGATTCTTAGACTACTCAAGGCAGGCTTTATTAGGACAACCAGGTATGTTGAATGGCTATCTAATATTGTGCCTGTAGTCAAGAAGAATGGTAAAATGAGGGTATGCATTGATTTCAGAAACTTAAATCTAGCAACTCCAAAAGATGAGTACCCTATGCCTATAGTGGATCTGTTGGTAGACAGTTCAGCAGGGCATCAAGTTTTATCAATGATGGATGGGCATTCTGGTTATAACCAGATCTGCATTGCAGAGGAGGATGTCCACAAGACAGCATTCAGATGTCCTGGAAATATTGGCACCTTCGAATGGGTTAAAATGCCATTTGGCCTGAAGAATGCTGGGGCTACATATCAGAGGGCTATGAACACTATCTTTCATGACCTCATTGGAGGGTATTTAGAGTGTTATATTGATGACATTGTAGTTAAATCCCAATCCATGGAGGAGCATCTGTTTCACTTAGAAGCAGCCTTTGAAAGAATGAGAAAGTTCAAATTGAAGCTCAATCCTCTTAAGTGTGCTTTTGGCGTATCATCTGGAAACTTCTTGGGCTATGTGGTACACAAGAAAGGAATACAGATTGACCAGAATAAAGCCAAAGCCATCATTGAAGCCAGGCCTCCATCAAGTAAGAAAGAATTACAAAGGTTCCTTGGACAGGTTAACTTTCTTCGAAGGTTCATTTCTAACACTGCAGGGAAAACTAAAGTATTTTCTTCCTTGTTAAGGCTGAAAGATGAAGAGGAATTTGTGTGGACAGCAGAGCATCAAATTGCTTTCGAAGGTATCAAAGCCTACTTGGCCAACCCTCCAGTGCTGATGCCACCAAAGGGTGATAAACCCTTGAAGTTGTACATAGCTGCAGCAGAAGATTCATTGGGAGCTTTTTGGCCCAAGATAATGAAGAAGGCAAGGAGCAAGCTGTTTATTACCTTAGTAGGTTTTTAAATTCTTGTGAATGTAAATATTCAGCTGTTGAAAAGCTGTGTCTTGCTTTGTATTTTGCTGCAATGAAATTAAGATACTATCTTTTACCTACAACTGTCTTGGTAATTGCAACCACAGATTTGGTTAAGTACATGTTATCTAGACCTATGTTGAGGGGAAGAATTGGCAAGTGGATACTAGCCTTATCAGAGTTTCATCTAGAATATGTCCCTCAAAGGGCAGTAAAAGGGCAAGTTTTAGCCAATTTTCTGGCAGACCATCCATCTCAAACAGAGAGCCAAGAGATAATGGAACTTGGTATGGCTAGTGTTGAGCCATGGCAGATGTGGTTCGATGGGTCGAAAGCCAATGGCTTAACTGGAATTGGTATTGTGATTAAATCACCACAAGGGGTAGAAACCACACATGGTTTCAGAGTGGATGAAGCTACCTGTTCTAATAACCAAGCTGAATACGAAGCCTTAATAGTGGGACTAGAAATTCTTATTGGATTACAAGTTCATGCAGTTGACATTTTCGGAGATTCTCAATTGGTGGTTAACCAAGTGAAAGGGATTTTCAAGTGTCAAAGCATAAGCATTTTACCATACTATGTTGTTGCATTACATCTGCTTTCTCAATTTCAAATAGCAAATGTAACTCATGTTCCAAGATTCTTGAATAATAGAGCTAATGATGTGGCTCAGAAAGCTTCGAACTTCAAGAGAAGGGATAATGCCCAAAGGGACATAAGCCAAACAACATATCAGAAATTGATACCACCTTTGAATAAAAGGAATGTGGTCTTGGAAGTCAATCATAATGACTTACAAGAACAAGATTGGAGGCATCCAATAATGCAGTACTTGGCCGGTCCATCTTCGAAGGCCAGCAGGAAAATCAAATTGCAGTCTATGCAATATATGATATATGGTAATGCTCTCTACAAAAGGGGGGGAGATGGCTTATTGCTGGAATGTTTAGGCCCAAAAGAAGCATTAACAGCTATGGCTGAGGTTCATGAAGGCATTTGTAGTGCTCATCAGCCTGGTGTGAAGATGAGATGGTTGCTTCGAAGGCATTCCTACTATTGGCCAACTATCCTTAAAGACTGCGTAGAGTATGCAAAGGGTTGCCAGGCATGTCAAAAGCATGGCACAATAAGATGGACCAGCCAAGTATTGCATATATTGCATAACTGACCTACATGCAGTAGTGAAGCCCTGGCTATTCAGAGGGTGGGCTATGGATATGATGGGGAAAATAAACCCACTTTCTTCGAAGCATCATTGTTTCATTCTAGTGGCCACTGATTACTTTACTAAGTGGGTCGAAGCCAAGCCATACAAGGCTGTAAACCAGACAGAGGTCATTGGGTTCATTAAAGATTTGATCCATAGATTTGGCATCCCACAAACTATAACTGTAGATAATGGGACTGTGTTCGATGGGAAGATGGTGAAGTCCTTTGTGGCAGAATTTGGAATTAGCCTTGTTAATTCCACACCCTATTATGCACAAGCCAATGGTCAAGCTGAATCATCCAATAAATCCTTGAAAAAGGGAATACAAAAGGTTGTGGAAGATAATCCTAGGGATTGGCATAACCTGTTGTTGGATGTTTTGTGGGCTTACAGAACTTCCCCAAGGTCGAGCACAGGAGTCACTCCTTATGCCTTAGTATATGGGCATGATGCAGTGTTACCTGTGGAGATTAATGTTAAATCTTTGAGGGTAAGATGCCAAGACCAGCTAAATCCTGAGCAGTACCATCAGAGTATGTGCTTGGAATTAGAAGGCATAGATGAAGACAGAATTCTGGCATTAAATAGCATTCTCTTGCAAAAGAAGAAAGCAGCCAAAAATTACAATAAGAAAGTCAAACACATTGGCTTTGATGAAGGTGATTTGGTATGGAAAACAATACTCCCAATAGGAATTAAAAGCCATAAGTTTGGCAAATGGTCACCTAACTGGGAAGGACCATATCAAATTCATAGAGTTCTGCCTTTTGGAGCATACCATTTGAGAAATTTGAATGGGTATATACATCCCAAAAAGATTAATGGTAGATATTTGAAGCCTTATTTTCCAACCATTTGGGAAACACAAGGAATAAAATAAACACCAAGTACAAGAACATAAGACTGCTTAAATGATAGACAAAAATTTGCTTTTCATAAAGAATTAAGTACATTTTGCCACAAATTGGCCCAAAAATCATTACAGTGTCTTAATTGTTTTTGTACAACAGATTTCCTATTGGTAAATGCTGAAAACAGTCGAATAGCTGCAGCCATTTCTTCCTTTCGATCAGCCAGTCCTTGGTTGGTAATTTGCAGTTTAGTGTCAGTTCGGACTAAGGCCTGATTCACTGCAGATAGCTCCTCTTCAAGTTGAGCTTTCCTCTCCAGCAACTGGACTCGAAAGTGGGAGGCAGAGGAGTGTTGTTCCTTAAGCTTTGACACTTCAGTATGTACGTGGGAAACAAAACTCTGGTCGCCAGCCAATTTCTCATCCTCAGCCTTGGCAGCCTGACAAATGCTAATGTAAAAATCGACAGTAGCTGCTGCCTGAGATAGATGACTTGAAACATTCATGCCGGACTGCTCAGCAACTTTGCAGCATTGGAGGAACCCATTTCTGATTATAGGCCTTTGTAGAGCCTCGAAGGGGATCCTCGAAAAAGAAATCAACAGATCCAGGCATGTGTCCAGGTCTATCAAAGGTGCAGAAGGCTTGCTGCTGGAGGAAGAAGAGCTCTCAAAAATTTCCAGCAAGGAGTCAGCCAAAACTAATGGCTCAGCTTCAACATTGAATGTTGGAGAGGTAGAGGGTATGTCGAAGAGACTAGCTAGTCTGGCTTCGAAGACATCAACCTCATCCATAGACATGAGAGGCGCAGAGAGAGTTGTGGTGGAAGGCACAGAGGACTGCATGGGGATAGGAAGAATGGATGGAGCATTTTTGGCAGTCTCTATGGTCTTAGCCACCAGTGAATCAAGTGAAGAAGGGCTGGAGCTAGGTAAAGGTGATAAACCACGGGTTGGAGAGCTACCAGCACCCTCAATAGGGGAATCAACTGCCATCGTAGATGGAGTAGCAGTTGGAATTTCCTTGGAAGAAGGAGGAGCAAGGCTCGAAAGAAAAGTGTCAAGGGTCAAGTGAGGAAGATAGAGAGTCAAGCCAAAAGAAAGAGTTAAAGGAATGCTAGGACTCAAAGGGGGTACATGAAATGTGGGCCTAGGAAGTGGAAGTATTATCTGAATGGCCTTCACATTCTGCATCTGATCAACTTCAACTGAAATTGAGGGAGTCCTCATTGGAAGTCTAGCCTCAGTAGTTGTTGCTGCCAAAAGGAAAAAAAAGGTCAAGCTCTAGTGTCGAAATTTGATAAGGCAAAACAGTAGAAGCATGAAAGAAATTACTTGTTTCAGAAATGTCGGCAGTAATGAGAGAGCTACGAAGGGAGTAATGCTCGGCAGTTTGTTGCCTTCTTGCAGTTTCCCTTTGTAATGCATCAACAGCAGCAGCTTCATCTCTTAGAAATTGTTGCTGCCATCTCTTCTTAGCCCTCTCAAAGACGATCATTGCTTTGGAATGTTCCTGTTCTACTACCTTGGCAGCAGCTTCATGGATAGGATCTTCAATCAAGTCAGTAGCAGGAACAGTCACTTTCTTTCTCTTCCTTCTTGGCAATGATACTACTGGCTCCTTCTCAACATCTCTCTCTTCAATATGGGGATCAAGTTCTTCAGAAGTAAGCTCCTGTTCCATTGCTTTGTCAACTGTCTCAGAATTAGGATCTTCGACCAAATCAGAAGAAGGGGCAGCCACCCTTGTTCTCTTTTTTCTTTGTAATGGTGTTTCTTGCTCTTGCTCAATCTCTCTCTCTTTATCTTGAGATTCAGATTCTTCAGGAGTGAGTACCAGTTTTCCTTTCTTTTTCTGCTGTTGTCTGGCCTTGAGAGCAGCTAGAGTTTCAGCTCTTTTAGGAGATTTTTCTTGTGGAGACCCTGCACCAAAATATGTGAATATAGAGGAGACAAACAAAAGAGTTGAAGGAAAGAGGAACTTAGAAATGCTTACCTTTCTTCGAAGCAGCTCTGGTAATTCTAGCTGAAGAGGGTGAGGCTGCAGAGGAAGTTGTGGTAGCTGTAGAAAAGGGAGGGATGTTCTCAACTGTCGCTGACTTAGACTTCGAAGGCACTCTTAACCCTATTAGCAAGTCATGAGGGTGTGCAGATAGGCGTACTTCCATATTGGCTGTCCACTAGTTCTAGAATCTTTTCAAAACAAAGCCAGATGGGAGAAAAAGGATAAATTGAAATTTATTCAATTCCTTCAGCAGTTTGAATGTTGCCCCCTCTAGCTTTGATTTTGATATTCTCAAGTCTCTAGCCGTAAGGTGGACATTCGAGAGACTGCAAAGTGGAGCAGGCATCCCTTGAGTGAGCCCAAATTGTCTGGCAAACTGAGAAGGGCAGTACACCTCAGATATGCATTTATAACCTCGAGGTTTAAAATGCCAATGAACAGCTCCCTAGGTAGCAAAATTGAAGCCCACATATCTTTGTGTGGTGAGGTGGAGCACTCTTTATCAGCCAGAAAAGTTTGCAGCCAAGCAGGTCCTTTATTGGCATCAAAAGGACAAAAAAGGGAAGCAGAGGAGAAATAGGGAGTTGATAAAAGAAGGCAAAGTAATAAGCAAAAGAAGCAGGGTAAAGAACAATCCTAGCATACTTTTCCCCATAGGTGCTAGGATCCTGAACAAGGAATTTTAGGCATTTTTGATGCAAATCAGTGAAATAAGCAAAGAGCCAGAGCTGGAGCACCCAGAGGGGACCTCCTTGGTTAACATCAAGAGGTTTTTCGCAAAATTGGGAGCAAGCTCTGTAGACATGACCTAAAAGATAAGGAGCAAGAGCTATGTGTTTTTTCAAGACAAGTGCCTTCGCAAGTGGAGCGAACTCAGGCATAATCCTCTGAGATGAGGTGCAAAAGAGAAATTTGCACAACCAGTATAAAATGAAGGAAAATAGTTCTCTGTCTCTCACGGGGCCTTCCCTTTTATTTTCAGCCTTTACGAAGTCACTGTAAGAAGATTTAAGGCTGGAAGGGAAAATTTGACAGGGAGGTCCGGGTAGTTGGGAGTAAAGGGAGAGCCATGGGGTGAAAGCCCTAAAAGATGGCAAATATCAAGAACGGTGGGGGCCATCATGCCGCACCGAAATTGGAAGAAATTAAAAGCCATATTCCAAAAACATAGAGCAGCAGGAATTAAAAAGGGGTCCTCAGGAATGATGAACCTGGAAAGACGAAGAGCGTCGAGGATGCAGAGCTCCTGTAGGTCATCTTCTCTCGCAGGCACAACCCTGTCATACCATTCCTCCCATTCGGTTCTCAATGTCGGCCAGCAGCGATGAGGCCGGGTCATTCTCCAATTGCTCCAATCAAGCCCTCCTTCGTAGAGAAGAAAGTGATCCTCCAAACGAGGGTATAAAGCTGGGAGTTGGTCAGGGGCCTCCCGAAAGATGGGACCTAGGACGTACTCTTGTTGGTTGCTGTGGCGAGGAACAAAGAGACGACCATCTATGACGCTTGACCCACCAGTTGTTAGCTTGGCGATTTCTTCATCAATGCATTTCTTCAAAGCCATAGTAGGGCTGATACGGTCGCCAGCGAGCACTTTCAGCGAGGAAGGATCCATTGATAGCAAGTAGCAAGAGAAAGAGGGTTAACAGAAGATCGGTAGGGTTTGTGTGTTAAAAGAGCAAGTGATTTCAGAGCACGAAACAAAGGGGTGTTTAAAAGCTTTTGTGTCTGAAAAATATATTGCGTAAGTCGTTAAGTACTAGAAGTACGAATACGAAGAGTTTCCTTCAATATTGATACTTTTGGAGGGAAAAACATAGACCAAATACTGAGGTTAGCTTCGAAGCCAAATTTTGGCGCCAAAAACCAAAAACTACGGCTTCGAAACGGAGAAGCCAACTTCGAAGCACATTATATAAGAATGCTCAAGTGTTTGTTTTACTCCGAAAGGTTAAAAGACCTGTTTTAGGTTTCTTAATGAACGTAATGTCCTTCGAGGCAAAACTTGAGACTCTTTAAGGATAGGATTTGGTGTTCGAAACATCAAAACCAATGGTTGGTTCACAGAAAAGTTGTATGTGGAACTAAAGCAGCATGAAGTGTTGTTCGAAACAATAGATGGTCAATTTAAAACTAAATTGATCATACTAACCATGGTCAGATGTTGACTATGGTTGAAACGAGCTTTAAGTATAAAATTGCTAGATTCGAAACACTGATTCTGATTGAAAATCAGCCAAAAAACTGTTAACTTTATTCCATAAATTGGAAAAGTTCATAATTGGTTCTTTGCAGTGTCTCATTTAAGACAATTGAGTCCAGGTTCGAAAGATAAGATTGTTCAGTTCAAAGTCTTGAATGTGCTTTTTAAGGCAAACAGAGACAATGCCGAACAGAGGAAAAGTCTTAATCATATTTAAGCATAAGTGATTACATCGAATAACCCTATTTGGGTACGAACTCAAGCTCATAAAAATAGGGGATGGAATAAATAACAAGATCATGAAATTTAGTCCAACTATGATCAATGAATTTCTGTTCTTTCTTCATTCTATCCTCTATTTCTTCTAACATTGGCTGCATGAGTTGGTGTGTTCTCACTTCATAAAAAAGCTCCTCAGCCTTTATTTCGAACGCCGTTTCTCTTAGCCCTTGTTCCAACTCATCCATTTCCAAATCATCCCAGTACACAGAATCCTTATTTTGAAAGTCGTTGTATTCTTCGACGAGGTTCTCTGCTTCGTATTGAGAATGAACTCGGAGCGATGAAAGTTGATCCAAGGATTGAGTAGTGGCCAAAGAAGTGCGGTGCCAATGGAGAAGTGATGGAAGTTGGTCCAAAAACGTGTGAAATTCTGCTTGAGCAATGGGGTTGAGAACGTGGCCCCGAGTCAGAATATTACAAGCCCATCGAAAGTTCTTAAGGGAAACATCTTCCTCAAGAACATTGAAGGGTAAGTGAGAAAAGGCTGCAAGCAAGAGTTGGGCTTGCTTTTGTTGAGCTGGAGTAAGAGAAGGTAGAGGCTCGTAAGGAGGGAAAACTTTCTCTGCAGAAAGGGTAAGCTTCAACTTCTCTATCCAGGAAAGTTTTTGCGAAGGAGGAGGTATAAGGGCCCCCATTTCGAAAGAAAGAGGAAATTGAGGAGCATTGACACAATCAAGCCAGTCAGAAGGATGAAGCTTCGCCTTCTTGGCTAAAAATGAAGGGTTATATCCCTGTGCCTCTTCTGGACGAGGAACAGATCGTGCCATTTTTGTAGGCACGGATAATGTGTACCATGCCACGAGTAGATTGTCCTCTAAACTGCATCGACGGTCGATAGGCATGTAAGGATAAACCACCGAGCTTCGCGCATAAGAAGGAAAGTCCAACGGGTCGGTGAATTCGACAAAGTGATGGTTAATTCGCTCCCTTAATTCCCAGACCTCAGGTTCTGACCAGCTTGACCAGCCTGAAGCCCTGGAGGAATTTGAAGCCACAGCCTTATCCCATGCAGAGGATTGTAGAGAGGGGCCTCCTATGTCCATATTTGCAACCTTATGAATCAAAGGACTAAGGGTAGTTTGTTCACAATCCAAGGGTGAATCAGAAGAAGAATTTCTCATGTCCATGTTTGCAACTTTCTGAATCGAAGGATTAAGGGCAATGAGTTCGTAATCCAAAGGTTGGTAATTTGCAAAGGCATCCATGACCTGAATATGAAAAGACGGGTAAAGGTGGCTAATGAATGTATGGAAGTTCTTTCGAGAGAAAACAATATCATCAGATGACTCTTCATGTACTTGATCAATAGAGAGGAAGTTTGGTTCAGTCATGAAAGAGATATTAGTCCGTTCGATTACTAAAGTGGTGGAGATGTTCCGAAGGTCGGAAACGAAATTAATGCGAGTAATCATCAATGGATGACGGTTGTGTTTCCAGAATATAAACTCCATACACGTTCCAAAAGCGTGGGAAAAGCTTTGATCCACTAATATTACCAAATATTGGATATATTAGTGCGGGGGGTAATGTTGGCTACATATTTTGTAAACGCCAATCACAATTCGACACGTGGCAGAATAAGGGTAATATAGGAAGACCATTTAAGTCTTCGATCCTGATTGTACACGTGGCAGTTAGTATTGGTTCTCACATGATCTGAGTAGCACTGGATCAATAAAGAGGTGCAAGGTGACGTGGCTTCAATGGTTATTCACATTCAAATTCAAATATAGGAGGGAAGCCCAACTGCAAATAATGGCATAGTGGAACTACTTCTATGGCAGCATGATCAAGCGATCATGGAGCAGTTCGACGGTTTGAAGTGCAGTTCGATGGTCATCCTTGAGGAGTATAAATAGCAGGGAAGCTCCCAGAAAAAACCCCCAGACTTAGATCCAACAAACCAGTCATTTACTTCATATTTTCTTTTCCAGTTTTACATTTCCAGTCTTTACATTTCCTGCACTTTAAATACCTGTTCTTTACATTCCTGCACTTTAAATTCCTGCACTGCACTTCGTTCATAGGAGTAGTTTCGAGTAGATTGTTGCTGTAACCCTCTACGAGGCTGAGTTTGGATCATTGTAAGTTTTTCATCTTAATGAAATACTTCAATTGTTCGTCATCTAACTGTTATTTTGCTTAATTTCTCCTAAGTCAAGCCACCAGTAAAGTCCTCTTCATTGAGGCTGAAAGAACTAAAAACACAATCGTCTGATAATTGGTTAGCAATTATAATTTTTGTAAGGACTGATTGATCCTTGCTGGCACACTCGCATTTACAAAAATACCCTTCGAAAGCCAAAAAGCCAACAATAACGGTTTTGGAATTTTGAATCTTTGTAACTCTAACCTTAATAGCTAGAGTTGATGACATTTGATGACCTCATTGATGTTAGCTTTCATGGCTAAGGCTCTCCCCTACTAGTATAAATAGAGATCTTTCTCTTCCAACTTAGTAAGTTGTTTTTAGAGAGGTTTTGTGATGGAAAATGAGATGGTGTTTTGAGATAAAAAGTTAGAGATGATTTTTTACACCAAAGAAAATTTTTCTTATCTTCTTTTGTTAGCCTCTTCTTTAGTTCTTATCAGAGAGAGTACATTTATTGTCAAGTTCGCCGAAATTATTCAGAAAGTGCTTTTGTATTAGTTAGTTTCAATCGTTACATCTTGGGAGACAGACGTCGGCATACTTCCAGCATCCATCGGGAGGTGGATAATCTATTTTAAGGAAACTGTTTAGTGCAGGCTTCGTGTCATGACCTAAACCCGCCCCTATAGATTTAGCGCTGTAACCGGCCAGTAATCAGTGATTACCGAAGGCTTGCTTAAAAATAATGACAATAACACAATAAAAAGGATTGGCGGA
Organism: Camellia japonica; assembly: GCA_030407325.1. NCBI lineage: Eukaryota > Viridiplantae > Streptophyta > Magnoliopsida > Ericales > Theaceae > Camellia > Camellia japonica. Next base: position 33,538,081 of record JAPPVO010000016.1, read on the forward strand.
AGCCAATCAATAATAGAATATATTGTCCAATGAGCTGTGGAGAATTAAATGAACAAAACAAACTTCACATACTTGTGATTACATAACCTCTGAAGTCCATAACACAAATGTGTACAAAACAAAACACAAGCTAGGGAATTAAATCCCATTGCCAAAAACAGTTAACAAATCCCAATAAACATTCTTATCGTTTAAGCATAATGTCAAAAGGGTGAATCTGAATCACCCAATAAGCCCTGACATGCAATAGTTCGGAACCTCGCAAAGAGGCGCAATAGTTGGCTTGATAAAAACAGGTTTCGGATTGACGCCGCTAAGTTTGATCTGGTGCCCAATCACCTACATATATATAATAAATAATGAGCTAAAACCTAGTGAATAACATCTGCGTAAAGGGGTTATAAATGATGTCCTCACAATATTTGAAACAATCGATTATCAATAGAACATTTTCTCAATTAATATCTTGTGTTAATCAATCATTCAATCGTTTAATTTAATAATCATTCAGATTCATATAAGTCATACGTGGTACATCCAATAGTAACAATACAATTGGTCTTAAAGACCGAACAATCAATTGATGGTCATCAACAATAGACAATAGTTCCAAGAATTGGAACTGACAGAGATCTCTGTAATAATGACAATAACAATAGCAATAATAATATGCTATGGATGCCACGAGTACAATTCAGAAAATAGGACAATCATTCATCAATAAACATTATCATTTCAGTAAAACAATACATTTTTATCAATCAGAAAGTAATTATAATGGAATATAGTTTTATAACAGTGTTACTCATAGTGGGCTCCTGAAAACATGTGCTATTCGTGCGACGTCCGACCTAAACAAATAAAATCGAGCACAATACAATTACAATTCGGTTTCACTCGTTCGGTTCTAATCGCTTATTCGTTCGATTCAATACACTTATGTAATGCAAATGCATGTTTAAGCACTTTAAAACCATGCAAAAGAGGCTTGGAAGATGGAGAAAAGAAGCAAAAATGAAACCAAAATTTTTCCTGAAACCACACGTGCGGCAACCCCATTCCGCATGTGCGGAACTCCAAAAATGCAGCCTAAAATCTGCTTTGTTTTTGGAATCCTTCCCTTCAAAATCCGACTTCAATTTTTGTATAATTCAATCCCCAAATCCTCAAAAATAGTTATGAACTTTAATTTGCAATCATCAATTTCAAACCATAAATTTATAAGAATACTTAATTGTTCAATTTATAACCAAAAATCTTTAAAGTAAATTGTAAAATCTTAAAATGTGTATTCAAGCTATGACTCAAGCTTTTAAATGAGAATTTCTTAGAAATTATTAGAGATCAAGTAATAATTCATGTATATAAAACAAATTTGTCCATGAGATGATCATATTTCTTGGACTCAAACATTTTCAAGTGTAAAATCACAATTATATATACAAATTATGTTCTTTTCTATGACTTTTGAGATTTCCTTCTTAAAGTTTATAAATCATGCAAGAAAACAATTGTTTTGTTCATGGATTCTTGAAAACATGACATGCATGTAAGGATCATGCAACTCAATAGGTGTTTGAACTAAAATTATGCTATGCATGTTAAATATGATAGTTAATTCTCACACTTCCTTCATATGAAAACATGTATGTTCTAAGCTCTTAATTTCATGAACAAGACCTCTAATTACTTGTAAATTCATCTCAATTAAACTTGTCTCTTGGAAGATGGTGGATAGAAGAGTTTTAAGTTCAAGAAATTGGAAGGAAAAGTTTACCTTATTTTGATGATTAAAGAGAATTCAAGCTAAATTCCTATCTTCCTCATAGTTCTTCCTTTATTCCTCTTCTTGTTGAAGTCTCACTCTTAAAGTCTCTCCCTCTCTCTCTCTGCGTGTATATCTCAAGGCTATCAAGGTCCACTACCTCTCTTATATGTAATTGATGAGTAGGATTTTCTTTTGTTTTTATTTTGAGTTCTCATATTCCTAGCCTTACACATATATTAGGCTTAAATTTAATAGACTAATAAATTAATTTAAATCAAATTCACTCAAATTAAATTACTCCTCGTCATCTTATAATCTCAATTACACTATATTAAATTATACAAATGTGAATTAGGCTCTAATTCGTATACAATTATTTAATTCTAACTTGTTAAAATTAGGGAGTCAGGCATGTTTAATTTTCATGCTAACCTATCTGTTCAAACAATACAAGTCAATAAATCTCATAACAATCAATAACACTTAATCACATAATTAACACGTAGAAACATAATTATTAGTTCCAATTAAGGCTCAATTCAATCATAGACAATTTCAGTAAACTGAATCAATTTTCAATTAAAATTTTCAAATGGCTCTAAAAATTCCCATAAGCCCATCCATGTACTTAATTTCAATTTGTGCACCCAATAAGATTGTCGATTTCAGTTTCAAAGTTGTAACCTTAACAGGCAATTTTCTAATTTGGACAAATATGCACAAATTAAATTACTAGGCACTCAGTTCAATTAGAATTAACACATAATTAATTAATTAAAATCACGATTAGCAAGTCTGGGTTGTCACATTTCGATTCTCTTCTTTTTTTACCATTTGTTCTTAAATTTTTCAATATTTAGTTTACAAAAATGAGTTCTAATTTTTAGTTATCCATGTCAATAATTTGTTCTATTAATAATATAATCTAATTCATTTCTGTATTTTTAGTTGTGTCGTTTATTCTGTATTTCATCATTTTAATAAAAAATTATTTTGTCATTTCTATTTAATTTATTTTATATATTTTTAATGTATTATTATGGAAAAATACCAAAAATTTTAAAACAGATTTTTATAAATAGGATTTGATAATACAATATAGTTTTTATTATAATTTTATTCTAGTGACTCTTGGAATTAAAATAATTTAATTTCTTAGAGTTATTGGAATTTGAGTTGTTTGTTTCAAGTAATTTATTTATGTAATGTATTTTATGTTAATTAGCTGTTATTGCATGAGTTATTTGATTGTTAGTGTTTAAGTTGGTAGGAGTTTATAAAAATAAAAATTTTATTATGTAAGTGTCTTACTTATTTAATTTGTTTGATTGTTTTCTTTTGTAGCTAACTTTCTTTATAAGTTTACCTAAGCGAGAAATAATGATATATAATATGAACAAACAAAACAAATTTGAACTACTAATTTTTTGAACAGGATTACCTAAGTATGGAATTTGTGAATTTATTTATTCACTTTAAAGTTTAGATCTATTTCGAATTTATTCTGTATATTGTTTTGAAAGTTTGGTAACTATTTCGATTTAATTTGATCAATTAAATTATGAGAAAATCAAAGTGTTGGAATTCGTGTTTTGAGAATTTCAAGAGATTCTTCTAGTCAAAAGGTTTTCAATGGTATAAATATCTCGAAACAAATTTGTTTTAGGAGAAGATTTAGTAAAACAGTGGTTTTATTTCTATGATTGCTTATGATTACGTTGCATTATCGCATGATGGTATAGCCTGGCATTGTTATGATATTAACACTTGTTCATTCTATTTATTCTTGGTTGTATCAATTGTAAGTTCTTTCATGTCTTGATGGGTAATCAAGGAAATTACTCCAAAATATTTTTGTATTCATGGAATGATAAGTAGGAGTTTAACTATATTGTTATATATAGAGGCGTAAATTTGGCCTGGCCCGACTTAGCCTATGTTGGGCCTCGCGGGCTCCCGTCAAAATTCAGGTGGGGTTGGGCCAACCCACGAGCCAGAAAATTAGGCCCAGTGGGTATTTGGGCCTTGGGCAGGTCGGTGGGTCAAGTCTCAGGCCGGTGGGCCTCGAGCTTGAAATTTTAAAAAAAAAAAATTTTTAAATAATTTTCAACCAAAATTTTATTATTTTTCACTAGAAAAGACACTAGGTCTCGAGCGGGCTGGGTCTTGAGTGGGCCTTAAACGGGCCGATGGGCTGGGCTTCAAAATGATGGCCTAAGCCCAGGCCCAAGGTCTTAGGATTGGTCGGGCTCGGGCCCAAACAAGCCTAAACGGGCCAGGCCCACCTCGAGTCGCAAGCGGGCTTCGGGTCACCCACGGGTCACGGGCCATTTTTATACTCCTAGTTATATATATTTTCTCATAGTTGCATGGTTGGATTACCAACATTATGACTATAATATTTCTATATGTATAATTGATTTATAGTCATGCAATTCATGACATTCTTGTAATTGCAATGCATCTATAGCATTTGAATTACACATTGCGAGTTATAACTGAAATAATTTGTGTAATATTCACTTTATTGGTTCATTAACTTATCTTGTATCCAAGTGTGTATATAAACAGTGAGCATGAAGATTTAGTGTAACAACCTTGACCCATGATTAACGTTAATCCATGCTTTAATGTGCCTAATAAGTTCTTGAGATGAAAACCTGAATTAAATTGCATGTGTGCTGCCTTATCTGTTTAACGTAGAATGATCTGCTCACATTTCCAATCTGTTCTGCAAATTGAAGGCCTTATCGGCATCTGATTCAAAAATTGACTTGATTTATGTGTTAATTAGAATTTTTAGAATTTTATGGTAGGTTTAATTGAAATTCGATTCGGAATGAAATAATTAGAATGATTAATGCTCTATTAAGCCCAAATTAATGAATTTATTAGTTAAGCCTATATAAGGCCATCTCATTGACTCCTATACATTTTTACACTTCCATTTCCTTTTGCTTGATCATCAAAATGTGAGAAAGGGAGAAAGAAGAGAAGTTGAGCTCAAATTATAGGGATTTCTAGAGAACTTGTGAATTTGGACTTAGGAACTCAAGGACCAAACTTCTAGCTCTCATCTTGACAAGTTTACGTCACGCGCCTTAAGTTAAGTGAATTACCTACTCTACTCGTCTATTTGGAGCTACCAGTTATCTGTGAGTAATAACTTTGTAAAGCTATGTTCAATTTATAAGTATTTTCTGAATGATATAAGATGATTTTTTTTTTTGAAATATTATTTTCTGTATGAATGAATGGCTGTCCAATGTTTCTGAAATATACTCGTGGCATCATTAGCTTCATATGACATTTGTTATCTGTTCTGTTATGTCCCAATTATGGGTCAATTGTACGTCTCATGAGCCAACTGTTATGGATCTTTCTGTATACGTCCCAATTATAGGCCAACTGTACGTCTCATAAGCCAACTGTACTGTCTTCGTGCACGTGAGTCAACTGTATGCCTTTATGGCCATCCCTTTATGGGTCAACTAGTTCTACTAGTGCTAATGGATGTACCACGTATGATTAACTGCAAATTTTGATTATGAGTATGATTCTAAATCTGTTTCTGTTATGAACTTTGATTTCTGAACATGATCATGAACCCATTTCTGTTTTTTGTAACTGTATGGACAACATTCATTAAAACCCCTTTACTTTGTTATTATTCACTGGACTCCCTCTCACTATTTATATTATGTATATAGGTGATCAGGCGCCTGACCAGGCTTAAAGTTGATGGCCTAGAATTTCGTTTTGTTAGCCACCTTTCACACCTCCCGAGGAGGTTCTGGATCATGTCAAGTCCCGTGGCCACATTTTTGTATTTCAGAATTTGGTTATTTGTTTTGACTATGGACAAGTCCTACTTGTATGTATAGTGTGTAGAGTGACGTGTAATTACTGTGCCTTTTGATGTCACTCATAAATTTATAAAAGTTTAAAATTATCTATCCCATGTATGTCTCCACAGCTCAATGGACTATGTATGTTTATATATTTGCTTCCGCAGCCCCTAATTATATGAAATTCTATTAAGAGGCTTTTGGTAATCCAATGATTACTGGCCGGTTACGACGCTAAACCTATAGGGGCGGGTTTGGGTCGTGACAGAGTGGTATCAGAGCACGTGTTCTACCGCACACATGAGTCTATATGAGCTTAGGATGTTTTAGTAAGAAGTAGAGGCATTCCATCTGCATGTGTGAGTGTGTGGTAACCTTATAAATGTGAAAATTGAATTTGAATTTGGATAAATAAATTGAAAGAAATGAACAAGATTATTCATATGTTTATTGTTACGTAGTGTCTCTATAGCAACATGGAGAATGCAAGGGGAGGTGATACAAGTGAATCCTTAGAGGCTTGCATGAACCGGATGGAACAGATGCTCGCAGCCTTGACTGAAACATTGACACAACAACAGAGGCAACAACTTTTGCCCCGTCCGCCTTCACCAGCACAACATGAGCTAGATAATAATGATATGATCAACTTGACACAGAAGTTTATGAAGATGAAGCTGCCAACTTTCCTTGGTGGTATTGAACCACTAAAAGCTGAAATATGGTTGTTGGAGATAGAGAAATTATTCGAAGTGTTTCCCTGTTCTGAGATCCAGAAAGTTCTTTTGGCCACCTACACTTTGAAGGATGAAGCCTGGAGATGGTGGTTGTTGATCCGAAATAGTAATGAGAACTTGACATGGGCTCAATTTAATGTGATTTTCTATGACAAGTACTTCCTTCAGTACTTTCGGGACCGAAAGGTTTCAGAGTTTCAGGAACTTAAGCAAGGAAAAATGTCTGTAACTGAGTATGAGGCGAAATTTACTAAATTAGCTCGCCTTGCACCTCATATGGTGGACTCAGAGTACAAGAAAGCTCGAAAATTTGAGGGTGGATTGGATTTGGAGATATTAGATCGAGTAGGAGTCCTCAACCTACCTACGAATGTGAATGTGCTCAATAGGGCATTGATGGTAGAAGCTATTTTGGCAGCGAAGAAACAAACTCCAGTCCCGATCACTGGATGGAAAGGTAAAAGATCTGGATTTAATTTTAAGAAGGGCCGTTCATTTACTGTAAACAAGAAACAAAATACGGGATCCTCTAGCAGCTCAAGTCAAATTAGTGGGTCTGCACTTGTTTGTACTCAATGTGGGAGGAGACATAGAGGAGTTTGCCATCGAGTGTCTGGTGCATGTTTCCGGTGTGGCAAAACTAACCATATGATAAGAGATTGTCCAATCGGGTCAGAGAATGCCAACCGTCCTGTAGCAAGTTCAGCAGGATCTACTTCTGGATCAAGACCAAATGTTAGAACTAATACGGGAAAGGAACCTTTGAGGCAAGGCCGGGTGTTCGCACTTGTACCAAGGGATGTGCAGAACATCGAGACAGTGGTGTCAGGTATATTTTCAATTTGTGCTCAAAATGCCTATATTCTGATTGATTCGGGGTCTACAAATTCATTTGTCTCGCATGCTTTTTTACGAAAATTAAAGAGACCACTAGAACCCATGAATTATTTATTAGCTGTATCTTCACCTGCTTCGGGGTCCATGACTTGTGCTTATGTGTATCATGCATGTGAGGTTGTTATCGGAGATATGCTTTTATAAGTTGACTTATTGCTTTTGAATTTTGATCATTTTGATGTAATTTTGGGAATGGATTGGTTAACAAAATATCATGCCTCCATTGATTGTGTAACAAAACAAGTTGTGTTTCGTCCACCGGGATTGCCCAAATTTATATTTAACGGAATTGGTGTAGTACCTCCCCCATATTTGATTTCATCCATGAAAGTTAGAAAATTATTAAGAAAAGGTTGTCGGGGCTACCTGTGTAGTGTGTTGACTGAGTCTTCAGATAGTGCCAGTATGGAAACTATTCCCGTGGTTTGTGACTTTCCTGATGTGCTTCCTAATGACTTACCAGGGATTTTAATGGATAGGGAAATTGAGTTTACAATTGATGTAGTACTTAGAACGCAACCTATTTCCAAAACCCCATATAGAATGTCAATTTCTGAACTGAAAGGGTTGAAAGCTCAGCTCCAAGAACTCTTAGACAAGAAATTCATCAGCCCGAGCACTTCACCTTGGGGTGCTCCAGTTTTATTTGTTAAGAAGAAAGATGGGTCCTTACGACTGTGTATAGATTACTGAGACCTGAACAAAGTGACTGTGAAGAATAAATACCCATTACCTCGAATAGATGATCTATTTGACCAACTTCAGGGGGCACAAGTGTTCTCCAAGATAGACCTTAGATTCGGGTATCACCAGTTAAAGGTTAAGGCAGAAGACATAGAGAAAACTGCATTCAGAACTAGATATGGGCACTATGAATTTTTTGTCATGCCGTTTGGGGTAACAAATGTACCTGCAGCCTTCATGGACATTATGAACAGGGTGTTTAAATCATATCTAGATGAATTTGTTGTTGTGTTTATAGATGATATTTTGATATACTCCAAAAGCAGGGAAGAACATAGGAACCATTTGAGAACCGCTTTGCAGATCCTAAGAGAAAAGAAGTTGTATGCGAAATTTTCTAAATGTGAATTATGGCTTGACAATGTTGGGGTATGTGATCAACATGGATGGTATTTCAGTGGACCCACAGAAAATTAAAGCTATAGTGGACTGGCCTAAACTGACAAATATGTCAGAAGTTAGGAGTTTTCTGAGACTTGCAGGCTACTACAGAAGATTTGTAAAAGACTTTTCAAAACTTGCTATGCCATTGACTCAGTTAACCCAGAAAAATGTGTCATTTGATTGTAATGATCAAAGAGAGTTTGCCTTCCAAGAATTTAAAACTAGATTAGTAACTGCACCGATTTTGGCTCTGCCTAATGGTATTGATGGATTTCAGATTTACAATGATGCATCTTACAAAGGTTTGGGTTGTGTACTAATGCAAAATGGGAAGGTAATTGCTTACGCCTCTTGGTAACTCCATCCTTATGAAAAGAACTACTCGACTCATGATCTTGAACTGGCAGCCGTGGTGTTTGCTTTGAAAATTTGGCGACACTATCTGTATGGTGTGACTTGTGAAGTGTATACGGACCATAAAAGCCTCAAATATTTCTTCACCTAAAAAGAACTGAACATGAGATAGAGAAGATGGCTAGAGTTGATCAAAGACTACGACTTGCAAACTTTATACCATCCAGGGAAGGCAAATACCGTTGCAGATGCATTGAGTCAAAAATCTATTGGGAATTTGTCATATTTACTCATCGGTCAGAAAAAACTGTTATGTAACTTAGAACAGAGTGAGATTGAGGTGGTATTGTGAGAACAGGGCGGGGTCTTAGCCGCTATTTCTGCTCAACTTGCAATCATTGAAGAAATTAAAGAGACTCAGTTGCAAAATGAATTCTTGAAAAAGATCGTGGAAGAAATTGACTCCAAACCAAGGCCTGGGTTTGTACTTGAGAATAATGTGTTGAAATTTCAAGATCACTTTTGTGTACCAGATTGTTGTGACTTGAGAAAACGCCTTATGGCTAAAGCTCATAATTCCAAATTTGCTATGCATCCGGGAAACACAAAGATGTACCATGACTTGAAACATAATTTCTGGTGGTCGAGTATGAAAAAGTGCATTGCAGATTTCGTGGCTAGATGTTTGCATTGCCAACAGGTTAAAGTTGAATATCAACGACCCGCTGGTTTATTACAGCCGCTTCCAATACCGGAATGGAAGTGAGAACACATCATGATGGACTTTATCATTGGATTGCCTCACGCCTCTTGAGGTATGGATTCTATTTGGGTTATTGTTGATTGTCTAACTAAGTTTGCCATTTTCTGCATGTTAAAACTATTTATAATGTAGACAACTAGCTAATATGTATGTGAATGAAATTGTGAGATTACATGGTGTACCAGTATCTATTGTATCTGATAGAAATTCGAAGTTTACATCAAGATTTTGACAGAGTTTGCAATAGGCTTTGGAAACCGAATTACGATTAAGCAGTGCCTACTATCTATAGATAGACAGTCAATCTGAAAGAACCAATCAGACTTTGGAAGATATGTTGCGGATGTGTGTGTTAGACTTCCAAGGGAATTGAGAGACTTATATTCTTTTAGCTGAATTTGTATACAATAACAACTATCATTCAAGCATTGGAATGGCTCCTTATGAAGCTCTATATGGAAGAAAATGTTGATCTCCTATCTGTTGGGCTGAAGTAGGTGACAGACCATTGTTGGGTCTAGAGCTTGTGCAAGAAACAACTAAAAAAGTGAAGCTGATTTAACAACATTTGAAAACTGCACAGAGCCGCCAAAAGAGCTATGCTGATGTCCGAAGAAGAGACAGATAATATGAAGTCGGGGATCATGTGTTCATAAAAATAACTCCCATGAAAAGGCAAACGCGGTTTGGGATAAAAGGCAAGTTGGCACCGAGATACATTGGGCCATATAAAATCCTTGAAAAGATCAATTCGGTAACATACCGAGTAGCCCTACCTTCGGTGATGGAAAACATGCACAACGTTTTTCATGTCTCAATGTTATGAGATTACTTACGAGATCTGTACCACGTTATTGAGCCGACACATGTGCTTCTGAAGGATGATTATACGTATGAAGAAAGGCCTATTCAGATTGTGAATCGCCAAATTAAAAGATTGAGGAATAAAGAAATACCGTTGGTGAAATTTCATTGGTAAAACCACGGAGGAACGTATGCTACATGGGAAACGGAAGAAGATATGATGAAGAGATATCTAGATTTGTTTCCGTTAGACCCGCCATTCTTCCAAAACGAAAGTAACTTGAGTTTAGAGGACCAAACTCTTTAAGGGGGGGAGACTGTAACAACCCTGACCCATGATTAACGTTAATCCATGCTTTAAAATGCCTAATAAGTTCTTGAGATCAAAACTTGAATTAAATTGCATGTGTGCTGCCTTATCTGTTTAACGTAGAATGATTTGTTCACGTTTCTGATCTGTTCTGCAAATTGAAGGCCTTATCGGCATCCGATTCAGAAATTGACTTGATTTATGTGTTAATTAGAATTTTTAGAATTATATGGCAGGTTTAATTGAAATTCGATTCGGAACGAAATAATTAGAATGATTAATGCTCAATTAAGCCCAAATTAATGAATTTATTAGTCAAGCCTATATAAGGCCATCTCATTGACTCCTACACATTTTTACACTTCCATTTCCTCTTGCTTGATCATCAAAACGTGAGAAAGGGAGAAAGAAGAGAAGTTGAGCTCAAATTATAGAGATTTCTAGAGAACTTGTGAATTTGGACTTAGAAACTCAAGGACTAAACTTCTAGCTCTCATCTTGACAAGTTTAGGTCACGCGCCTCAAGTTAAGTGAATTGCCTACTCTACTCGTCTATTTGGAGCCACCGGTTATCTGTGAGTAATAACTTTGTAAAGCTATATTCAATTTATAAGTATTTTCTAAATGATATAAGATGATCTGTTTTTTTTTAAATATTATTTTCTGTATAAATGAATGGTTATCCAATGTTTTTGAAATGTACTCGTGGCATCATTAGCTTCAGATGACATTTGTCATCTATTCTGTTATGTCCCAATTATGGGTCAATTGTACATCTCATGAGCCAACTGTTATGGATCATTCTGTATACGTCCCAATTATGGGCCAACTGTACGTCTCATGAGCCAACTGCACTGTCTCCGTGCACGTGAGTCAACTGTATGCCTTTATGGCCGTCCCTTTATGGGTCAATTGTTTCTGCTAGTGCTAATGGATGTACCACGTATGATTAACTGCAAATTCTGATTATGAGTATGAGTATGAGTATGATTCTGAATCTGTTTATGTTATGAACTTTGATTTCTGAACATGATCATGAACTTATTTCTGTTTTCTGTAACTGTATGGACAACATTCATTAAAACCTCTTTACTTTGTTATTATTCACTGGGCGCCCATTCACTATTTATATTATGTATGTAGGTGATCAAGCGCCTGACCAGGTGTAGACGTCCCCGAACGCCCCGGGAGGGTTAAGTCCCGTTCCGTTCATATTGGGGTCACTACAGTTCAAGGCTCAAATGTCACGGTTCTTAATCTTGAACCAAAGAGTCCAAATCCGGCAAATCGATTTGAAAACAGATTTTTGAAAGAAGTGCCAAACATGGACTGCTTTGCCAGATACAGAGTCGCCACCTAAATGTTTTTTAATGGGAAATTTAGGAAACCCTGACTCGGTGCCAAAGGCCACGTGTCCGTCATCACCAAAGTTGCCTCGGCTCGGGAACTTGGGTACGATTGGGAAAGGTCACTTCGTGAGCACCCTCGCTTGCCTGGTCAAAGACCGGCCTCTACTAACCATGATATCTATTTTTGAAAACATTGTGTGTTCTTATTCCGGTTATTAGCCTAGATTTACTATGTGATGCGCACAGCATACAAGTATAGACCGGGTCGCCTGAATTGGAACAAAACATTTCATGTTTGTTTTTGAAAGATGGTTTGCTACCCGCAGGTAGGCTTAAAATGCAGATTTTGCCACCCTCAGGTGGGCTTAGAAAAGGTGATTTTGCCACTATCTAGTGGGCTTAAAAAACAAACATTTGATGAATTGTTCCAATCCAAATAACCCAACCTTCACCCACAGGCACTCAGGCAGTTATATCACATAAGCACATAGCCTCATGGTAAGCATGCTATTCATGGCAACACTCACACGCATGCAAGGATGCTAAAGCATAAAAACTCACCGAGTACTCCAAGCCAAAACAGAAGCTCATTAGAAATCATGTATGATCCTAACTATACAGAGATGCCTAATGCAACACATGCAAAAATGCAACTATGGCAGGCTCTGCTATTCTAAACATGGCATATGGAATGCTACAACTAACACGTATTCAATTTGGAATTGAAATACAAATGCAGTTTGTATGATGTGCCGAGCCCGGTGCGTGCAAAACAGATGAATGATGCAAACATGCTGTCATACTGTATGCTAATTGAAATATGCCTTATATCTAACCATCATAAGCGGGTAAATAAAAGGGAAGAAAGACGTGGGGTTGGAAGACATACATCATACTCACCCACACTTATTACAATTATGCCCTCGCGCAGAGGGTCCGAATAAATATACAGTCCCGAATAAAAGAATAGTACAGTCCAAATAATGTACAAATTCCTAATTAATTAACAAATTAACTAAGAAAAACTGTAAACTGGCATGCAAGCCAGGGACTGCCTTGATTCTGATGAATGCTGCATGTTTGGGTTGCCTTGCGCGGAAATCCACTGGGATGCCCCAATTAGCCTCTGTTTACACCTTTTCTTGAAATGCGCGCTAAGTCCCGAAAATTCGCTGATTCTTGATTTTGCTGCAACAGAGAGCAGGAAAGGGGCATAGCAATGTATTTCACAAATATATGCATGCCTCGATCCTCGTGCCACCAATCACGCATATCGATGCATGATGGCTGAGGAGCCGAATTGCACAACTCAATATAGGATGAATGCATATGAACACTACAACAAAACCTAACTCCATCATGGATGATCCGGAGTGTCGGTGACTTGGGAATTGAGACATGTTCCGTCACTCGGAGTATGGAACGTACCTCGTTTCCCGTGCCTGGGCTAACTCCTATCCCGAACACGATGCAATATGCATGATATGCGTGAAATGCAACTAAGATACAATCCTAACATACACAATGTTATGGAATGGCATACACGCTACACGAGGTGATACACAACCGAGCATACACAATGCTATGGGTGAAATGGCATACGCAATGCAATAATGGGCTTATACCAACATGAGGGAGCCTCAGCCACACTCACATAGGAGGCCACCAGATGAAAACAAGATATCTCGAAATGCGTGCATGCGTGCACGCAAATCGAGGACGGACCCTCAGGCACTGAAATGCCACTCTAATGAGACATGGCAAAGACACGGAATGTAGTATGCAAACATGCAAGAATCAGTGGCAAAATAAGGGGGGAAAACAGCCCCGAAATGAGGCGAAATAATACCCAATGCATGAAATGATCCCGAAATGCGAAGATAAGTGCACGAAATGGCTTACAGCTATACAATACATGCATAATTGATACATGACATGAAAAATCAGAAGCAAGGCAGCCCCAAAACTCACATTTTTACAGTACAAAACATGGCCAAACAGCAATCACAAGTAGGGCTAAAATGGCATACAAAAATGGCTCCGCAAGGGAGGTCATGAAGTAAGTGGTAGATGAAAAACCCAAATGGAAAAATACCCTTCTACAACACTGAAGAGGGACCAAAAATATGAACATTTACAGTTTATGACATCCCCCAAATCAGTATGAAAGCATGCTCAAAATGCAATGCAAGATTGAGGCCACAAGATGGTATAACATGAAGTAGGAAAAATATACACCAAAAAGCCAAGGACCCTTAATGAGATATTCCAAGAAGGTCAAAATATGGCCATTTTCAGTTCTGATCATGGCCGAAAACAGAAGCTAGATAAGCCTAAAAAAGCATGCAAAAATGGGGGCCAAAGAGGGGTATAATGGTAAGTGATACATGGAGGCCCCCAACAGTGTTGAGCCCTTCTACAATGTTGTAGAGGGGCTCAAAATAAGCCAACTCACAGTTTATATCATGCTTAGAAACAGATCACACATAGGCTAGAAATACCATGCAAGATTATGGTATTTAAGAGGGTATTGAAGCAAGTACCAAATAGGGGGCTCAAACAGGGTTGAGCCCTTAAACAAACATGAAGAATGGCTCAAAAAAATGACCCTTTCAGTTAGGGTCGGAGCTCAAAACAGCAAGAAAATAGGCTAGAAAATGGTGGCAAAAATGAGCTATAAAAGAGGGGAAATGGACTTACCCTTGAAGACTACTCCTTGGGTGCTTCTTGGCTTGAGAAATGCTGCCTCCTAGCTGCTGGAAAGCTCCCCAAGTTGCTGGAAATGGAGTAGTGGTGGTGGTGCTAGGTGGTGGTGTGGAAATGGGGTTGGACTTGGATGTTTAGAGGGTGGAAATGAGAGAGAGGAAGGAGATACAATGCAAGAGCTCCAAGGGAGTTTTTCTCAACCCTAATACCAGAGTTGGGCAGCTGGTTATATGGACCAAGGAGGGGGAGAAAGAGGGGGAAAAAAGGGAGGGAAAATCCCTCCAAGTTTCCCTCCAAAAAAAGTCCCCCCGGATACAGAATCTGGGGAGAAAAGGAGGGTGTATCTACACTGTACTCCCTGTAAGGAAGCTGGCCGACTAGTTTTTGGGGTTGAAGGTGGCCGGCCGGCCACCCCCCATGGCCGGCCGGCCAAGGGCAAAAATGGAAAGTTGATTTTCTGGCCGGCCACCACATATTGGTGGCCTCCCATGTGTCCTCAACACAACCCTATGGTTCAAAATTGACAACTGTAAAACAGGAGAGAGAATAGGTCACTTTTGAAAGGGGTTCAAAATGTTGAAGTGGAATTAATGGCCGGCCATAGACTTTTAGGGTCCTCCCATGTGTGTACAACACAAATATGTGGTTTGGGGGTGAAGATAGTGGCCCTAGGGTGGTCAACACTGGCTCGGAAGTGAGAAAAACGGGCGTCGGAGGGCGCCGGAGGAATATAACTGGTTGCTGAGACAATTGCTGGCATCCCACCCTTCAGTGACCTTCCTGGTGATAAAACAGAGGTACCTGCCAAAATTGAACGAAAACCGATGCAAAACGAACGCTCGGGGGCCAAAACACGCAGTTCGGGGTCTCGAAAATAGGCTGTTAAGCACTGAAAGTAGCATTCGACCACGAAGTGGGTTTCTCAGGCCTCAGTGTCCCTCAAAGGGGAGTAAATGAGATGCATGCCAACAACCGGAGCAGTCGGAGATGGTTAGGCGGTCCCGAACCGAGGCACACGGCCTGACGGCTCCGAAAACCGGGAACCGGGCTCCGAAATGGGCAAAATGGCCTACGGCCACGAAATGTAGCCCACGGCCACTGAGAGATGGTCTACAGGACCTCTCCCTCCCCTCAGGAAAAGAAACAGAGAAAACCGAGTCTGGTTCGCAAACCGAGGCAAGGTACAGAAGAAGGTTCGGAAGTCCGGAGGCAGGGCTCACGGCCGCGACTCTGAGACTTCTGAACGAGCACAATATGCAACATCACCGAGCGCTTAATCGGTGACGTCTGAGTCTTAAGGTCGGTCAAAAATGGGGTGTCTACACCAGGCTCAAAGTTGATGGCCTGGAATTCTGTTTTGTCAGCCATCCTTCGCGCCTCCCGAGGAGGTTTTGGATCATGTCAAGTCCCGTGGCCACATTTTTGTATTTCAGAATTTGGTTATTTGTTTTGACTATGGACAAGTCCTACTTGTATGTATAGTGTATGGAGTGACGTGTAATTACTGTACCTTTTGATGTCACTCATAAATTTATAAAAGTTTAAAATTATCTATCCTATGTATGTCTCCACAGCTCAATGGACTATGTATGTTTATATATTTGCTTCGGCAACCCCTAATTACATGAAATTCTGTTAAGAGGCCTTTGGTAATCCAAGGATTACTGGCCGGTTACGACGCTAAACCTATAGGGGCGGGTTTGGGTCATGACATTTAGTGGCAATGAGAATAGAGTTTTGTAATGTGTTTTATACAAAGATAAGCGTTACAAGTGAAGAAGTGTGTTCTTGGCTAAACAAATGATTCCAGATGTAAACATGAACTCCGTTTTACAAGTTTAGACCATTTGTAATTGTAACAGTTGTAGTTGCATTTCCATTTGTAGTTGTTTTAATTTCTAGTTTGTAATAGTTTCACCATAGTGAAAAGAAAGGGAGAGATAAAGAAATTATAAACCTTCGGGTTTAGAGAAAATCTTTGTAATTAATTTTATTATTCTCAAAGTGGTTTGGTTTTTTGTAATAGAAACCAAAATATTTAGCCTTGGCTAAAGAGTATTTATGATTTATATTCAGAAATGGCAACTGAAACGAATTTGGTTTCAAACCTTTGGGGTTTGAGGAAGTTTTTAGGTTTAATCATTTTATTCCCAAAATGTTGGAAAACCAAGTTTGGAGAAAGTCTTTGGTTATAATCTGATTATTTCCAAAGTGTTTTGGTTTTGGGATATGAAACCAAATTTTAGCATTGACTAAAATATTTCTGATTTTTATTCAGAAATAATGGGATCAGTTCTGAGAGTACCGATTAACGTTTATGAGTGGTGTAATTCTGATAGCAATTTTTAATTGCTTGTAAGTTTTGTAAACTTTATTTGTTTTAACCTAATTTATCTCTCAAAAAACTTAATTTTAAATTTGTTTCTCATAAACTAGGAGTCAACATGCTCTTAAAAGTTTTGTCTAAGGTAAACTGGATCTTAAGTGGGACAGGTGTGACTCCTCCAGTCTTCTTGGAAATTTTTCTAACCATGTTTGATCTTAGGGTAAGTGATGAGATCAGTTTTGAATTATATTTCAAACTTTGGGATTTTCTAGTGTTAAGTTTAGTTTCTGAAAAAAACAGAATAGTGAAATTCTGTTGTAATTTTTTAGAAATGGCTTCAAGAGGTGACACTAGAAAAATATTGTTCCACCTGATAACCTTAAGCTTTGCGAGGGTCTTAAAGGAAGATCTAGAGAGATCAAGTGTGATTAAAAGAAATCATAAGATTGCATGATAATATCTTTGAATTAATCAGAGGCAATTAGTATAATATCCTTGTGTCAATTATAGCATGTATGATTGCTATGTGATTTCGCTTAAGAACAAAGATGGGACAACCCGTTCGGGCGGGTGAATATGTTTTTGAATTTTAAAAAAAATTCAAATATATTCTTAAATTGGTGGCTCCTAGTGAGTGCAATATCACTGATCACAAAGATAGAAAACTGGTGGTTCGTAGGAGATGTTAGACCACTGGCTACACAATTATGAGATTGTGGTTCCTAGTAGTGAATAGATTACTGATCACATGTCAAGACATAATGGCTCCCAATAGTGGAGAGGTTACTTATCATATGTCAAGACATGATGATTCCTAGTAATGAAAGAGTCTATTGATCCTATGCCAGGACGTTGTGATTTCTAGTAGGAAAATGACTACTGATCAAACATTGTGATTCCTAGTAGTAGAAAGTCTACTGACCACATGCAGAGAAATTAGTGATTCCTAGTGATAAGACTATTGGCAATGTCATGAAGTTCCAAATAGTAGACTGTTGAACACTAGATTTGTGTTTCCTAATAGTAAGACTACTGGCTTCAAAGTGATAGGTTGGACCAAATATGTTTGGGTGCCTTGAATTTGAAAAAGACCTAATTCGGTAGATGATGGTCTGGGAATGTATTTTCTGTGATATGATTTTGAGAGTTTCATAATCATTATGACGCAAGGAATTGTTTAAAAATCTTGTATGAATTTTTGAAAAGGACAAAAGCCTTCGTATAAATTCTACAAATATGGGGGTGTCATGCAAAAGGTGGTAATACCTAAACCCAAGAGGGTTAAGATAAGCCTAAAAATCCGTTGACTTTATATTCAACGGTAATGCACAATATAATAGTGCATATCAATTTTTTTGTGGACAAATCTGATATTCAGATTTACACAAGAATATTATTATGAAATTGAGGAAATGGTTTTCATGAGAAAAGAGATGAGCCTAGAAGATGTTAACATACTAGGACTTTAAAGTTGTTCTATCTAAATCTTCTTAAACCTATATGGTGGCTAGTGAGGCTAAAAGCTTCTTTGAAGCTGTGATTTCTTTAAAAGGAAGTTATTAATTTAGCTTTATCTTGCATAGGTAGTAAGCTTTGGGATGAAAGTGAATGAAAGCCAATGAGATAGGCTTGTTATCACAGGATACTAGCAAAGAGAAGCTATGGATTACTTTGATACGTGATCACTAGTTATGGTGAGTATGATCGCAATTGTGTGAAGTTTGGAGATATATCAAAATGGGTGTTAAAGACAGTTTTCCTAAATGAAGATTTCGATAATGGAACAACCTAAAGGGTTTTTCATTTTGAGGATAAGGAAAGTCTGTAAACTTGAGAATCATTTTATGATTTGAAATAAGCACCGAAACAATGACATGAGAAATTTGACAACACAATGTTGTCAAAAGGGTTTTAAATAAACAGGGATTGACAACTATGTGTATGTCAAAGACACTAACAATAGTATATGTCATTTTGTGTCTATGTGTAGATGACATACTCATTGTTAGTAGTTATGAGAAGATGTTCAATACTACCAAGAAGTTGTTAAACTCTAAGTTTGACAAGAAAGATATGAGCGTTACAGATGTGATTCTGCATATTAAGATTACTAGAACATCTAGTAATATTGTACTTTCTCAGTCTCATTATGTTGATAAAATACTTGAGAAATTTAGTAAATCAGAAATACTTGAGAAATTTAGTAAATCAGAAATACTTGAGAAATTTAGTAAATCAGATACAAGTGTGTCGAGGACACTGGTAGACTTGAGTCTACATTTGGCTGAGAATAATGGTGAAAGTGTATTTCAACTAGAATATTCTCGAGTCACTGGAAGTTTAAAGTATCTGATGAGTTGTACAAGGCCAGGTGTAGCCTACTTAGTTAGTAGGCTCAGTAGATACACGAGTAATCATAATGCTACTCATTGGAAGGGCATTATGTGGGTGTTGGATTATTTACACTATACCCAGGATTATGGATTGCATAACACTTGATATCCAGTTGTACTAGAAGGGTACAAAGGTACCTACTGGATATCTGATATAAAGACTACGAATCCATTAATGGATATGTTTTCTCTAATTGGAGCTGTAACCATGTCTTGGAGATCTTCCAAGCTAATGTGTATCACGAGATCAATGATGGAATCAGAATTCAGTGCTTTAGATAAAGCTACTAAAGTAACTGAATGATTTTGCCATTTTCTTGAGGATATTCCATGTTAATCAAAACTTGTGTTAGCAATTTTCTACATTTTGCGACAACCAATCAAGTATTGGTAGGGCACAGATGGAAGGTCTAGACATTTTCATCGAAGACATAGTTCCATACAACAACTACTTTTGTGTGTTGTCACTATGGACTATATACAGTCTAAGGACGATATTATGGATCCGTTAGCCAGAGGGTTAAATCGAGAGTTAGTAGGAAAGTCATCAAAAAAATAAAATAAAATAGGGTTAAGGCTTTTAGCAAATGTTATCGGAACGAAAAACCCAACCTAGTTGATTGGAGATCACAAGATCTAGGTTCAAAAGGACAACCTAATTGCGTGTAATGGGTAAATCACTATGGAGGTAAATCCTTCTACCTATTCCTTTATACAATGATACCCTGTGGGGTGGAAGGTTAAGTTGATGTTTTTAATGACCTAAATGCTGTGAATAGTCAATTGTGGTATAGCAAGATACCTTATATATGTCATCTATGTGAGTGCGAAGCGGGGCCACTTCTTTAAGAATTGACAAGGCTAAATTCTTTAAAAATACTCACTGAACTATACGAGTGTTCCAAGGCCAAGCCGGACACACCGGTGAGAACAAGAATATGGTTGGAGTGACTCCTGTGTGAGGTCTATTATCTTGGTTTACACAAACAACAGGATAGTTCAAGACATCACGTTTACTGGTACTGGTTAACTAGTAAATCTGATAGGCTTTCACTATGAAAGGTTCAATGCCAACAACTACCTTTTCTAATGCAGGGTTATTCCGTGTGCTCTCTCTCCAAGTCTTTGTTATTAAGCATTGTCCAGTTTTCTTTATTCAGCTAATTTTATTCATGTCAGGGATTGTTGGAAAATAATGATATTTCGGCAACTTTAATTCAAAATTAAAGTGGGACCTAACCGTTGGTTGAGGTAGGTTTGAGTGGTTTTGTATTCTCTTAAGTGAGAAGATTGCAATACAAAAATAATGAGCCAAAACCATTGAGTTGTGAATGAGAATTGTATCATAAAGTGGTTATTAATATTGGGTTTAGATTTGGACTTAGTCTTGGTTTGGACTGGCCTAGACTTGTACTTGTGTATGTGCTGGGTTTGGTCTTAGACTTGGACTTGGACCTAGTCTTGAGCTTTGAGCTGAGCTGTGTTGGGCTTAGTTTGTACATGTGTTTGAGAATGAGCTTGGATCAGTTTGCGACCCAACATCCGCATCCATTTTGTAACCCATCTAGTTTAATTCTCAAAACTTATGTATTATATATACATTATGATTTATATAATGGTTTTGGAGCTTTGAACCTTTGTAACTCTAGTCCTAATGGCTAGAGTTGATGACATTTGATGACCCTATTGATGTTAGCCTTCATAGCTAAGGCTCTCCCCTACTAGTATAAATAGAGGCCTTTCTCTTCCAACTTAGTAGGTTGTTTTTAGAGAGGTTTTGTGATGAAAAATGAGATAGTATTTTAAGATAAAAAGTTGGAGATGATTTTTTATACCAAAGAAATTTTTTCTTATCTTCTTTTGTTAGCCTCTTCTTTGGTTCTTATTAGAGAGAGTGCATCCATTGTCAACTTCACCGAAGTTATTCAAAAGGTGCTTCTGTATTAGCTAGTTTCGACCCTCGTATCTTGGGAGACAGACGTCGGCGTACCTCCAGCATCTATTGGGAGGCGATGAATCTGTTTTAAGGAAACTGTCTAGTGCAGGCTTCAGTTTACTTCTTTTCTTATCATTTGTTTTTAAATTTTTCAATATTTAGTTTACAAAGATGAGTTCTAATCTTTAGTTATCCATGTTAATAATTTGTTCTATTAGTAATGTAATCTAATTCATTTCTGTATTTTTAGTTGTGTCATTTATTTTGTATTTCATCATTTTAATAAAAAAAATTATTTTGTCATTTCTATTTAATTTGTTTTATATATTTTTCATATATTATTATGGGAAAATACCAACATACAACACCACTAATCCGGCTTTCATAGAGCTCTTCAACAAGATGTCATCCTAAAATATCAATACCACTTCAGCTATGTGTAGTGTATCAGGCCATGATGGGTCGTTGAACACACCAAAATTAAATACTAAACTATACCAAATTCAATTAGAATAATAGCAAGTCCAGGTATCGATCCACAGGGACTATTGTGAAATTAAACTAATTTAATTGTTAAATTCCTAAATTAATTTTGATAAAAAGATTAGTTGTTTATAACCTAATTTAATAACGAATAAATTAAACTAAGGAATTAAATTATCAATAATATATGAAATTGGGTTTACTGAATTGGGGGAAAAATCCTAGGGTAGAGAATTCACCACTAACCACATGAATGAGACTTAACATCAACCACCAATCGCAATTCGGTTTGAACAACCCAATATTTCACAACTACAAGTTTGAAATATTGATCAAGAGGGTTGTTGTATTCAATGTACTGGCACGAATCATCCCGAGTAGTACGAGTCGTTTGCTCTAAACTAAGTTAGCAAAACGACCCGTCTCTCATAGCATGACTCGTCTCATACTTTGAATACAAACACAAAGAATACTAATGTATGGAAAGCATTAAACAATCACAGAGAGTAAAATGCTTGAAGAGAAGAACGAAATAATTATTTATAAACTTCTAAAACATCCATACATTTATTCAAACCAATTTACAATTAAAGCTCATGAAAAATTTCATTACATGGCTAGGGTTTCATCAAAACCCTAGAAAAGACGACTAGCCACTCATGGAGGAGTGGAAAGAGGAAGAAGATGAGGAAGAAACCACTATGGGAGTGTCCTTCAAGCTTTGGTAGACTATCTTCCCCCTGAAACCCTAGCCTCCCTCTATTCTGTATTGATTTTTCGAACGCTAGGTTTGACTCATTTTCTCTCTTTTATTCGGAGCAAAATAGACAAAAAAGTCCGTGCACGGATCCCTAGGTGGGCCGCTCGTGTGGTGGTGGGCCGCACGTGCGGTAGTTTGGCCGGCTCGGATTTTTCACTTCTCGCACGGGGAGTCTGCTTTCACGCTCCTTTTGATTGAAGTTTCATATTTCCTGCCAAATCTGTACAAGTGCACAAAACATATTATCTCTTCCAAATAAATAAAATTGAAAGACTAAAACTGTAACTTAAGTGGCCTCAATGTGGTACCTTTCGGCCAACATCACGCCCCCAACTTACATTTTGCTAGTCCTCAAGCAAAGCAAAAGAAATAAGAAAAGTAAAATACTCTCAGTCACTTTCGTAGGGATCACGATTGCATTTAGCATATGCAACAAGCCTTTAAACCACAAGGTTACCCCAAGTGGACGAGTATAGTCTCGTGAGGGTTTTCAGAAATGATACCCACAAACATCAACATATTTATATCTGCTCAACAACAATTAACCACACTACTCCACACAACAACCAACTTATGTGCCACTACAGTGTGATATTAAAACATGATGAGTCATTGAAGGCATAGTGGGCAAGTATGAAGGAATCTATTGAGCTTAAACCACAATTCAGTTAATACAAAAGTAGAGTCCCCTGTACTTGTGAATGCTAATAGACACATCATTAGTACCCTCGGTGTAAAGTGCAATCTCCATATTAGTTAACTGTCCACTATAATAGCCCAGTGTAACCCATAATAACACTCAACATATACAGAAAAACTAAACTGTTGTAACCAAGCTTCTCAATTTTTTTTTTTTTTTTTACATGAAAGGCTGTGCAATGTCCTGATCCATTAAGCTTTCTAGTCAGCCCATGTAACAAGCATTGGGCTAATGACTCCCAAACCAGACGGTTTTAGGGCACTAGGTGTAGAGACACCCCTACGGGCTTAATAACTTGAGCTGAAAAGGCTACGAATCCGAACTAGTCATTATCCTTATTTTTCCTTAACTGTGCAATGTCCAAGTCGCTTAAGCTTTCTAATTAACCCATGTAGCAAGTTTTGGGCCAATGACTCCCAAACCAGACGGTTTTAGGGCACTAGGTGTAGAGACACCCCTACGGGCTTAATAACTCGAGTTAAAGAGGCTACGAACCCAAACAAGTCAAGTGTTTTTCTTTTTTTTTTTTTACAAGAAAGTTGGCTACTCATTCATTCTTTTCTGCAACCTCAACCATTATCAATGATGTACACCAGGGATTATAATAAAGAGGTCACTGCTATGATAGTGTGTTCATGTGAATTAAGTGCATACTTATGACAAGTGCATCCCCCACAAACACAAACAACTATCCTAGTGCAAACATCACAAGTGAGTATTTACCCAATAAACCCTTTTCATACAAGCCCATTATGTTCCCCAATTAACATAAGTTCATATCATTACCGTACTGGCACAAAGTAAACATTAAGTGAAGTGGTGCAAATCAAGTGCAGTAAGGACAGACATGAATAGTTATTACAAATACCCTCACCCCCCAACTGGAATATAACATTGTCCTCAATGTAAGCAAGTAGACATGAGATAATAAAATGAGAGAGAGGATCTTACCAGACAGCAGGGGCGCACATCCAGCGAGGCAAGGACACCCAAACACAATTGTTTTGAATTTTTTTTTTTTGGTACATGTAAAAGAGAAAGGAAAAGAAAATAAAACAAAACAAAACAAAAGGAAAGAAAATAAAGGAAGTATACAGAAATCACTGATGTGGATCTGGCGGTGGTGGTGGGAAATGCTACTCAAATAGGGCATGCATCAGTGTCCGAGTGTCGAACGCCTTATCATGAACCCTGGTGCCATACTGATCGAACTGATGATCAAACTGATCAAATCGCTGCCCACTCGAATCCCGGTATGCATAGAAGTCAGTGTGCAGAGAGGCAACTGACTGCTGATACCCATCAAACGTCGCCTATGAATAATCCCGGTAAGCCTGGTAGTCGGTCCGGAGATCAACCATAGATTGCTGAAGGGCGGCTTGATTATCCAAAATAGCTTGATATTGCGCCCTCGTCATACGGAATGGCGGTGGTGCTAGCGCTGGTGCAGCGGCGGGCTCGACTGGGCATCATTAGGATTTGCTGGGGCCTCGGGAAGAACTAGTGGAGGCGGTAGGCGAGCAGTGGTTTGATGCCAGTGGGTCCTACCATAAAATATGGGTGGCGGAAGCTGAACCTCATTGGCCTGCAGTGGGTATGTCTCTTGGGCTTTTATGAGGGTGGTAATGAGGTTGGCAAAATGGAGGGCCCATGTAGAACTGCCCCGGGTATTGCGTATTTTGACTTCATTTAGGATTTGATACATCTGATTGTAGATCAAGGTAGGGATGTCAACCCAAAATCCGAAGTCAAAATGATGCAAGGCACGGAGGAAGTCCCCTCGCCGCTCTTCCTTGTGGCCAAGAGGAATAACATTTTTTTCAATACCACATCAAGGAAGAGAAGGCGGTGTGGTAAATTAGCCCGCCGTATGCTCGTACGGTTGTCATCCTCCTGACGCCCCTCATAAAACTCAGTCACTAGTTCTGGGATGGTGAGTTCTCGAGCGAATACCGGGAACTGTTCTGCAGTGATAGGGTCCATGAAACAGTGGAGGACCTCGGCAATTGAAGCTGGAGTGACCACTAACTCCACTCCGTCAACAAGGGAGCAAAGAGCTCCCGGGGCCTCATCGCTGACGTACATATGCTGATAGAAGAGGCGCACAATGCGCGGGTATGCCGGTTCAGTGACGGTGCAGATGCCCAGGAGGCCCCGGTCTTCAAGTTGTTGAATACTCCACGCAGTGGTTTGATGGCAACGAAAGAAGTCCACATCAAAGGATGTATCACATGTAACCGATTTGGTGGCCCAAGCATTGGTTGGCATATCCCTGAATGCAATGTTGGCATTGCGAGGCCGTTTGGGTGCTCGGCGGGATGAATGAAGCCATATCTGAACAAAATAGTTTTTTCTATTTTTTTTTCAGATAAAAACGAAAATAATTAAATAAATGAATATAAAAATGACATTAAATTAAATTAACTAAAACTATGAAATAAAATAAAAAAATAAACTATAAAATATAAAAACTAGATTACAAAATAGACTAAAGTATAGAATAAAATAACCTAAACTAAACATAATAATTTTTTTTATTAGAAGAAAAGAAAATGAAATAAAATGAAATAAAATTCAGAAAATAAAATAAAATAAAAACTAAACTACTTAATAATTAAATGAACAATTACATCATAGAATAAATTAAATAAATAAATAAAAATGAAAACACTAACTAAACAAGAAAAAGAAAAATAAAATAAAATAAAAATAAAAATAAAAATAATCCACTAACTAATTAAACTAACCAGAATCACCGATGAAGCAATTTAAACTAAACAAATATAGCAAATAAAAAAAAACTAAATTATTATTATGATTATTAACTTTATTTCTGAGTTGTTTTTTTTTTTTTATATTTCGGCATGGACCGCACGTGCGCCGGAGAGGGCCGCACGTGCGGCGATGGTGTTCTTGCCCAGATGCGCAAATTTTTTTTTTTTTTTTTAGTAAGAACCAGATCTACTAAAACAACAATAATAAAAACAAAGGCTCCACAAATATACTCCTACACCCCCAAATGTACACAAAGAAGGAAAGGAAAAGAAAATCACCTTGAAAAAAAAAATGAGAGGAAGAAGAGAGAAAAGGAAGATGATTCGCCGGGAAAAATGGTGGTCACCGGAGATTCGACGCCGTTTGTGCGGTTTAGAGAGAGAGAGAGAGAGAGAGAGAGAGAGAGAGAGTTAGATAAGGTTTGTTTGTTTGTTTTTTTTTTTTTCGAAAATAGGAAATAAAAATAAATAATAAATAATAAAAATAAGGAAAAGTTACCCATAAATCCTAGTTTTTGAAAAGTTGAACTATTTAGTCCTAAAAGTTTTCTTATGCTCCATTTAGTCCCATTTATATATCATCATGATGTTCATGATGTAAATGAATCTAATGTTTCATTCTATAATTTCAAAATTTATTGAAATCTGATGAACATTAGATGTGTTAAATCTAATGTTTGAAACATTTATCCTATAATTTCAAACATTATTGAAATCTGATGAACATTAGATGTTTGAAATATAATGTTCGAAACATTAATTTGATGTTTGAAACATTGTAATGAGACATTTCAGTCTATAAGAAAACTTTTAGGACTAAACAGTGTATAAGTTATTAATTTGGGATTTATTGGTGCATCCC
The DNA here is from genome assembly GCA_030407325.1 of Camellia japonica. NCBI lineage: Eukaryota > Viridiplantae > Streptophyta > Magnoliopsida > Ericales > Theaceae > Camellia > Camellia japonica. The sequence goes on from JAPPVO010000016.1 coordinate 33,564,979, forward strand.
CCTAAAAATAATAATAAAATACGATTTATTTATTTATTTATTATTATTATTATTCTTTAATTATAAATAAAAAAATAAATAAATTATAAATAATGAAATTATTATTATTTATGTATTTTTTATTTATTTATTTTTAAAATTTATTTATGTATTTATTTAAAAATGAAATTAAATTAAAAAAATAAAATAAGAATAAGAAAAAAAAAAACAAAACAAATTTTTTTTTTTTTTTTTTTTTCGAAGAGTGGGCTGCTCGTGCGGCGAGATTGGGCCGCTCTAGCGGCCGTAGACAGTAGCCAAATTGGTATGGGCCGCTCATGCGGCGAGCCCAACCGCTCGAACGGTCTGGGCTGTTTTTTTTTTTTTTTTTTGGCATGGACCTAGGCCGCTCGTGCGCCGAGTGGGCCGCTCGTGCGGTGATTTTGGGCCGCTCCAGCAGCACATTGGGGCCGCTCTAGCGGCGCTAAGCAGTACGCATCTCGAGCTGGGCCGCTCGTGCGACGAGCCCAACCGCTCGAGCGGTCTGGGCTCCGGTTTTTTTTTTTTTTTAATTGAACAAGTATAACACCCCATTTTTTTTTTTAACACAAAGAAATTAAAAAAGAATCATGCTTCTTTTTTTTTTTTGGAACAAGTACAACACAAAAATTATTATTATTATTATTATTATTATTTTTTGTTAAAATGAACAAGTATAACTTTTTTTTTTTAATTTATTATAAATTGAACAAGCATAACAACTATTATATATTATATATATATTTTTTTTTAACTAACTCTCAGCACTTAACAAAGGCACCAGAGTTATGGTATAAAGTTGCCACTTCAGAATCCCCCAGGTAATAAAACCCAGCGTAGTTTATAACTTCGGGCTAGTACAACGCAAATATACTTAACCATTTCTACATTCAATTGACATCCGAAAAAAAATATAGCACATAAGAACATAACGGAATGCCCACTAAAGGTATAATCTTCACGCGAAAACCACGGGTATTACTTTTCTCCCTAACTGTGTTTGTAACTTTCCCTATTCTCTAACAGGGTGACAGACTAGGTTGATTCGGTGTCCAGAATCGAAGCACATAAAGCTACCTCAACCTATGGGGCTGCCATACAGAGTTCAAGCCGAGGTAGTTTTGAAGCAATCTCCACACCCCTGGGTATTTAAACCAGACTCTAGTCTCGGAAATCCCAAACCTTTGTGTTCTAGGCTTTGCCATTCGAACTCTAGTTTCCACCGTCTCAGTTGGTCTCCTAGGAACTCACTACAAACATGGTTAGGTGGCTATACCAGACCGTCAGATGCTGTTCAGGCACGGCAAACACCAAAGGAATTACACCTTCAGAGGATTTAAAGTCTCCTAGACGCAAGTAAAGTATAATGAGAACAAAGAAAAATAGAATAGCATAGAAGGGAAAGAAAAGAGAATAAGAAATTAATCATAGTAAAATGGGTCCATCAAAGCAATGGACTCAATCATATCCGCATTCCCAATCCCCTCTATATATGGTTTCAATCTTTGGCCATTCACTTTGAAAGAGTGGCCAGTCTTTAGATCTCGCACCTCAACGGCGCCATGAATAAATGCCTCAACAACCTCAAAGGGGCCATCCCATCTTGATCTTAGCTTACCCGAAAAGAGTCTCAATTTTGAATTAAAAAGCCACACTTTTTAGCCAGGTTCAAAAGATTTTCTATTAATGTGCTTGTCATGGAATTCTTTAGTCCGAGCTTTAAAAACTCTCGAACTCTCATATGCATCATTTCGAATTTCCTCCAACTCATTGAGTTGCAATTTCCGGTTGAGCCCAGCTACGGCCATATCGAAGTTAAACTTCTTTATGGCCCATAATGCTCGGTGCTCAAGTTCAACTGGGAGATGGCAAGCTTTGCCGAACACCGCTCTATATGGTGACATCCCAATGGGTGTCTTATAAGCAGTGCGGTAAGCCCATAATGCATCAATTAACCGTTGTGACCAATCTTTCATATCCGGTCTCACTGTTTTCTCAATTATGTGCTTTACCTCCCTATTTGAGACTTCCACTTGGCCACTTGTTTGAGGGTGATATGGAGTGCCAACTTTATGAGTGATAGAGTATTTCTTAACTACAGACTCAAAGAACCGGTTACAAAAATATGTACCCTGATCACTTATTATGGCTCTAGGAAACCCAAAACGACTAAAGATGTTTTCATGCAAAAACTTGATTACCACTCTATGATCGCTTGTTCGGGTAGCTATTGCCTCTACCCACTTAGACACGTAATCTACTGCCAAAAGAATGTACTCAAACCCGAATGACGACGGGAAAGGGCCCATAAAATCAATCCCTCACACATCAAATATTTCTACCACAAGAATAGGGGACATTGGCATCATTTGCTGACAGCGCAAACAAGTTCTACAAAATTGATGGGCATCTTTAAAAATTGTGGGCCAATAAAACCCACTCTGTAAAATCTTGGCGGCCGTTTTATGCCCACTAAAATGACCGCCACATGCAGAAGAATGACAAAATGTAAGAATGCTATGCACCTCATTCTCCGGCACACACCGTCAGATCACTTGGTCGGAGCAATATTTAAACAACTCCGGATCCTTCCAAAAGTAATACCTGACCTGCAAAAAGAATCGATCTTTGTCTTGCTTAGACCAATTCTGTGGAATTTGCCCAATGGCCAAGTAATTCACAATATGTGCAAACCACGGGGGGCTCGCTTGTGACAGCTCAAAGAGTTGTTCGTCCAGAAACGAATCATGCAAAATAAGAGGGTCACTATTATACTCAACAAGGATTTGGGAGAGATGATCCGCCACCACATTCTCGGATCCTTTCTTATCACGGATCTCTAAGTCAAATTCCTGAAGCAACAAAATCCATCTAATCAACCTAGGTTTGGTCTCTTTCTTAGATAATAAATACCGCAAAGCGGCATGATCAATGAAGACTATGACCTTGGAACCTAGGAGATAAGACCGGAATTTGTCTAAGGCAAAGACCACAGCTAGCAACTCTTTCTCGGTGGTAGTGTAATTCAATTGTGCATCCGAGAGAGTGCGACTAGCATAGTATATAGCAAATGGTGCCTTATTGACCCTTTGGCCTAACACAGCCCCGACAGCATAATCGGAGGCATCACACATGATTTCGAAGGGAAGCGACCAATCTGGTGATTTCATGATTGGGGCGGTGGTCAAGGCCATTCTTAGTGTTTCGAATGCCTTTAAGCATGCCTCATCAAAGACAAAAGGCGCGTCCTTAACTAGTAAACTACACAAAGGACGTGATATCTTACTAAAGTCTTTGATGAACCTACGGTAAAAACCTGCATGCCCTAAGAAAGACCTAATTTGACGCACGGAATTGGGTGGAGGAAGGCCTGCAATGAGGTCAACCTTAGCTTTGTCAACCTCTATACCTCGAGGGGACACAATGTGTCCCAACACTATACCCTCACGAACCATAAAATGGCTCTTTTCCCAACTCAAGATTAGGTTTGCCTCAGTACATCGTTCTAACACTCTAGTCAAGTTCCTAAGGCATTCCTCAAAAGACGGTCCAAACACCGAAAAGTCATCCATAAAAACCTCTAAGAATTTCTCCACCATGTCGGAGAAAATGGCCATCATACACCGTTGAAAGGTCGCCGGTGCATTACATAGCCCGAAGGGCATGCGCCTGTAAGCAAAAGTGCCAAAAGGGCATGTGAATGTGGTCTTTTCCTGGTCAGCGGGGTACACCGGGACTTGATTATACCCCGAATAGCCATCAAGAAAACAATAGAAACCCTGCCCCGCTAACGCTCTAGGATTTGGTCAATGAAAGGTAAGGGAAAATGGTCCTTCCTAGTCGAGGAATTTAGTCTCCTATAATCAATGCACACTCGCCACCCAGTAGTGGTTCGTGTGGGGACTAACTCTCCTCCCTCATTCTCAACAACGGTGATGCCCGATTTCTTGGGCACCACTTGTGTGGGACTCACCCACTTGCTATCTGAGATGGGGTATATGATACCCGCATCCAACAATTTCAATACCTCCTTTTTCACCACCTCTTTCATGTTAGGATTCAGTCTCCGTTGCATTTCGCGAGAAGGTTTGGTGTCCTCCTCTAGATGTATATAATGCATGCACACGGAGGGATCTATCCCTTTCAAATCAGCCACTGACCACCCTATAGCACTCCGATGTGCCACGAGAACATCATTAACTGACTCTCCTGCTCCCAGTCAAGTCAGATGCAATGATAACTGGTAAAGTCTCCTGGGGCCCTAAAAATGCATACTTGAGTGTAGCCGGAAGTGGCTTCAACTCAAGTGTAGGTGGTGTGACCAAAGATGGTGTGGCAGGCTCTCTCGACAGAGGAGGAAGTGACTCAAACCGGGCTTTCCACGGAGGAAAATCCGGTGTAGAAGAAGAATTAAGCAAGACATTCACCTCCTCAACTGACCCATCTATATCAAAATTTTCAAACCCAAAATGAGCCAGACAAGCCTCTAAAGGGTCCTCTACAAGAATGGAGGGCAAAGCCTCCTCCACAATCTCATCCACAACATCCACTAATAAGCACTCCTCTCTCTCATGAGGTTGTTGTGATGCTTGGAAAACATTAAGTTTCACTTGCATGTTACCAAATGAAACTTCCATAACCCCGGTCCGACAATTAATGCATGCATTGGCCGTAGCCAAGAAAGGTCGACCCAAGATCACCGGGATTTGTTTCCTCGAACTGGCTACCGGTTCCATATCTAAAACCAAAAAATCAACAGGGAAGTAGAACCTATCAACCTTAACTAGCACATCCTCAATCATGCCACGTGGCACTTTGAGGGACCGGTCAGCCAACTGAAGAGTAACAGTAGTGGGCTTCAACTCGCCAAGCCCAAATTCCTCGTACACAGAGTACGGCAACAAATTGACACTCGCCCCTAAATCCAATAAGGCTCTATCAATGAAATGGTCTCCTATAATGCATGCAATGGTTGGGGCTCCTGGGTCCTAGCTTAGGAGGTGTGTCATTCAATAAGATGGAGCTTACTTGCTCCGTGAGTAGGACCTTTTGGGACATATGTGTCCTAGATTTATGCTTTTGCGTACAAAGGTCCTTCAGAAATTTGGCATATGATGGTACTTGCTTAATTGCCTCCAACAGGGAGAGGTTGATTTTTACCTGTTTAAAACCTCCATCATTGCCTCCATAGATGCCGCCTTCTTATTAAAAAGGGACGGTGTATCAAAGCACTGGGGAAAGGGTGCCTTAGGCACATATGGTGCCTTGGGCTCAAGTGAAGTACTAGGGACTAAGTCATCTCTCTTAATTGTTTCCCCCTCACCCTTGCTCTCATTAGGTGAACCACCGTGGTGAACCACCGTGGTCACCCTTCCTAACTCTAGTTGCATCAGACGCAACTGACTGAGGCTCTAACCTCCTACAACTTCTTAAAGCAACCACCGCCTGCACTTGCTCATGTTGCTTTCCATTCCTACCCGAACTCTCTGCCCCGTATTGTCTCTTAGGGTTGGCCACAGTTTGACTTGGTAATTTTCCCTCCTCTCTCCGATTCATGTTGTTAGCCATTTTGACCCAATTGGGTCTCTATCTTGCAATATAGAAGAGTGTGAAGTGAACTATCGGTGCTAACCCCTTAAGTTCTGAGAGAAACTTCCAACACCTGAGTCTCAAAGGCAGAGTTGCCCTGAGAACATGCGGGGGTTGTTGCTGTGGTTGCCGGTATGGTTGTGGGGGTCTATAAGGTTGCGGTGGTTGGTAAATGATTGGTTGGCAAAATTATTGAAATTCTGCCTTGGGGTGGAGGATTGTAAGAAGTGCCTTGTGAAGAAGGGGGTCTTCATGAGAAATTATGGTGATTTCTCCATCCCGGATTGATGTGTTGGAGTATGGATCATTACCCGGGGTTGGAGAATCCTTGAGCCGCATTCACATGCTCTCTGGACTAACTCCGGAAATTGTGATGCCGAAGGGCACTCACTCAAGTCATGAGCAGGGCTCGCACAAATAACACATGCTCGTGAATTGAGGCTGATCTTGCTGGGTAAGGGCATGTCCCGTAGCTAATAATTGGTCCATCTTGCGGGACAATGCCTCTACTTGTTGGGCTAACTCTAGGTTTTTCCCGACCTCATAAATGCCCCCTCTTTTCGGGGCTCCAACTACGGGTTGCCGAACTTGCCGGGCTGCGGAGGCATGGTAAAGGGAATTATCACTTAAGTTCTCAAACAATTGCCATGCCTCGGCATCATTTTTAGACATAAATGTCCCACCATAGGACGAATCCACTATTTTGGCGGTGTGGCTCAGTTAAGCCATAATAGAATGTTTGAACAAGTTGCCAATCAGGCACTTTGGTGGGGACACGTTGTGAGAATGTCTTTAAGTCTTTCCCACATCTCATGGAATTGCTCGCCATCCATTTGAGCAAAGTTTTGATGGCTCGCCTAAGTTGGTTGGTTTTACCTATGGGAAAGTACTTCTCCAAGAACCGTTGCTGTAATTGGTCCCAAGTTGTGATTGATATTAGTAGGTAAAGAATTTATCCAGTGTTTGGCTTTATCCTTTAACGAGAATGGAAAAAATCGCAACATTAAGGCCTCATTTGTGAAATTCTGGATCCTCACTGTCGAGCAAATTTCCAGAAATTCATTCAAATGCTTTATAAGGGTCATCATGAGTTAGTCCATGGAATGATGGGAGCATTTGTATGGTGCTGGACTTAATCTCATAATGAGCAGCAGTGGTGTTGGGCAATTGGATGCATGATGGTGATGTATATATGCAGTGGGTGTAAAATAATCCTTAAGGGTCCGGTTAGGCACATTCGGACATTAGGATCTGCCATCTCTAATGGCTCAATGTATGGATATGAATACTCAAGCCTAGGAACACGGGTAGAAGCCCTAAGTCTCCTAAGGGTCCTTTCTAATTCAAGGCCCAAACACCACAATTCAGGGCGACAAGAACGACGCCCGTACATACACTACCCACACACACACAATAAGTTCGACTCGGTGCACTAAGTTACGAAAGCAGAATACTAAAAAAAAGAAATACTCACAGCGGTTTAACGAAAACGCTTTACTCGTCTTGCGGATGCTTGGCGTGTAGACGTTGTCTCCAACCCCCAATTGAGCTTTGATTTTCGTTTTAGCACTTTGGTGCTTTGCTTGTGAGTGTTTGCTTCTGTTTACTCACTTTAGTGCTGCGATTTTTTTTTTTTTAGCTCGGCTGCGCTCCGCTTACACTTCAATGATAGCTCCAATTTCAAACGCTCTGCACACTTAGCAACACCAAAAGCATAAAATCCTAAACTAAAAATTAAAATAAGAATGTAACTTTAAATTAACTAATTTCGCCAGAAGTCCCCGACAACGGCGCCAAAATTTGATGGGTCGTTGAACACACCAAAATTAAATACTAAACTATACCAAATTCAATTAGAATAATGGCAAGTCCAGGTATCGATCCACAGGGACTATTATGAAATTAAACTAATTTAATTGTTAAATTCCTAAATTAATTTTGATAAAAAGATTGGTTGTTTATAACCTAATTTAATAACGAATAAATTAAACTAAGGAATTAAATTATCAATAATATATGAAATTGGGTTTACTGAATTGGGGGAAAAATCCTAGGGTAGAGAATTCATCACTAACCACATGAATGAGACTTAACATCAACCACCAATCGCAATTCGGTTTGAACAACCCAATATTTCACAACTACAAGTTTGAAATATTGATCAAGAGGGTTGTTGTATTCAATGTACTGGCACAAATCATCCCGAGTAGTACGAGTCGTTTGCTCTAAACTAAGTTAGCAAAACGACCCGTCTCTCATAGCATGACTCGTCTCATACTTTGAATACAAACACAAAGAATACTAATGTATGGAAAGCATTAAACAATCACAGAGAGTAAAATGCTTGAAGAGAAGAACGAAACAATTATTTATAAACTTCTAAAACATCCATACATTTATTCAAACCAATTTACAATTAAAGCTCATGAAAAATTTCATTACATGGCTAGGGTTTCATCAAAACCCTAGAAAAGACGACTAGCCACTCATGGAGGAGTGGAAAGAGGAAGAAGATGAGGAAGAAACCACCATGGGAGTGTCCTTCAAGCTTTGGTAGACTATCTTCCCCCTGAAACCCTAGCCTCCCTCTATTCTGTATTGATTTTTCAAACGCTAGGTTTGACTCATTTTCTCTCTTTTATTCGGAGCAAAATAGACCAAAAAGTCCGTGCACGCGTCCTTAGGTGGGCCGCTCGTACGGTCGTGTGGGCCGCTCGTACGGTGGTGGGCCGTACGTGCGGTAGTTTGGCTGGCTCGGATTTTTCACTTCTCGCACGGGGAGTCTGCTTTCGCGCTCCTTTTGATTGAAGTTTCATATTTCCTGCCAAATCTATACAAGTGCACAAAACACATCATCTCTTCCAAATAAATAAAATTGAAAGACTAAAACTGCAACTTAAGTGGCCTCAATGTGGTATCTTTCGGCCAACATCAGGCCATCTCCAACGCTATACCAAATCCATTGTGGAACAAAAAATGTAATCAAATCAGAAGAATGCATTTTCATTTTAAGGTGGTGAGTAAATTCATAATTTGAGTTAGAAAAATGCACTTGCCAACCAGCTTCAATGCTGTTGAGATCTTCACCAAAAAAACCACCCAATATCCAAATCTGAGACAAGTTGAACTCATTAAGCTGTTGTATTTTGGGTTCCCACACATTTAAGGTTGCGTTTTCTCCATAGTACTTGTCTCCTTCAACATAAGCTATTGCATGTTGATTACCCCCCAAATTAAACCAAAAAAACCAAAAAATATTAGTTCAAAGAAATCAACATCAGCAAATCAAGAAAAATGCTAGCTCTAAACTTGTTTGGTTTTGTGTTTTTTGTGTGTGTAGTGGTGAGAATTAGATTCGTTTTCATTGATTTACCTGATGACCACTTTGGTTGATGAGGTCAGGATCTGCAGACCTGGGCTAAGGGATGCTTCTATGTTGCTTCTTTCCATATCTTTTCACTAAGCTTGCTCTCAACACTTCTTCTTCCTTTGTTCTTGTAATGGGTATTTGTCTTCAGGGCACCTACATTTCAACTGTTGTTTTTTTAATTTTTTGCACTAACTGGTCGACCGGCCGGTCGTTTGCCCGGTCGACCGGTGGTTTGATGAAAAGTCAAATCCCTCCGTTGGAACAAGCAATATCAAATAGAGTTTTTACTCAAATTTGGTGAAAAAAGTAATGCATCGTTGGAGATTCCCTCATGAGCTCAGTTTTCATAATTTGAACCATTCATTTTGCAAAGTATTGTGGTTATATTATTGTTAAAAAAATTTAAATTAACATCTTTTTATTTTATTGCGTTTATTTATAATAAAAAAAAAAGATGATAAATATATTTTTAAAAATAAATAATTTTTTTTTAGACAAACGCGATAAAATAAAGATGTTAAAATTATTAGATTGGCCTAATTTTTTTTATGGATAATATTTACGAAGTACCCTACAAAATAAATGATTCGAATCAATACGTGGTGGGCTCCATGGGTCTATATCTGGAGAGAAGCTCAACCTATATCAATAATATATATGTTGGGGTCTTGTATTGATATATTTTTTTAATAATTAGATATCCGGATTAGTTTACGCATATTTATATAGTTGATATAATTTTAAGACTTAAAACTAAACTAATGTATTTGTTGGTGCATTTGACTCTATAATTATCTATTATTTTAATAAATATACCAACAATATTAAAAAAAAAAATCAAATCAAATCAACTGAGGCCTCGTTTGGCAATTCAATATTTTAGTCTAAAGTCAAAAAGTCACTAAAAAAATTAAAAAGCCAACAACTTATATCAAAAAGTCAAAGATTTCATTTTCTCTCTACTTTTTGCACATCTTTTCGTAAAAAATCAAAAAGTCATTCCAAATATACTAATTTTTTTACCTAATATTTTAATCAAAAAATAAAAAAGTTGCTAAAATAGCCTATTCTCAAATGAGGCAAGGAGTGATTGATCCAAACACTCCCATTGGCACAAAAGGGTTACTCCCAAAAGCTAGATGGTCTTCATCTGCAATCACTAACCTCCCAAGCTTTTTTGCACTCTCTGCTATCTAAAGAAGAAAAAAAAAAAAAAAAATGAAAGAATAGTCACCAACTTTGGAATTTAAAACCATGATCACATATATAGCCTATTACATTTTAGTCATTAATCTTTTAATTTTTCATTTTGATCCTCAAAATTTGTAATATGTTACACTTTACTTCTTGTCATTATGGTCATTCAAAATTAATAAGGAATGAAGGGTATTTTCAGGACTTTATTTTTTAAAAAAAAAATTAAATTAAAAAATTAAGGATCAAAATGTAACAGATTGTATATTTTGTGGATAATAATGCAACATAATCCATACTTCAAGAACCAAAATGCAACAAAATGCATACTTTAGTGACCATGTGTGTATTTGATTATTTTCATTTTGTTGTGGCTTCATGTAAAATTTTAAAAATACTCTTAATTTCGTTATTAATTTTGAAAGACGCTAATGTCAAACCAAAAGCATATTTTAAAGACAATTATATATATGTGTATATATATATCCAAGAAATGAGTTTAAACAACCTTCTTCATATGGTCATATGTGAAAATTGATAATGCAATAATCTTGATGGAAGATGGGTTAGATTGATCCATGCTTCCGACGAGTCTGCTGGCCTTGAAGTCCTCAAAGCGTGCCTGCAAAAAGGTTGGAAGGGGAAAATTGACCCCCGGCGGACACTTCGACGATCAAGTTAGGTCAGGATAAATTGATTTGGAGAGAGGGATAGAGAGAGAGAAACGAGGGGGTGAAGACTTAACCTCTAAGGTATCTCAAAGCTTCCTTATATCCTTTGCTTATCATTTCCTTGTCCATTCTCAGCTGTCTTGTTGGCCGAAAGTCTATGGCCTAGTTAACATCGTTCATGGTGATTCTGCATACTCCGGCATGAGGGGTCTTGCCGCATTTAATGCTACAGTGGCCTCATTAAATGGCTGATGTGTGGGTGTAATAACTTTGCAAGATCTTTGTCTGTTTCACGTGGCTAATTCCTTGCCTGACACGTGTTTGGATGTTATTGGTCTTGAACTCAGCCAGACTGAGTTATGCGACTGAGCTATGCAAAGCCTCAACCAGACTAAGCCTGAAGAACTCAACTAGACTGAGTTATGCAAAGCCTCAGCTAGACTGAGCTCTCCAAGTCTCAGCCAGACTGAGCCTAAAAAACTTAGCCAGATTAAGCTATGCAAAGCCTCAGCTAGATTAAGCTTGAAGAACTCAGCCAGACTGAGTTATGCGACTGAGCTATGCAAAGCCTCAGCTAGACTGAGCCTGAAGAACTTAGCCAGACTGAGTTATGCAAAGCCTCAGCCAGACTGAGTCACACAAAATTTCAAAACTCCATCCTCATTCTTTCTTTGAAATAATATTCCCTTTACTCTTTCTTTCAAATAACATAACTCGTTCTTTGAAACACAACACCATATGTAGAGCCAGTTCAGTATATAACAGTCCAAAGGGCGAAACAAACAACAATTTTATAACTTAACTTTATCACAAACTGTAGGTAATTTTTATACAATGTCCACAACCTTTCCTTATCTTATAGACAACTTCATCACCCAATACTTAAGTCTTTACATACACAGATTTATTACATACCAAGTAAGCCATTACAAAAACCAACACCAAACAAACTTTCAAACCCATCTTTGCAGTTTAAACACAAATTCTTTACAAATTTGCACCATTCTTCACAAGTAGTATTTCAATCCAAAAGAAAAAAAAGAAACAGCAACCAGAACACAAAACGAATAACCTCTAAACCTAAGTCTACTCTTCACACTGCCTCGCCTTCACCTCCATCATCTTTTTGGTCTTAACAAAATCAGGACTGGCGGTCTTGGTAAATGTTTTGGCGTTGTGAATACCCTCATGAAACTTGGTGTTCTGCCTAGACATGTAAGGTTGTCTCTTAACCCAAAAAGTATTAGAATTTCTACCCTTTTGAGACACCTTACCAAACAACTCAAAGCAATAAGGACAAATGTGGCTATACCAACTACAATGATGACAAACAAAAATAGGTTTTACCTCCATTTTATTGATCTTACCCCCGTTAGGCAGATGAAAAGAGAGATCACCCTATTGCACCTTCAGCTTTCCCTTTGTTTGAGTCTTCAGGTCATGTGATGTAGAGGCCTGTCCTTTGTGAACTGTCGCATTACCATAGCCTAGACCACTTTTGTCACAACCCATTTGTTGAGACCCGAGGATGTCTTCTAATGTCTTGGAACCTTTGTTCCACATGGCAATTATGGCTCTAGCATCTCTGAGTTCTTCATCTTTTTAACCAACCATCTCTTCTAATGTAGCTTGTGACATCTCAAGGTTTTCAATCTTCTCTTGATGACATTCTGCTTTGCTGTTGCAATTTCTCCTTTTAGCTTGATAGTTTCGCTTTCACATGCTTTGAGCTTGAGAGTGAGTTTGTCATTGATCTTGGACAAATTCAAAGACTCATCGTAAAGCTTTTCGTAGCTTGTTGTAGATCATCACCATCAATCTCATCATTGTCTTCTGATGTTTCATCATCTTCTTTTTGCTCCTCTTTCTCCTAGACCTCATTCAGTCGAGCAACTAAGGCAGGAAAGGTAATAGATGGTGGTGAAGATGACTGTCTTCTTTCATGAAATTGACTCAGAATGTCCCATGCATCTTTGGCCTTTGTGCAGTGAGCAATCCGTTGTTGTTCTTCGTCAGAAATTGCTTCATGAATGGTAGTCAAAACTCTCTGATTGCTCGGATTGTCAGTGCTTTCAATATCCTCTTCAATGGCTTGTTAGCCCTTAAGGTCGTAAACTCTCAGAAACATCTTTATTCTGATCTTCTAAAACAAATAATTACTCCCATTAAAGGTAGGAGCACGGTGCAGATTCTGACCACGAGCAAATTCCACTGGCTTTGGAAGAGGTTGAGTGACAGTAGAGCAGAATGCCATGTAAGTACTCTCTCCGTCTTCACCAGATTCGGTTTCATCGGGTTCTTGCTCTGACCTGCTTTCATCATCCCAAGTCACTGTATAGACTTTCTTTCGGTTCTTTTTCGAAGGACATTCAAGAGCAATATGTCCAAACCCTTGACATTCGTAACACTTGACCCCTTGCCCCTTCACAATCTTCTTTTTAGTTTTTGGAGCAAGTTTTGGTGGAAAAGTTTTGGGGTTTTTGTTACTCTTATCTTTTGAAATAGGGTCATTGAAATTAGACTTCTTTTTCTTTAAATTTTTTTTGAACTGTTTAGTAAACATAACCGTCATCTCGGACTCTAGATCAAACTCAATCTCAAGGGTTTTTCCAATCTCATGAGCATTAACGAAAGCCACACTGTCTTCTTGTTTTTTCTTAGAAATCTGGTGGGCTTCATAAGTTTGCAAGTTTCCAACCAACTGATCAAGTTTGAGGGTGTCAACATCTTGAGCCTTCTCAATAGTTGTCACTTTTGATAGGAACCTTTCGGGTAAAGACCTCAAAATTTTTCCAACAACATTAGTTTTAGGGATTTTTTCTCCAAGAGTGAAACAGGAATTCACGATGTCACTAAGTTTAGCATAAAAATCATCAAACGTCTCATCATCACGCATAAAAAGAGTTTCAAAGGCGAAGGTGAGACGTTGAAGTTTTGACCTTTTAATAGAAGTAGTACCCTCGTGAATAGTTTCAAAAATATCCCAAGCCTCTTTTGCTACCTCGTAAGTACAAATACGATGAAACTCTTCTGGTGTGACGGAGCAAAAGAGGGAGTTGAGAGCCTTACTGTTCCAACTCAAATTTTGATAATCGAATGCATCCCATTTATCAAGAGGTTTGGGAATATCAACACCATCAATGGTGACATCAGGTTCACTTCACCCATGGATCACACAGTGCCAAATTTTCTCATCAATAGATTTTAAAAACACTTTCATACGAGCTTTCCAATAAGAATAGTTTGTACCATCAAGTAACGGAGGTCGATGGGTTGAGTTACCTTCACCAATTGAATCCATATCACCAATCACACAAAATCACACTCCTATAGTTTTGAGAAAAATAAAGAGTGACCTGCTCTGATACCAATTGAAAAACCTAAGTGATTCTTGACTAGATTAAGATTTAATTGTGCCAATTCCAAACCAATTAAAACTCACAATCTAAATAATCAAGCACGTACGAAAGTGATTTAGATTGTTGGTTCAGAAACAAAAAATAGACACAAACGATTTTTATGTGAAAAAAATCACTATTGAAACACCTTTAATTGTGATTAAAAAACCATGGGCGAAATGCCACAAATCAATCCACTACTGAAGAAAGAAAGGTTACAAATATACCAAACAAATTACCAAAACGCTATCAATTTGTCTACCACAATCTGTATATCTTTCACCGCAACCTTCGTCTCGGAATTGATTAGATTGATGTTGAATCCACAACATCCATTGTCGAATCAATGACTGCACACAACATCAAACTCCTTCAACTCCTCTGCATTTGATTCTTCGGAATCCACCGAAAAAGAACACTTTTAAAGATGAACAACCAAACACCTTGATGTGTGCTTATCAAAACATGAGTTTAATACTCAATCGGACATCAAGGAAAAACAGCGAAACAGCCCTAAAAGAAAACCTTAAAACCCTTAAAGAAGATCTCAAAAAACATAACCCTAAAATTGACTTAAACAAGTACTTATAGAAAACAGAGGCTGCGAAGGTCGCTTGAGCGAAGACTCTCTCGCTCAAGCAAGGAATCAAATACACGTGTTTTCCTTAAGTGGCGTCGCTCGTGCCAAGCTTCCTTCACTCGAGCGCACAATCCTCATTCCCAGAACTTTTGCAGACAAAAACAACCTCTGGGAGTAGGACATCTTCGCTTGGGAGTAGGACTCCTTTGCTCGAGCGAGCAAGGCAAAAGAACTAGGAAAATTACAACTCGATAAACAAGTTTGTTCGTGGAATTGACAAGACTAAGGGACCTAACAAACTTGTTAAAAAAAATTTCAAAAAATGTCATATTTATAAATTCTACTCGACTTCAAATTTCAAAAAACTCTTTATAGGGTTAAATTTTTTTTTTATAACTTCTTATAGCACCTTTATCCGATACTTTAGAGTTCTACCCGATACTTCAAATCTGATGTTGCACTCCAACAACTATTTTGGCATCAAGTTTGAACTCCACCCGATGTATCAAAAGTTAACATGACTTTTGACATCATCCTTTCTGTCAATTTTGACATGAAAATTTCTTGATGCATTTTTTTTTTTTTTCTTTTTTCTTTACTTGTCTTGCTTTTCTTTTGCCTTCAAATAAAAGCAGCCAACTATACAATTTGGTACAAATTGTGGTTGTTCCCATGTCATGTCATGCCTTCTCTTTTTTTTAAAAAAAAAAAAAAAATAGATTAATAGATTTGACATATTGGATAGAGAGCTTCCATGTCAATTTATCATCTAAGCCTTCAAAAAAAATTTGACATACTAGATTTTGAAAGTTTGAGTGAAGAAACTCTTAGATTTGTCTATACAAGACCAACGTGAAAAGTAAAAAAATTTGACATATTTTGAAAACAACAATGCTACAGACCCCCAGTACGGGCGACCCCCACCGACCCCCAGTGCCACGTGTCGGCTTGGGACTGGCCGAAAACACAAAAAAAAAAAAAAAAAGAAAACTGTTTTTTTTTCCACCAATCACGGGCGACCCCCAGCACCCCCAGCTGGGGGTCCAAGTCATTTTTCTTTTGAAAAAAAGGTCATTAAAGAAGAAAAAAAGAAAAAAGAAAAAAAAAAGGAAAGTATAACTTTTTTTAACTGTATGCCAAACTAACACTTAGTATATTAATCCCTAAAATCTAGATAGTGCTCTCATAATCTAAATAATTTTGTCTTGTTTGAAATCTCATTCTAATTTCCTATTAATATTTTTCTGGTTTGATTTTTCTACTATAGCTTTCGTGTAATGAGCACTTTTTATTATAACAAGAAGTATTTTATCATAACTCGTTCTTACCATTGTCATATAGTAAGCGCTATTCTAAAGCAGCCAAAATCCTGTCCAATCTCTCTTAAATCAAACCCCACTTAATTTGTGATTCTTCCATGTGAATGGATAACCCTCATAATCCCTATGAATTCAAATGTTCACACAAATTAAATTTAGGTCATTCACCTATTCAAATTAAATTTAAAATTTCTTCTTGAACTTCCTTTGACTTGATTCTAATTTGATGTTATTCTTCACTTTGCATATGTAGAAACAATCCCCATTGTTCTTTGTCTATATGGGACTTCTGATATTCAATAATTGAAATCAAAGGATTTTTCTCTTGAAATAACAAATTGTAATTAATAGATACATCATATCTGGAACGAGTCCTACTTACATAATAAAAATTTATGTGATATTGAGAGTCAACTTGTATGGTAAAAACAAAACTAATTTGCTTGATAGAAATGTAGAGTAGTCCACTCCAGCTGTAATCATCACCAACTTGGACAGACTTGCCAAGAAACATTTTGAGTATTTATGGGTGTTTGGGGTTGTTTTTTTTAGTAACTTTGCTATTTTATTTATTTATTAATTGTTTTGTTTTTAGTGAACTTTGTTAAAAAAATTTCAAAAAACTTCACATTTATAAATTCTACTTGACTTCAAATTTCAAAAAACTCATTTTGGGATTATTTTTTTTTTTAAACTTCCTATAGCACCTTTATCCGATACTTCAGAGTGTCACCCTATACTTTAAACCTGATGTGGCACTCCAACAACTATTTTGACATCAAGTTTGAACTCCACCTGGTGTACCAAAAATTAACATGACATCATCCCTTATGTCAATTTTAATATGAAAATTTCTTGATGCACGTTTTTTTTTTTTTTCTCTCTTTTCTCTTGTCTTCAAATAAAAGCAGCTAACAGTACAATTTGGTACAAAATGTGGAAACAAACAAGGAACCAGGAGGCTACATAAATTACATAGAATGACCAAATATAAAAAACAATACTACCAATACTAAAATTTTAAATAAATTACACTAACCTCCTTTGATGTTCAGAAAAAATACAGTAAATCCTACAAAGTTTGTCATAATTATACCGAGTTTTCTTAAAATTTTAATTCATATAATATTTAGTTTTATTTTTATTAAAAATCCGTTAGTCATATCATCATATGAATAAAAAAATGATATTCTTATGCCTTTTATATTGAAATGTATATTTTATCTTATATTTTTGTATTTTCATATCACTTGAATTAATTTATGTCTCTTTAACTTTATATATATAATAAAAAAAAATTATATCAAAACTATGAAATTTGCTATAATTTCTTCAAATTTGACAAAAATCATTATATTTACGTAACATTTTTAAAACATATGAGCCCAAATATGAAGTCCAATCAATCTCATATCGTACTCCAACCAATCTCATATCCTTCCCAATGATTCAGAATATTAATTTTAATATTTTAATAGAGCACTAATGATATAACGGAAAAAAATAATAATAAAAAATCAAGACCAAAATATCACACTACAATAAATGGAATTAATTGCTAACTTATTAAAATTAATTTTAAAACTTAAAAATTAGAGTTTGAAAGCATTTTTCAATGAAAAATGCTTGGGAGCACTAATTAGTGCTCCCACTAATTAGGTGGCAGTGGGTCCCGCCAGTAATGATGTGATGTTTTGGTCTTGGAGTTGTATTTTTTTTTTTTTTTTTACTTTTTTAATGCATTAGTGCTATTAGTGGTGGTGTTTTTAGTGGGATGAATCATTGTTGTTTTTCAATCCTTGCCTATCCTACAAAAACGGGGTCAAATGATTCGGATGGTGTTGTCTTGTCAACAAGCCGTATTTTAGAGAAATTATTTTTTGTTTCAAGGGCTAATTTATGTAGTGGCCCAACTGAATATTTATTGATTAAAATAATAAGATTTTGTATTTTTTTTATTATATTTTTAAGAATAACTTATTACCTATCAAATGATAAATGATACGATGGAATGTTTGAAGATCACTGAATAATCAATTAATATTTTGGTGTTACGGACTATTTTGAAAAGATGATTATAATTAATTTTTTGATAAAAAATTATTTATAAGTACCCTTTTTGTGAGACAGGAAATAGGTTATAATCTGGGAAGCGGATTATAATCCACTTCCCAAAATAAGTCTATGCACGTGTTTCGATCCTATGCACACGTTGGAACCCAAAGACAGGTACTTCCTGCAAGGTAGGCAGAAGCAAAATCGGATTTCCATACATTTTAAAAATATAGGATCACAATTGCCGTCTAAAAATTTACTTATAAATTAATCTTGAGATCCAAATTCAACTCTTGGTTGATGAAATTTATAAGTAAAATCAATTTCAGTCGCACATTAATTGTTCTGGCCAATTTTTTGGACAAAAATTTCAAAATCCTAACATAGCTGATATTTTATTTTAGTTTTTATTTTTTTTTGAAGTGCGAAACAATTCTAAAACTTGCATCACCGACAATTATGAGTAGTTTGCAATAGTTGCGAGAAATTATTTGATAATTTGATAATATTATTTCACATCATTCCTAACAAAACATCTCTATTCAATTGTTTCGTAAAGAGAAATTATGGTAGCGTTTGGTAGAATTTTTTAAATATGATTTGAGAATAGAAGTTGTATTTTGAGTTTGTGAGTTTTTAAATTATGATTTGAGTGTAGAAAATTTGTTTGATGAATGAGTTTTGAAAAGAGTTTTGAATTGAGTGGGGAATTGTTGATGTGACATATGATATTTGATATAAAAACTTACAACTCATAACCAAACATACAATTCAAAACTCATAAAAAAAATTTAAATTCCGAATTTTTTTATTTAAAATATAAGAAATAACAGGTGCCAATTGTATAAAAAAATTATAAAAAAATATATATATTGCACTGTTTCGGTCAACCAGTCGTCCGGTCGAACATCCAGGAGGACGACTGATTAGCCTAAATTTTTTCGCCTTGAAAAAAGTTTTCAAAAGTAGATGTGAAATTAATTTTTGAAAATTATAACCAAATACCATGTGCAAATCAAGAGGTAAAATTACATTTCCAAAACTCTTCCAAACAGAATCTACAATTTGTTTTTGAGGCAAATCTACGTGGTAACAAGACACTTTCTTTCTTTTTTAAACCAGTGACAAAACACTTATTCTATTGCATTTTTAGAGATAAAATAATAGGGAAATCACATGCAGGTGAAAATTGGAGAAAAAAAATTACCAACATATGGAGGAGTGCAAGTGGCATTTGCACCTCCACAATTTTTCATTTGCACCCCATTACAGACACATTTACATTCCATGTATTTGTAATTTCTTTTCCTAACCCCCACCTACATTTTGTTCCCCCTAAAATTAATTTGGCCTACAAAAATTTATTTATTGAAATAAAAATTTAGTTTTAAAGGATAGCAATTCATTAGTTGGAAGAAAAAAAAAACTATAGTAATTTATCACTAAATATTTAATTTCGTCGCTAAAAAAGTTAATGATACTTTTAACTTAAAAATATTTTGTTCCTAAAAATTTTTACCTCTAAAATCTTAATTTGTTGTAGTCAATATTATTGTTAAAACAGTAAGTCCTACTATCTTTTTGTCTCATTCGTGGAAACAACAGAATATTTGTCCAAATATAAGTGGTGTGGAGGAATACACCAAGACCACCAAATAACTTTTCAGAAGAAATGCAAAACTAATGAGATCTACTATTTTAACTAGGAGTGCTTGTGATTGGGCTGGGTCGGGTGACCTCTCATCCGCCATCCATCTACATTTAGGCGGATTGAAAAAAATCAATCCGCTTGGCTAACGGATGCGAATTGAGCGGGCTGTGTGAATTGACGGGCAGATGCGAATCAATTTGACGATTTAGACTTTACTATTTTATACTTTTTTTGAACTATTTGAGTAATTTTTTTTTTATTATTTTGGGCCTTATTTGAGTCCGAATTTTTTTATTCTTCATGTTTTATAATTAAAATGAATGCCTAAATTTCATATTTCATAAGTGGCTGATATTCTTGCTAAATAAAATGTATTTTTTTTTAACATAAAAACATAATCAATGTGTTTGGTTTGAGTTTTTTGGATTAAGTTTTTTGAAAATTGAGTTTTTTTATTTTCGTGTTTTTTTGTTTTTACTGAATATTTTTAAATTTTTAATTTTTTTTTTTTACTTTTTTTAGATGCACCTTACTTAGATTTATCTAAAAAGTAAAAAATTTGTGAAAAAATATTTTAAAAAATTAATAAATACATAAAAATATAAAAAAATGTACTGAATTGTCGTATTTTTTTTTTTATATTTTTGGTATTTAGTGAATTTTTAAAAGGTTTTCTTCACAATTTTTTACTTTTTAGGTATATTTATGTTAGGTATGCCTAAAAAGTAAAAAAATTACTTAAAATATTAAAAAAATTCAGTAAAAATAAAAAAATACAGAAAACAAGAAAGTAAAATTTTCTAAAAAGTATTTTTGAAAAAGAGGAATCAAGAAAAGTGAATATCATTTTCTTAAGTGGGTTGGCGGATTAGGTTAGGTCAAGTGACCTCTTATCCATCATCCGTCTGAACAAACGAATTTGACGAAATCTTTATTTTCATCTATCCATCTATATTATCGAAACAACTTAAAAAGTGAATGAATTGAATCAGATCTATTAGTTTGACGGATCAATCGCATTCATTAGCACCCCTAATTTTAACCGACCAAATTTAATTGGAAACCCACGTAAATATGCCACAAGCAAAATACTGGAGTTTCACGTTCAGAATGTGCAAATCAACAAATCCACCATAGTAGGGTTCTACTTTTCCTCCTCTGCAACAAGACAAGACAAAAAGAACGTGGGCGGCTCTACAACACTATGATACCCTAATAAATTTTATTTATTTATATTTTTAGATCAAATTGACCCCATTATATAAAATTTAAAAAAAAATTAAAATTTTTACTTTACTTGCTTATGAAATTTGTATTTTTAATATACAAACCTTCTATATCTTAATCTATCTGTGTCTATGTATTCATGATATTGGTTTTTAATATACAAACCTTCTGTATTCATTATACAAACCTTGCTTATGATATTGGTTTTTAATATATCTTAATCTATCTGTGTCTATGTATCCATATTTACTAATCAAATTTCAACAACACATATCCTTTCATAGTAACTTTCTTGACACATTTTCATGATTACTAAGGCCTTATTTGTCGTAATCTAAAGAAGTCAAAAAGTTAAAAAGTCACTATCCTATTAAAGTCACATTATCTTATTTAAGTCACATCACCTCTCTACCACATCACTTCAAATCCAACCCATACTCAATCCATATTTCATAAAAAGTCGAAAGGTACACTTATTTAAATAATCCCAAACCATCCCTGAGAATTTCTTGAGTTTTACCCATAAATAGTAATCGAAGGTTCAAATTCATTTCTTACAAAGAGGCATATTTCATCAATTTAATTTTCACAACACAAACTAATTATAGGCTGGTCATCAAAGATTGCTCTTTGGTTAGGCTTGGGAAATGACTTTTTTGGTAATGTTTTGATTATTTGATTAAAATATGAGGTGAAAAAAAATTGAAGTATTTGAAAATTTTCTTTTTTTTAACTTTTTACCAAAAAATGTGTAAAAGAATAAAGAAGATTGAAAGAAATTTATGAATTTTCTGTATGATATTTTGGTTTTTTGACATTTTTAATGAATTTTTGAATTTTTAACTATATTAACCAATTGCCAAACGTGAGATACGATCCTATGGCTCCGTTTGGAAAGAGAGGTTTGGAGTTTTTTTCGTTAAAATAGCTATAAAAAACAAAATAAACTTTTTAGTCCAATAAGATAAAATATTAAATCCAACCCATAATCATTACATTATTTCTCTCACAAAAAAGTTAAAAAATTCAAAAAAACCAAAAGTCCTTCCCAAACCAGGCTTTTTAGCTCCAAACTAAAATAGCCAAAAAAGCTAAAAAGTCAAAAAACCAACCCACTTCCCAAACAAAACCTATATATATAGAGTGATTATTTAGTGGTCTTGGAGCATATTTCACACCACTTATCATTTCATGCTTGTTAAATTATTTTTTAAAATCTTAATAAAAAATATTAAATCTTACAATTTTAATAAACAACTATTAAATGAAGACGCATTATAAATATGTTCCCAGATCACCAGGTAATTTTTCTCTACATATTGGACACATCCATTGATTCTGTTCTAAATACAGAGTTTCCACAGCTCAAGTTCTCTCATTCACGGTGGAAACATCATGTCAAATCTATTGAAAGCCTCTTCCTTGCTATCTCCCATTGCCAAGAGGTAACCAACCCATCAATGCCTCTCCACAACCAAAAGAAAAATTTCTCTCTAGCTATTTGATCTCAACAAACTTAATATATATATATATATATTAATCTCATCATATTCTAAATTAAAAGTTAATTAGAATATTTAAAATAACGTCTCTAATCAATAATTAATTATTTTTTACATATCAATTAGTCTTAAAAATAAATTTAAAAAATAGACTTTTATATCATTTTTCATTCTGATAATTTTGCAGGCTAGAAGGTAAAGTGGCGGTGATAACCGGCGGAGCCAGCGGCATTGGCGAGGCGACCGCCAGGCATTTCGTACGGCACGGCGCCAAGGTCGTAATCGCGGATATCCAAAACACCGTCGTCAACTCCACCTCCACCGAATCCATTTCTTTCGTACACTGCGACGTGAGCAACGAGCGCGACGTGGAACATGCAGTAGACACTGCCATCGCCAAACACGGCAAACTCGACATCATGTTCAGCAATGCCGGAATCGGCGGCAAGTTCGATCACACAATCAAATCCCTCGATTCCCAAGATCTCAAGCGAGTCTTCGACGTCAACGTCTTCGGTGCTTTCTACTGTGCAAAACATGCCGCCAGAGCAATGATTCCAAACAAAAAAGGCAGCATTGTGTTCACAGCGAGTGCGGTTTCTGCGATTTATGGATCGATTCCTCACCCTTACACGGCGTCGAAGCAGGCCGTGGTGGGGCTGGCGAAGAACTTGTGTGTGGAGCTCGGGAAGGATGGGATAAGAGTGAATTGTATTTCTCCGCACGCTGTGAACACGCCGATTCTGAGGAATGGGCTGGGGATGAAGGAGGAGGAGGTGGATGAGCTGGTTTGCGAGTCGGCCAACTTGAAAGGAGTGAGATTGGAAGTAGAAGATGTGGCCGAGGCTGCGGTGTATTTGGGGAGCGACGAGTCTAAGTATATGAGCGGGGTCAACCTGTTGATCGACGGTGGTTACAGCACCACTAATCCGGCTTTCATAGAGCTCTTCAACAAGATGTCATCCTAAAATATCAAAATTATCAGATTCACCTAATTTTTTTAGTGATAATATTCACGAAGTATTCTAATCAATACGTGGTGGGCTCCATGGGTTTATATCTGGAGAGAACTTCAACCCATATCAATAATATATATGTTGGCATTTTGTATTGATGTAATTTTTTTTTAAATAATCAGATATCCGGATTAATTTATGCATATTTATATAGTTGATATAATTTTAAGATTTAAAACTAAACTAGTGTATTGGTTGGTGCATTTTTTTTTTATTTTTATAACTCAGTATCCCCAACACTCTGATTTTAAAAGAAGTCAGGATTAATCTTGAGCGGTAAGTAGCCGGTGAGAAGCCGGGTACCCTTTTCAAACTGCTGCAAACACTCACCCAGTTGGTGCATTTGACTCTATAATTGTTTATTATTTTAATAAATATACCAACAATATTAAAAAAAATCAAATCAATTGAGGCCACGCTTGACAACTCAATATTTTAGTTTAAAAGTTACTAAAAAATTTAAAAATTCAATAACTTATATCAAAAAGTCAAAGATTTATTTTCTCTCTATTTTTTACGTATCTTTTCGTAAAAAATTAAAAATTCATTCTAAATATAAATCTTTTTTTTTACCTTATATTTTAATTAAAAAATCAAAAAATTTCTAAAATATTATATTTCCAAGAGTGATCGATCCAAACACTCCCATTGACAAAAGGGTTTCTCCCAAAAGCTAGATAGTAATAAACTTCATCTGCAATCACTAATATCCCAAGCTTTTTTGCACTCTCTGCCATCTGAAAAAAATAAAAAAATAAAAAATCAATCACTGAAAGAATAGTCACCAACTTTGGAATTTAAAACATGATCACATATACACACGTGTCACCAACGTATATAGCCTATTACAATTTAGTCTTTAATTTTTTAGTTTTTCATTTTGTCCTCAAAATAGGTAATCGGTTACACTTCTTGTCATTATGGTCATTCAAAATTAATAAAGGAATGAAGGGTATTTTCAGAACTTTATTTTTTAAAAAAATTAAATTAAAAAATTAAGGATCAAAATGTAACAGATTGAATATTTTGTGGATAATAATGCAACATAATCAATACTTCAAGAACCAGAACGCAACAAAATGCATACTTTAGTGACCATGTGTGTATTTGATTATTTTTATTTTGTTGTGGCCTATGTTACACAGACTCTTCAAAATAAATCAAATACCGGTATCGGACACCTGACACTCGGACAAGGATATGAGATATGTGTCGGATACTTTTCATCGGACACTTCTTATATAATTGTATTTAACACTACTATTATATGTACATATTGTTATATAATTGCTATAAATATCTTTTTGATATTATAAGTTACATATACTACCATTTTATCTCACATACTTGATTAAAAGTATAAAAAGTTGACATTTTTTTTTGCCGAGTCTGCATATCTTTAAATTTATGATTTGATGAGTTCGACCTCTAAATACATACTCGCACTCGACACTTGTACTAGAGTTCATGTAACATTGGTTGTGGCTTCATGTAAAATTTAAAAAATACTCTTAATTTCATTATTTTTTTTAAAAGACGCCAATGTCAAACCAAACCCATATTTTGAAGACGATTATTATGGGGATATATTTTCTGAGCACCAACACGTGGCCAAGGTGACGCTGACGTGTCAGCCGAGGTGCCACGTGTCGTGGTCGTGACGCCGAGGTAATCCCGGCTAGGCCGAGGTTACCTCCAAAGATATCGGAATCCAGAATAAGCGGATAAGGCACAGGAGTCCTAGAATAAGGAAGGACTTCAGCATAGATAAGGATAATACTGTTAGGGAGTCTATCTTTATCTCTTGGAGAGTCCAAGATAAGCATTGAGCTAGAGTCCAGCTAGGCTTTTATTGGGACTAGGATTGAATGAGCTATAAAAGAGAGGCACCCCCGATGGGTCTAAGGTACGCAATTTATATTCAGAACAGTGAGTTAAGCACTATTGATTATCTTTGAGAGATATTTGATTACTGATTTAATCATCGGAGTGCCCCCGGGTGGGCGAGCCACCGCCGGAGTCTCTTCTTTCTGTTGCAGGTTGTTCGGGCTAATCCTATTCTGCCAGTGTTCTCCAGCTGGATACTGAGTTGGTAGTGTGGTCAGAAATTCACTCACACAATTTGGCGCCGTCTGTGAGAACTTAAGAAGAATAGATGGCCAACGACGACGGACAGAAAGAGAAGATTGGGAATAACACTCCTGTTGGGAGTGGGAGACCTGTAGACCTTGATGTTGAAGAAGACAACTGCAATGAAGACCAGAATCACGGAGGAAAAGACGTCGGCCAGGAGGGGGACGTACCAAAGAGAACGGACCAAAGTAGTTACTACAACGAGGATGACCTCTAGGTATGGAAAGAAAGATGCCTGCGGAGGGACGACGAAGTGAAGACCATGGCAAATAAGTTGGCAGACCTGCAATCGATCGTCAATTTTATGATGCAAAATAACGTCATGCAGCCACCGTTCCCGCTGCAGGACACGCCGATCCTAACGGCCCATGCCCAGAAGGAAGGGCAAAAAACAATCCCTATAGCCCCCCAACACGCCAGGAGCGAAAGACTCTCTTACCGGCCTTCAAGGGAGGTCGGGCTAGGAGAGCCAAGAAGGGAAGAATCTAGAAGGACACATTGCACCAAGGAGGCAGATCCCAGAGAACATCAGCATGTTCAAAGACAGGAGTTGTGCTTCGACGTGACCAACGGAGAAAGATCAAAAAGGGCTCACAACGAAGCTGAAAGCAATGCACCTAAGAGACTGAAATCAGGAGATAGCCGAGCTCCTGGGTGGACCAAAGAGGACTTGAGAGATTACCTTAAGAGGAAGCAAGATCATGCCGAGGTAACTTCAACAGTTAAATCGAGAACACCATTCTCGGTAGAGTTAGATAGAGTTGAGGCCCCAAAAAGATTCAGTATACCGAGGTTCCAGATATACGATGGTAAGTCAGATCCTAACTTTCACGTCGGATTATACCTGAACTTGATTTCACTGTATACTGGGAACGAGCCGTTGCTCTGCAAAGTATTCCCCTCATCCTTCGGGGAGATTGCATTGGACTGGTTTCACAAATTGCCCAAGGGAAGTGTGAAGACTTGGGAAAGCCTAGCCGAGATGTTCGTGGCCAGGTTTGTGACGAACAAATTACAGCCATTAAGGGTGGACGCCTTGATGGCTCTGAGGATCAATGAGGATGAAGGCCTTAGGGCCTACACAAAAAGGTATTATGAGGTGTTCAACTGAATACCCGAATGCAACCAAGAGGTAGCGGTCGTGTCTTTCAAGAACGACCTGAAAGAGGATTGCGCACTACGAAAATCATTGGCAAAGACATTGCCAAAAAGCATGGAGGAGCTCATGGCCAGAATTGAGAAACACGCCAGTGCCGAGGAAGACATTTTAGGGATTAAGGCAACAAAGTAGGAGAAAACAAACGGCTCGCCGAAGTGAGGCCGAGGTAACAACGGATCCAACAAGCAAGAGATAGGGCTGAGAACTGCACAGGCAGTCATAACTGTATTTCGAATTCCAATTCACAAAGTCCTGGACAAAATCCGAACCCAACCCTATTTCAAAGCACCAGATAGGGTACCAGGAGAATTTATGGGAAAGAGCCTTGGCAAGCATTGTGCTTACCATAATGAAGATGGGCACCTGACTCAGGGTTACAGAGCCCTAAAGTCACACCTGGAAGACCTGGTAAGGCAAGGCCATTTAAGGGACCTTGTAGATGAGGCCAGAACGAGGGAGAAGCAAGCAAGACTTCTTCAAGCACCAGCAGCTCCACCTCCCCCAGCACAGCAACCGCAGGAAGACGGACCTCGGATAGTCAATGTAATCCACTCGAAGGTCAACGAAAACGAAATACGGAGGGAGACCCAGAAGGTAAAGCACCTGCAGCATGTGTACCAGGTCCGGCAGAAAAGACCTCGAGCCGACGAGTACCAGGGACCGGTGGTGTCCTTCACTGAAGCCGACCTTGAGATGGTTCAACATCCGCACAACGATGCCTTGGTAGTATCCCTCAAGGTTGGGGAATGCCAAGTAAAGCGCATCCTGATTGACCAAGGCAGCTCCTGTGACATCATGTATGTTAGATGTTACAAGGAGCTGGGCCTTCACCCCGACGATATGGAGCAATCCAATGGCCCAATGGTCGGGTTCAATGGAACGCCGACATGGCCGCTGGGCACAACAAACTTAGATGTGCAGGCTGGCACGAAGAAGATAAAGACAAAGTTCACCGTAATCAACACACCATCCCCTTACAATATTATCTTGGGAAGGCCATAGTTGCATGCAATGGGGGCTGTTCCCTCAACATTGCATCAACTATTGCGGTTCCCAACAGAGCATGGGATAGAGGAGGTCAGAGGAGATCAGCTGCAGGCAAAGAATTGCTCCATGACAGCAATGAAATCCACCTGCAGCATACGAGAACCAGAGAAGGCAGAGATCGAAGATGAGGGTGTGGAAGTCCTAGAGGACGTCGGCAAGGAGCCAGCCGAGAAGAGTGAAGAAGCACTGAAGAAAATCCTCATCCAGGAGGGGGATGAAGAACGCTTCCTTTTTCTCGGCTCGGGCTTAGCCGAAGAAGAGGAAAAAGAGTTGGAAGCTTTCTTAAGAGCAAATATTGAGGTGTTTGCTTGGACGCCTTACGAAATGCCTGGTATTGACCCCGATGTCACTCGCCATAAACTGAACGTTGACAGGTCGGCCAAACCTGTAATCTAACGAGTAAGAAGACCGACGTTGGTGCACGTCGAAGCAGTGGAAGAGGAAGTAGACAGACTTCTGGAGGCCAGGGCCATTCGAGAGGTAAATTACCCGACATGGCTATCAAATACAGTGGTGGTGAAGAAAAAGAATGGTAAATGGAGGGTCTACGTGGACTTTACCAAACTGAACAAGGCCTGTCCCAAAGACAGTTTTCCTTTACCCAAGATTGACCAACTGGTGGATGCCACTTCGGGGCATGGAAGGATGAGCTTCCTGGATGCTTACAGGGGGTACCATCAGATAACAATGGACCCACAAGATGAGGAGAAGACTGCGTTTATCACCCCAAAAGGGCTGTATTGCTACAGAGTGATGTCTTTTAGGTTGAAGAACGCATGAGCAACTTACCAGAGATTGGTAACCAAGATGTTCAAACATCTAATTGGCAGAACAGTAGAAGTCTACATCGACGACATGGTCGTGAAGACCAAGGAACCTGAGGGTCATCTGGCCGACCTAAAAGCAGTCTTTGACATCCTTAAAACATATCGGCTCCGACTCAATGCATCTAAGTGTGCATTTGGAGTTGGATCTGGTAAGTTCTTGGGATACCTGATGACCAGAAGGGGCATTGAGGCCAGCCCAGATCAGATCAAGGTCATCCTTGAGTTGAAGAGCCCGACGTCGGCAAAACAGGTGCAGATGCTGACTGGAAGGGCTGCAGCCTTGAATAGGTTCATAAGCAGGAGCTCTGACAAATGCAAGCCCTTCTTTAACTTAGTAAAGAAGGCCACAGATTTCTTATGGACAGAGGAGTGCGAAGTCGCCCTAGCCGACTTAAAGAAGTATTTGACTACGGCTCCAGTTCTCTCAAATCCAGAACCTGGGGAGGAGCTGTTCCTATACTTAGCAGTTTCAAAACACGCAGTAAGCGCAGTGGTAATCTGAGAAGAAAAAGGGGAGCAAATGGCTATTTACTATGTAAGCAAATCCTTGGCTGATGTAGAAACCAGGTATTTACCTCTTGAGAAGTTGGCACTGGCATTAGTAATGGCTTCAAAGAAACTGAACCATTATTTTCAAGCACACAGAATTGTGGTGCTAACTGAACACCCTTTGAAGTCCCTGTTGCAGCAGGGAGATCTGACAGGAAGAATAGCCAGATGGGCAGTGGCCTTGGGGCAGTATGACCTAGAGTACAGACCCAGAACGGCGATCAAAGGGCAAGTCTTGGCCGATTTTGTGGTTGAGTTCACTTCAGGAGCCACCGTACATCGGGTTCCGTCAAGCCGAGATGAACGGCGTCCAAATGAGCAAAAAGGAGCCCAGCCGAGGGCAACAGAACGAAGGGAAGAAGAAAAACTAAGGCCCTGCAGTATTTACATCGACGACTCCTTTCGACTGTTTGTCGATGGGAGTTCAAACCGACAAGAAGTGGGGACAGGAGTAGTACTGGTATCTCCAGATGGGCAGATTCTAGAACAATCCATTCGTTTGGGGTTCAAGGCCTCAAACAATGAAGCAGAGTATGAAGCACTGATCGCAGGACTAAAACTGGAAGTAACAGTAGAAGCAGATGAGGTGATAGTTTTTTGTAACTCTCAACTTATAGTCAACCAAGCAACAGGCGAGTTCGCAACCCAAGATGAACGTATGTCGGCATACGCAAAGGAAGTAGGTAGATTGGTGGTCTTATTTCAGAATTGCCGACTACAGCAGGTTAGCCGAGATGATAACAGCCACGCCGATGCCCTGGCCAACCTGGCTAGTGCAATACAACTTGGAAAGGCAAGGACGATAATGGTCGATTACTTGTCGGGCCCGAGCATCGAACCACTGACCACAGAGCGTGAAGCGATGTGTGTGGACATGGGACCAAGCTGGATGGATGCAATAGTTTCATTCCTGAAAGAAGGAAAACTGCCAGATGATCACAAAGAGGCACACAAGATCAGATTAAAGTCGGCCAGATTCAATCTGACAGCAGAGAGACATCTCTACAGAAGATCCTTCATTGGACCCCTTTTGAGGTGTGTGCATCCTTCACAAATTGAAGATTTTTTATACGAAATACATGAAGGAATATGTGGAAGCCACGCTGGGGCAGATCACTTGCCCATAGGGCCATTACCCAGGGGTATTGGTGGCCCTACATGTAGAAAGATGCAGATGCTTATGTGAAGAAGTGTGAAAAGTGCCAAAGGTTTGCACCTCACACTGCAGGAAAAGCTGTTTTCATCGGCGTTTCAAAAACGCCGCTATTAGTGACAAAAACGTTGCCAAAAGGAAATGCCGGCGTTTTTACTTTACGTCGTTGACGCGGCCGTCGCCATAGGTATAAGGCGCTGTATAAACGTCGCTGATACTTACAGTGGCGTTTTCATAAGCGTCGGTATAATATGCAATCTACTCAAATAATAACTGATGACATCACATGATATAGTGACGTTTTGAACAAAAACGCCACCTTTTTTTTATTTCATAATTTAATTAATATAAAATATACTATTGAGCTGGTTATTTATTCACATTCCAATTTGCACAAAACCATAAAGCACGACACAGCAAAAAAATTCAAAATAAGTTGCAAATTCCTCTTACATCTGGATATTTTAATGCTCTTACTAAATACAAAATAAAAAAAATTCTAACAAGATTTCAATTTTGGGTCTGTTGAAAAAAAAAAAAAAAACAGCTGCAAATTCCTCTTACATCTTGAATCAGCTCTTTCCCTCAGCAAAATTATCCTTTTGACCTACAAATAAATAAATAATAGTTGCAAATTATAATCTTTTTAAAGAAAATCTAGAACAAAGCAATAAATTCTATCAAAAGCATGAAGACATAAATCACCATTAATAAGAACATGTATATTCCTTGCTTGTTCCAGATTTAATATAATCAAATCTGGTGCCCAAATTTCAGTGAAACCAAACAATTTTTAGATCAGACATGGTTCTAAATGATGAAAACAGAACACCAATTACCTCTTGTGCCCAAATTTCTTCATACTTGTAAGCAATTAGCATTGAACTAATGCTGACCAACTGAAGCTCCCTCCTTGGGACAACATTCATTGAAAGGTACCGATCAACTATTTTAAGTGTGACGTAAAGGGTCTCAAGCATTAGTTCAAACTTCCTGTGAACCTCTGTCAACCAGTCTATGAGAATTGATCTCATCTTTGAATTGATTTCAGGCTTTGAATCTATGTAATCGTGAACTCGACTCTCACCCTACCATAATAAATTCCCATTATTGAGCAAAACATGTCGATAGATAGAGAAGGTAAAAAGATAGAAAAATAAAGGCCAAAATAGTACCTCTGTTAACTTGTAGAACTTGTAGATGTCCTCAACATACTCCATAACTGCCAATTCATTATCAACATCTGCTGCATCAATGTCTACTAAGTAACAAGGAATAATATACATATACAAATAGAAAAAGTATGTATAGAGGGGAAAGAATTGATGATGAAATTAAAATTGAGAGAAGTCCACACTAACAACCTTACTTCGAGCAGTAAGGAATGTTATTTAAGGAAAACAAAAAAAAAACAAAGAAATTCAGAGAGAGAGGAACGTTATTTAAGGAAAACAAATATATGTTTAATATACATCTTGGTGTTCTTGATACGTAACGTGCCTTAGAGAAAATTGATTTTTGATTTACTAATGGACATGTAGGGCAGCTCCACTAAGATCCACACTTGCCACAAATTTTAATTCAGTGACAGTGTTATCGGTAACCCAAATATGCAATCAATCACCAAGTGTAGAGGCCTAATAAAGTATGAACATGATACATGCACAGCTCAGGATTTCATAGTCTCCTTAGAAGCCCAAATTTGCCTCTGACATAATTTCATTGTAGGAACTGGATACATGCTTCTAATATTTTTTTTCTTCTACAAAAAATATTGATAAAAACTCTCCAACAATAATCAATTTCGTCAAAAAAAATTAATGAGCAACATTTAAATATTCTACATGAAATAACAGTCCTCATCACTAAAAATGTAAAGCCATTGCCATGCCATCAACATAATCATCAAAAAGCACCAACCCAACACCCTGCACTAAATTGATGAACTCAAAATGGAAGAACTATACCTGTTATCTCGCAAGCAATTATCAATTGTGGGAGGCTGCCTCAAGAGTTCTTCTGCCTGCACAAATTCAGCATTCCAAAGTGCTGCTGGGTCCTTTGGAATGCAAGCTTGCACACTATACACCTGAACTGAGCAATTGCCATTAAATTCTTGTTTGGATTCTGCAAATAACTCAAGACAAGACAAACCCAAATTAACATTTCTTCCCTGCTGTTGGCAACAGGATTATCCACAACTAAGAACTACGGAAACTCATTAAGAAAAACTTATCTTTCACATTTCTCAGAAGAAAAGAAATACATTTGGATTTCTACTAGGCAGATATTAGAGAATGATAATTGTTAGTTTTAGTACATGGTAGCCTCAATTAAATGACAAAAGACAACCTGGTAAAACATGAACAATTTATATTACCCAAATTTCATACTTTTGAGTAAAGAGCAGCAACATTTTAGTCCATATCTAATATCTTCAAACTGCATGTAACTAAAAATTTTAAAGGCTTATATCTTCAAATGTGTACAATATTTGAATTATTCTAAGGGCATCCACACCCGATGGAAGTGATGAGTGATGTAGTGGTTCTAATTGAAAGCACCATATTAACAATATGAAGGTTAAGAATGAGGGTCAAAGAAGTGAGAAAAAACAGAAAGACCAATGTTTTAGGCACATATGTAAGAGTGACATTGCAGAAGAGGAACACATAATAACAACACATGGATAAGAATTAATTATCATGGGATGAACATGACATTCTAATAAAATTTCTAACCTGAAAGTTTAGGCCCAGAAACAAGCCTTATATGGTAAACTGAAGGATTATTCTTCAACCATCCAGACAAAGTATATACTACTTCGAACCCATTTCCATGTTTTTCAACAAATTCTTGTAGCAACCTATATCCAAAACCAGTAACCATTTATTAGCAAAAAGAAAATGCGCATAAATTATAATTTACATGATTGCTTACGAGCTCTTACCTCTTTGACACATTTGATGGCAGCAAAAAATTACGACTTAGCCACCTGTAGGAAACCTAAGGGAGACAACCATCAACTTAAGAAATTACTAATCAATAAAATATAAGCTCTACATGTTCATAAAACAAGTTAATTGTCTCACATTGAACTTCTAAACAATTGAAAACAAAGAATTTAGAATCTTCCTGCAAAAAAGCAGAAGTGCAAGAGAACTTCAATGCCATTCAATGAGAGGGTGTTTCAAAACAAAAACAGCACTGGCAACAAGAGGGTGTTTCAAAACAAAGGCTGCCCAAAGGAACCAAGAGTTAATAGTTGATAAGTTAAATACATAGTGCAATGTATTTATTTCATCAATAACCTACACCAGGAACATACCACACTATAAACAAAGGATATGAAAAATTGATACCCATTAAAAAATGCATACATGAAGATTTTATTGAGCTATCTAGTGTAGTAGAACTTAAAGTGATTTTATTGGAAGTGGAACAATTTCTTGTGGGAAACGAAATGAACCTTCAATTATCTTTCCCTATTTTGTCTGTATAGTATAGAACAACAAAGAAATTGCTTATCATCAACTGAATTCAAAGAAACAAAATAGGGAAGAAAGAAAGTGAGACATGCAGCCTTTTTTTTCCCTCTCTACTCATTTTTCTCCATGGAAAAGTCTGTTACCACGCATATTCCCTCTTTCCAAACAGAATATCTTCCAACTGTTCTTCAAATGACAAGTTTGCCCCCATGTAATAATATACAAACAAAATTTTCAATCAATCAAATCATGATTTTGTCAAATGTATAGAAAATTAACTTACAAATATTTATTGTTTTATGTTATATTTGGATCATTTTAAAATCTGATTCTTCATTGTGAACACATTTATAATCATTTGATCAAGTAATCAAATATACAGAAATGGAGCAATGAGATAGATTCATTAATCCTTACCAAGCTAGTTTGAAAGAGAGTGTTTGCTGCATTAATCCTTGTATAGAAGCAATAACTTGAAAAAATTTTAAATGCACAAAATTCAATCACAAAATTGGACACAATCTTTTGTAATTAGATTATGTGCATGTAAAATACCTACAAGAACTTTGAAGCAATACATGAAAAGTGGTGAAAGAAAAAAGGGTTTCCATCAATCCATGTTTGCAAAAGAATAATTGAACACAAGAAACAGTGGAAACCAATTTATGGAAAGCAGCAGAAAAACCGAAATGCACAAACTACAGGGCCAGATAGATCATAAGCAAGGTAAGGAAGGAGGGAATCAAAGAAGACTCACTAGAGTGGAAATCAGGTGTCTGCAGTGCACAAAACCCATTGTGAGGAAGAGAGACATTGCTGATGCAAAGATTGACATAGTATGGTTGTGATGGTGGTTCTGTGACTCTGTACACAAACGCAATAGAGATTAGCCTCGATAGACTAACAGTAGAATTGCATACAAAGCACAAACGCAAAGATCACCACGAATGAGTCAGAAATAGAGTCGGTTAGAGGATGTAAATATGCGCATAGGGACTAAAACTTACAGATCTGAACGCAAGCAATCAATCGATCAAATCCAGAGAGAGAGTGTTTGATCGTGATCAATAGACTAAACATCAATCAATCGATCGATCTGTGTTCTCTTTAACATAAATTAGTATATATATATATCAAATAGATTTGAGATCGTAGATACAGATATGAGTTTGTATATAAACAAAATCAAAAAATCAGAGAAAGAGTCACAAAATTAATATTCTAATTGGACTGATCGAGAGCTTTGAGCCAAGATGGAGAACCAGATAGAGATTACGATCGTGAATCGGAGACTACGATGCTTGATCTAGTGAACTTTCACCATAAAAAAGAGGAGTAATGAAGAGACAGAAAACCTAGATCTGTCTCGGGACTGAGAGAAATGGAAGAATGAAAAACGTGTGGCCTTAAAAGGGGAAATACGTTAGTAACACCAAGCACGCGTGGTTTTTAAAATGAGTTGCTTACAAAATATTTTGAAAATGTTTACAACAACGTTTTTTAAAAAAACGCCGTAACAAAAGCGTGGTTATAGGTCAATTTTCTTGTAGTGTCAGAAATTTGCTCACACAATTATATATATATATATATATCTCTCTCCAAGAAATGAGTTTAAACAACCTTCTCATATGGTCAAATGTGAAAACATTTCCACAAGGACTCCCCAGTTAATGACGACCATGGCAACAGTGTTATCATCTGCAAGAGCTTCGACATCATCAAGATCAAACTCCCAACCCTTTTCTGGTAGGAGGTTGAAATGTCGGATTTCAAGATTCATAAATGCAGCAGAAGCTGCATACTGTGGATACCCAGGTCTAGGAAGTAATACATTGGCTCCAGGAAGACGCCCAAGCACCATTATTAGGACTTCAATTGCATGAATGGCACCAGCAGTTTTTTGAACCGAAAGGCACTAACACATGGATTAACCAACAACAGAGGTTACAGCAGCAGAGGATACATCAGCAGATAATAAAGATAAAAGACTAACAGGTGGGAGCACAGCCCAGGACACAGGTAGACCCTGAGAGGCTTGGGTTTTAGCCACCCAATTTGCTACACGGTTGTTGGATCTGTGAGTCCATGAAAAGGAAAGTTGATAGGCTGAGGCGAAATAGCGAATATCCAGAATAATAGCACTCAACTCCCGGGGAGGGACCTGTTCTGAAACACACAGTTTGATAACCATTTGGTTGTCACTTTCAATCTCCACAAATGACAAGTTATGGGCCCTAACCATAAGGCAAGCCATGCGGACAGCGAAAGCCTCAGCTTGGGAGGCTGAAGAGGCCGAAACAGTCCTGGCGTTACCATCAATGAGTTGGCCATTGGAATCTCGAATAATTGCTGCAATGGCAGCCATGGAGTCCCGCTGGCAGAAAGAAGCGTCACAATTGATCTTGAAGGAACCAGAGTTGGCTGGTATCCATCCTGAAACAGGGGTAGTTGACAGAGAAGCAGTCCGATGTTCTTGATTGGGGATAGTGCTTAAGAAGTCTTCATTTTCAGTCCAAGATTGAGCAATTCTATGGAGTGTTGCCAAAGGATCCACTGGGAGATTTCCAAATGAACCAACCCACAGTGGCACCAGCAGTTTGATACACATCATTTGGTGATAATTTGTATGGTAGTGCACAAGAGAGATGCTCTGCAATTGACCTTTTAACCAAAATAGATTGTGTCAGAATTTAATAGAGCGGATTAATGTTTCTCATAAATTGGGCCATCAATGACCTCATTGTATTTTTTTTTTCTCTTTTTTTTTTTTTGGAGAAAATTACAAGTTCTTATATTTTGTCGTTTATGTCATCTTAGTTCTTTCGGTTTTAATTGATTCAATTTTGATTTTTAATTTTATATTTTGCATCAATTTTGTTCAATTGATAACGCCGTTAAAGTTTTTAACAAAAAATTTTTACTGAATTAATTAAAATTAAGTCACATAATTGATCAAATTTATATTTTTAATCTTAAAAAGCATGACACATAATGTTGATGTGTGCATTTATCACAAAAAAAAAAAAAAAAATGCTAGCAATTAGAATCAACTAGACCAATTTGATGTAAAAAATAAAATAGAGAGTTAAAATCAATCCGACTAAAATTGTAAGTATCAAAATGACACAAGAGCCGAAGTAACCATTACGTTCTGGCGGGGTTCAATTCCAGCAGCAGGGGCGTAACCATTGAAGTTAGCAAAACAGAGAGAATCAACAATGGCGCCCTCGGCTACCAGAGTGGTCCGAAAAAAAGCCGATGGATTGCCTTGTCCGAAGGGAATGAACGGCCTTGTGCCTGGTTTATTCAGATTTGCCGTAATCTTTGCCTGAACTGTTCTAACGGTAATGGGCGACGCCATTTTGCCATCTTCTTCGTTGCCTTGGATATCCCATTTCTTCTTCTTCAACGACGACCACCCTCTCTCATTTCTTTGACTGGTTGGTTTGGCAATTGGGTTTACAGTGTTTTTATGTTTTCAAGCGGAGAGAGAGATACACACACAATTACACTTGATATGGGTAAGACCATCTCCAGAGACGTCGTATCACGTCTTTTTATCAAATTTAAATTTGATGCAAAACACATCCAAATTGGTCTCCGTTTCTTTCATTAAATTATATCAAAGGAAGAAAAAACCAATTTTTTCATCAAAAATGGGGTTTTATCCTTTTATCAAATTTTACCAGTGGGAGTTGGTGGACAATTGACGGAATGACCTGCTTGTCAACAGAATCTTGGAATGAATTATGAATTTTGTAAAAAGATTTAATGAAAATTTATTCTAAGTTAGATGACAAGCCAAACGACGAATCAAATTTGATAAAATCATTAGAATGCATTATATCATATCAAACTTTTCATTAAATTTTTATTTAAATTTTATGAAGCGTTGAAGATGCTCTAATTATATGCATATTTGTGATGGTTGATTATAACGAAAGTCATAATTCAATCATATGACAATAGTAACTTTTACGAAAAAAAGAAAAAAAAAAAAACAAAAAAACAAAAAAAAGAGTTAATCAAACATTATTTAAAGTATAATTAAAAACTGTCATAACTAAATCATAACTAATATCATTTCCCCACTTGAGATATAGACAGCAGGCCGATTCTAACATTTTTTAGGATTCAAAGTGGCCTCCACAAAATTAGTACAAATTGATAGAAAAGTTTATAAATTTAATTATTAATATTTATAAAATTTATCACTAATTTGTAATTAGTTTTAGGAAAATTTACCCATAAATCTTATAAAAGAAAATGTTGATCAATTTAATCCTAAGAGTTTTCTTATAAATCAATTAGTCATTTATATTTTGAAAAGTTATATTTATTTGATTTAGTGCCATTTGAGTCCAAGTGAATGCCATTTTCTGATTCATTTTTCAAATTTTCTCATTTGTTTTTGGGATGAGAATGAAAAAGTGAGTGTAGACGATTTTTTTTTAGGGAATTGGTAGTTAAAGTATTTGCTGTAAAGCGTGAAAATTTACATTTATATTAGTGTGATTTTCTCTTGTTACATTGGAGTGTTATATTAGAGTGTTACGTTTGGAAAAAAAAATATACTATGGAGTTTTTGTGTGTTACATTAATTAGAGTGTTACATTTTGAGAAAAAATACATTAAGGAGTTTTTTTTGAAATATTACGTTGTTACGTTTGAAAAAAGTACACTAAAGAATTTTTTAGTATGTTATTGGAGTGTTATATTTAGAAAAAGTACATTAAAGAGTTTTTGTGTGGTACATTGATTGGAGTGTTACGTTTAGAAAAAATACACTGAGAATTTTTTGTGTGTTACATTGATTAGAGTGTTGCGTTTGGCAAAAGTATATTAAGGAATTTTTTAGTATCTTATATTAGAGTGTTACGTTTAGTGGTTTTAATATTATAAGAAAACCCATATTTGTCTCTGAAGCCATTTATATAATTCACATTAGAATGAGACATTTGGATTCATAAAAAAAAAAAAAAAAAAAGACCAAACAGTTTATAAGATCACTATTTGAGATTTATTGGTATTTCACCATTAGTTTTATAAATATACAATTTCCCCATAAATATATAAGAAAGTTCACGATAAAAGAATTAGGGTTGTTTGGGGTGTCCTAAATAAGTGCACTTTTTGTCTTTTTGAACTAAAAAGTTGAGGGAAAAAAAATAGATGTT
This sequence comes from Camellia japonica, assembly GCA_030407325.1. Lineage (NCBI taxonomy): Eukaryota > Viridiplantae > Streptophyta > Magnoliopsida > Ericales > Theaceae > Camellia > Camellia japonica. The sequence goes on from JAPPVO010000016.1 coordinate 33,604,102, forward strand.
TGGGTTAACTTTTTATCTTTTTACGAAAAAATGTGTAATAAAAAATTATATAAATAAAGTATATAGTGGAAGAAAGATGAGTGGTTGTGCGGCTGGCCTGCTACCCCAGCATGTCTTACCCAGAAAATAATTGCCTCCTTCGGGACAAAGTGTTTGGATAGTGATGGTCGGTCTGTGGGGCCCACCATGGGTCCCATTTTAATAATCTGAACCGTTCAATATGTACAACTCGTTGAGTATTATATGTTTGTAAAAAATCACATTGATCGGATATCGATAGCTATATAATCGGATTAGTTTTTTTCAACAGTTAACTATCACACCATTCGTTTTGTTTATAAAAAACTGATTTGATCATATAGTTAACGATATCCGATCAACGTGATTTTTTATAGGCTTATATTACTCGATGATTTCTGCATATTCAACGGTTTGGATTATCAAAACGGAACCCTTAATGGGCCCCCAAGGGCCCAACATTAGCATCAAACTTTGTGGCTTTACCTATGTAATTTTTTTTTTTTTTGGCCCAAAAAGTATATAATGGCCTTCCTGCTTTACAAGTACGACTGAGAGCATCCATCAAATTTTTGTATTATAAAAATATATAAAATATTTTTTTAATATTTTTTATTTGTGAATAGTAATGACTTTTTTACTTTTTGTGTAACTTTTTGACTTTTTGGATTATTTTAGACTTGCCAAACTATAAATAGAAAGTGAACAAATTGTAACAAAATATCACATGAATTTTATCCTTTTTTCTTTTTTTTTTTTTAAAAAAAAAAACTACAAAATTGCATGTTTATCAAAGTTGCATAATCTAACTTATCAATTAAATCATTTTCAATAGATAAAATTGATAATTCTTTCAATAAAACTTGTGACATAGTTGACCGAATGTAATAAATATATAATCAACTTTAAATTTGAATAATTTATTTTCTTATAAATAACTGTAATTGGTATAATTAATTATATTATATACACAATCCATGCATTTGAGAAATAATCCTTCATTAATTTTTTTGGGTGAATAATCCTTCATTAATTTTACTTAACTCATAATATCGATATGGGTTTTTATTATTTTTTTTGGGTAAAAATAATTATTCATTAATTTTAAATAATCCATCATATTAATAATCTATTAATTTTGAATTTTTACCAAATTTTATCGAGTCCTTTCAAATTCGAATGATTGTTATTTTTATTTTTATAGAATAGTATAATAGCTAAAATAAATTTTAGAGTTTTTTTTTTTGGTTTAATTCATTTTTAGAGTCACTGCTGTGCTGTGAACCCTTTCCCGCTGTGTGTACTGTGTAGATAAAGGTGACGCAGTTTCATTTGTTTTTTATTAAACAAGTATAATGGCTCGGTTTGTTCTCTGTGAATGGATTGTGAAAAACACAATTGTATGTTAAAAAAAAAATTTTTTGCCAATTATTTATCATTTATTATGTAATTTTTTTTTGTACATGTTATATATTTTGTAGCAAATATTATATAATTTTTTGATAGTATTATAATAATTTGTGGTTTAAAAATAAAGTTATGCATAACTTTATTTTTAAATCATAAATTGTCGTAATACATCAAAAAAAAAAAAAAAAAAAGACATAACATTTGGTCTACTATGAACCATATACACTCTTATTGTCATGACTAGAATTCGCCACTATGGATTAAGGTCAAAGCCGGCCAGTAATCGTAAGATTACCTATGGCCTCTGACAAAACCAAACCACAGATTATAAAAGTAAAGGGTCCAAGTGGAAGCAATATTAAAAATTTTGTCTGTTGAGCTGTGTTTACATGGCATGCCAAAACAATTTCCCTTTATGTTACAATAACTCACACCATAACCAAAATAAACATTTTGTTCATCTAGGATCATACAAACATATCGCTAGCCGAACAAAAGGTCTATATACATAGGTGATCCAATGGATTCACCAAAATAGCAAAAAGGGGTAAACAAAAGAATAAAAACAAAGTCTCGTGCGTGAGACGTTCGGGCTGACTTCACAAAAACTTGGACTCCTCTCACATTCTTCATTGAGGCTGGGGTTGGACATCTCTTTACTCACCTATGTATATATAAATAAGAGTGAGCGAAAACCCAGTAAATAATACCAAAGTAAAGAGGTTATATGAATGAAATTCTCTAATAAGTAATGTCTTTGTTAAGCACATCAAACAGCCTTAGGCCCATTCATATTCTTATCAAATATGCCAAACGGCCTCAGGCCAAATATATCAAACGGCCTCTGGACCATTATATCAAATAGCCTTGGGCCCAATTCATTCATATCAAACGGCTTTGGGCCCAATTCATTCATGTCGAACGGCCTCGGGCTCATTAATTCCACATTCATATTTACGCACATTACATATTTGTAATTATAATCGTATTCATAGTCAAACGGCCTTAGGCCCAATGCATTTGTATTTAAACGGCCTTATACGAAAATTTGGCATATAGAATACTCATTCATAATTCAAACCAACAAATCCATAGAGCTTATACGGAAATAACAGTTGGAAAGTAACATACTTAAAAATATCTTTACTAAGATATTACTCACAGTGTTCTGTCGATGGATTTGCCCTTGTCCTTGACCTTACACATTTTATAACATCTTGGGCCACAAAAAATTCATTCCGTTCTTAACTTATTATTTTTCTTAGGCCTCTTTCTTAGCCCTTTTGCTCATTTACATTGTTCAATGCATGCCTAAGAGTGTTTAGAAATGAAAGAGAAAGGAAAACGGAACGTAAAACAACTTTTCAAAATTTCTGAAACAGGGCCTTTCACTTTAGCTTAGCTTTGGTCACTTAAGTGGTCCGCAAAACTCTGTAAAAGTATTGGTTGCATGAATTTTATACTCGAGCGAGACTCTTGTCGCTCGAGTGAGTAGTCTTGCAAAACAGGGTTCGCTCGAGCGCACACTTTGTCGCTTAAGCTAATGTGTAAATCTCTAAAAAACTTCTAAGAGCTTGATTTTTATGCTCGAGCGAGGCTTTCTTCACAAGAGTGAACAGGTCGAATTCTGGAATTTCCAGAATTTTGTTTGAAGCTCAAAACTCACTTCCAAAAGCCAAAATCATGCATGACTTATTCAAAAACTTCAAAAATATGCATTTGAACACTAACACTTGAAGAATTACATTTCTTATGCATAAAACATCATGAATTTGGCAAATCATCACTCTACATTTCCATGCAAGCATGAATTCAAACTTAACTCTTTTCTATCATCATCAAGACATGGATTTGAGCTCTATAACTTCACAGGCCATGCAACCAAGTTCTATGATTCTATAATTCATGGATGCATGTCTAAAATAACCACCAATTCTACATGTTTAACATGCTTCAAGCTCAAATGTACATAATCATGGTGAATGCTTTTTTGCATGTATCACACAACTTTCAATACAACATGATCATCATGCTTTATGTTCAAATGTGCAAAAATTAAGGCCAATTCTTTCATGCATGCATCAAATGATCTCAAGTTGACCAAGCTTACACTACAAAAAATTTGACTTTTTGCGACGGCAAAATGCCGTCGCAAATACTTAAAATGCCTTCTCAAAAGGTTTTTTGCGACGGCCAATGACTTTTTGCGACGGCAAGTGGGGGGTCGCAACAAAGGGGGTTGCAAAAAGGTTTTAGCGACGGCACGTTGCCGTCGCCTTTTTTTTGTGATGGCACAGTTGCCTTTTTGCGACGGAATTTTGCCGTCGCCATTAACATGAAAAAATCTAAGATTTTTTGAGATGGCACTATGTTGCCGTCGCTAAAGGTGTTATTTGTGACTACAAAAATGCTGTCGCTAAAGAATTTTTATTGCGACGGGATACCTGCCGTCACTAAAAAAATATTTGAGACAGCACAATATGCCGCCGCTAAAAGATTATTTGCGACGGCAAAGAGTACCGTCGCAAAAGACTTTTGTCTCAACTCTGCAATATCATTTGCGACGGCAATGTGGTGCCGTCTCAAAAAATAAATAAATAAATAAATAAAATAAAATAAAATTTGTAATAAAATTATTAAAAATATGAAAATTCCCTGAATTAAATGAAAATTAATTGAAAAAGAAACCAATAATTACATAATAATATAAAAATTTCAATATAACAATAACAATTCATCCATAATAAAAATATTCTTGCATTCATTCATTACAACACATTAACAAAATTATCCCATTACATAATATTGCATAATACATATACAATGTTTAAATACATAATATTGTTCACAATTCAAAATAACATAAATCAAAAACAAAAGTTTCCTCATGATTCTTCCATGGATAACAAAAACAAAAGTAAATCGCAATCTTCACATGCCTGTATTCCACAAGAAGCAAACTGCTACTCGGGAAATATCTGAAAACAAAAAATAAAAATAATTAATGACAATATAATTATGTGTTAATATTTTAATTACAAAAAACATAAAAAATTAACTACTTTATAATTACAAAGATAATTAAGTAAATAATTTTGGCTAGATGGAAATCCGGCTCTAACTCCCAAATCGGGAACTCGATTGGAGTTCCGTCTTCTCCCATAAGTCTCTCGTGCCTAGGCGGTCGTGTGTGCCAAGTTTCGTGCTAAACCGACGCCATTTGGAGATTTTGGGGCTTCAACACCTCCAATTCAAATTTTTTAATAAACTAGTTTGCCTGGACCGAAATCTAGCTCTAACTCCTAAACCAGGAACCCGATTGGAGTCCCATCTTCTCCCACAAGTCTCTCGTGCCTAAGCGGTCATGTGTGCCAAGTTTCGTGCTAATCCGACGCCGTTTGGAGATTTTGGGACGTCAACCCCTCAAATTCAAATTTCTTAATGAACTAGTTTGCCTAGAGTGAAATCCGGCTCTAACTTCTAAACCGGGAACCCGATTGGAGTCCCATCTTCTCCCACAAGTCTCTTGTGCTAGACGGTCGTGTGTGCCAAGTTTTGTGCTAAACCGACGCCGTTTGATGATTTTGGGGCGTCAACACCTCGAATTCAAGTTTTTTAAGGAATTAATTTGCCTAGAGTGATATCCGACTCTAACTCCCAAACCGGGAACCCAATTGGAGTCCTGTCTTCTCCCACCAGTCTCTTGTGCCTAAGCGGTCGTGTGTGCCAAGTTTTGTGCTAAACCGACGCCGTTTGGTGATTTTGGGGCGTTAACACCTCCAATTCAAATTTCTTAAGGAACTAGTTTGCCTATAGTCAAATCCGGCTCTAACTCCCAAACCAGGAACCCGATTGAAGTCTTGTCTTCTGCCACAAGTCTCTCGTGCCTAGACGGTCGTGTGTGCCAAGTTTCGTGCTAAACCGACGCCGTTTGGTATTTTGGGGCGTCAACACCTTGAATTCAAGTTTCTTAAGGAATTAATTTGCCTAGAGTGAAATCCGACTCTAACTCCCAAATCGGGAACCCAATTGGAGTCCCGTCTTCTCCCACAAGTCTCTCATACCTAGGCGGTCGTGTGTGCCAAGTTTCGTGCTAAACCGACGCCGTTTGGTGATTTTGGGGCGTCAACACCTCTAATTCAAGTTTCTTAAGGAACTAATTTGCCTATAGTGAAATCCGGCTCTAACTTCTAAACCGGGAACCCGATTGGAATCCCGTCTTCTCCCACAAGTCTCTCATGCCTAGACGGTCGTTTGTACCAAGTTTCGTGCTAAACCGACGCCGTTTGATGATTTTGGGGCGTCAACACCTCCAATTCAAATTTCTTAAGGAACTAGTTTGCCTAGACCGAAATTTGGCTCTAACTCCCAAACCGGGAACTCGATTGGAGTCCCGTCTTCTCCTACAAGTCTCTCGTGCCTAGGCGGTCGTGTGTGCCAAGTTTCGTGCTAAACCGACGCCGTTTGGTGATTTTGGGGCGTCAACACCTCGAATTCACGTTTCTTAAAGAACTAGTTTGCCTAGAGTGAAATCCGGTTCTTACTCGCAAACCGGGAACCCGATTGGAGTCCCGTCTTCTTCCACAAGTCTCTCGTGCCTAGGCGGTCGTGTGTGCCAAGTTTCGTGCCTAGCCTCTATCCTTTTGGGTTGTGTACAGTTAATTTATGGTTATTCTTAACTTAGAATGCGAAGATACATTTTATAGCTGATCTTCTAGTGGTGGTGTATATGGATTCTCATCTCCTGTAGATTCCCTAAATGGCCGGTGGCCACTCGATGCATCAGGAACCTATGATAGTCAATACATAATGTGTTAATCATATTCGAATTTTATTATACATATGTACATATATGTTGTTTGGAAAAGGTAATAATTGAGTTAATTTTGTTAAATCATGAACTCACCCATTGATATGATGCACATCTTCCCAGACCAGTGATTGCATAGATTTGTCACTGCAAACCTGTTAACACAAAAAAGCTAGCTAACTAAAATGATGGAAGATATTATATTCAATGAATTTACAGCTGAAGATCACAATTAATATCGACCAAACATGCCTGAAGTCCACCAACACCATCTGTTGCTAGAAGGGTTATCATTCCATAGTCTGAATGAGCAAAAGCACCAAAAATTTCTTCATCGGAAAGCCCCAATTCACCTGAAATCAAAATTGAGAGGCAAAAGAGCTTTGGTTAAATAGCCATTCTTTTTAGTTCCTACAAATCAATAATCATTTCCTTAAAAACAGCTTCAATCCAATCCACAACTGTTAAATTAAAGCATAATGTTTCAGATAAAGTGCACGCAGAGACATTGAGAAAATAGTATTTTTTATCTAGTCAATTTCCAATTACATTTTCATATGCATCCTTAATTTTCTGGATTTCATCCTGCTATTGCAAAGTGTTGCAATTTTACTGACAGTAAGACACACAAACAGAATGCTATGCTCCTTTCATAAACCACACATCATACAGATTCCTGAATCCGTCCATGTATGAACCCAGATAATGAAAAGAAAGACTATACAGACAAAGCAGATAAAGCCAAATTTTGATTCAACCAGGATAGTGTAGAAGACGAAGAAATGGCATTGGTGGACTGAAAGCCCCAACTTTCTCGAAGAAGTCTTCATCCAAGTTTAAAGCCAGAGCAATTAAAGAGATCAACTTTTTTCCAGCAGTCCTGAGGCAGCAAAAATCAACACCAGCTAAAAGTCACACACAGCCTTGTTCTTATCAACATAAGGAATTATGAGCTATTTGATCAATCAAAACTGCTGCACCACTTTTTACTAAGGCATCTTTATATAAAAGCCATCTAAACTATTCCAAGCATTAAGTATCACATCTCAGGCCCCAAAAATTAGTTAAAAAGATAGAAGTTTTTCAAAATCATGTAAATGCTTAAGAAAGTCATAGAATTAACATGAGCAAAACTTCTGATTTTGTATAAAGAAATTAACATTGATTGAAGGACATGAACTTACTAGGCAGACACAGTTTAAGTGAATAGATCTACTATGATTTCTGATCATTTTCTACTCTCTTTTCAGAGTGTGACACAGGAATAAACAATGGGGAAAACTTACAGGACTCTTTCATAGTAAGATTCAATAGTAGGTCTCCAAGATGGCAAAACTTCTGGAATTTCCTAGCCAGACAACACCATAAATAAAATGTTTTCACCTCAGGAATCATGCACCCGTTGTACAAAATGTATGCTAAATGACAGATCACAAAATGCAGGAGAAATGAAATCGTTATATGAGAACACGTTAAGAGAACATAAACAAGTGAAAGCACACGAAATTATTAAAATACCTTCTGAAGGCCATTGATTCAGATTACTATGACTTGAAATGCTTTCCAGGGGACCAGTATAGAAACTCTCTTTTGAGTCACCTGTACTCCAATCAGTAGAAGACAGTCAACCCTAAGTTCTTTTCTCCATTACACCAATGAAATATGTATTAATGAGAAAAGAACCTATTAGAGTTTCTCCATTTAATATCAATCATACCATCAATCAATGAGTTTCAACCCTGGCTTTAAATTCATGAATTGGAAAAAAGTATCTTTAGGACCACATCCTGTTTAGACTGAATCACAAAATCTTTGTAAAATCATTGTCAAACTTGTTATTATTTGTCAATTTATGCTTCCACCAAAAGTTGAGAGCATTCATTCAAATTTTCAGCATATTCAATCTCAATACTAAATTGATACACTTTTCTGAATGTTTTTTTTTTTTAATCTGAAAATTTCAGCTTACATTGGCACATTTCCCACTTTATATACAATTTGAAAGCATCACAAAATTTGTCAAAAGTGAGAGAACAGTAAAACCTTGAGAACTTGAAGAAGAGTTGAGATTCTCGGCATACAGTGGCGTATAACCTCTATTGTCTTTGCGAACCAATTTCATCTTCTCTTCAAGGGGCAGTGAGAAGAATCTTTTGCTCTCATCAAACACTTGCTTAAGCAACTCTTGCTCTACCCCATGGTTTATGAAGTAAAAGAAACCACATTCTATGCATGCCTACACCACACATCCGAATACTAATGAATTTGGGAACAACATGATGAATCATTCTAAAAAACAAATCAAATTAATATTATCATTGTGATAGCTTCATACGCATTACTGGCCCATTTCTAACAGTTTATAAGCTTTCCAGTTAATTGGCTGACCTTAACAATTAACAACCATATGCTTATCAGAAAGAATTCTTTAGGCTGTGTTTGTGGAGAAAAAATAAAAAAGGAAAGAAAATGTGAAGGGGAAAAAAAAAAGAAAAAAAAAGAAGCTTAATTCAAATTTCCCTTCCCTTTTCTTTTCCCCATGTTACAGAATGAGGAGTTGTTTGGATAACCCAAAAAATTTAATAGTATCACTGCACCCAAAAAAAAATTTCAAATTATTTAAGTTACTTTAGTCTCATAAATATGCACAAGATGAACCAAACATTTTGACATATATTTTCAAAAAAAAATTTAAAAAAAACAAGCAAACAAATTATAAACAACTTCACCAAACAAGGCCAGAGTTGAAATGGAGCCTTCTAATTTTGGAACAAGGAAAAAATTAATAAAAAACTACAACAAAACACCTATCAGGATGAACAACAATGGAAAATATTAACTATGAAAAATATTATAGACCTATTATTTTGTATAATAGTTTCAGAATTATAAATAGTATTTTTCATAAATCAATAGTTAATATTTTTGTCACATGCAACACTAAATAATTTACATGAATCAAAATTACATGAATAAATTACATGAATAATGCAATACTAAATTATTCATGTAAATTACACTAAATAATTTACACTAAGGAGACAATCCAAGTGCATCTTCTAAGGAGACATATATAATACATATATACATATATATATATATAAAGCATACGCTGAGTGAGTGAGAGAAGAGCGCTTGAGATTGACTGAGCTCGGGCGAGAGAAAGATAGAGACGTCGCACCACCGTTAGCCGTAATTCGCCGTCGCCGCACCACCACTAGCCGTCGTCGACAGCGATTGAGCCTGCTCGCCGTTCGTCGCTCGTCGAGAGAGAAATCGCTGTTCACCCTTCGTCGCTCGTCGAGAGAGAAATCGCTGTTCGCCCTTCGTCGCTTGTTTGGGGATTTTGGGGAAAAAATATCTATTTCAAAGATTTAGGGATTTTGGATCAAAATGATCGGGCGCCAAACAATGGGAGAAGCGAGACAAATTTTTTTATTACTTTTTGCAACGGTAAATTTAAACCGTCGCAAATGATAAATAAAATAGGTAATACGACGCCGTTTTACTAATGGTTTTTTTTGCGACGAACATTTGCCGTCGCAAATTGCCCACTATTTGCGACAGCAAACTTCTGCCGTCTCAATAAATTTCTTTTTGCGACGGTACACAGCGCCGTCGCGAATATTTTTGTATTTATTACACTTTTCGTGTAGGTTTATTACCGACGGTACAATTGCCGTCGCAAAAGCTATATATTTGCGACAGTTTAACCTGCCATCGCAAAAGATCATTTTTTGTGACGGAAAATACGCCGTCGCAAAAAGTTCCGTGTTATATAGGGCCTTTTCTTGTAGTGTTAGCTTAGTTCATGTAATTAACTACATACTCAACTCAAATCTTGTTCTTGATTGCCAACTCTCTTTGAATTCACATAATTATAAGCTTTAACTCAAGAATTAAGGGTTGGTTACTCACCTAGAGGCTCTAATTCCTCCAAATATGGCTAGTTCTTGAGCCTAGCCTTCCAAATCTTCAAGGTTTGAGACAAATCCCCAATTTTCTCTTCCTCTCTCTCTCTCTCTCTCTCTCTCTAGAATCAGCCCTCTCTCTCTCAAGAGTGTATTTTCAACCAAGTTGTATGGAATGAGCTCCAAGAAATGAGCTTTAGTGTATATACATCACTCATATATGCTTGCCTAATCAATATTGATTAAGGCTAATTAATTGTGCCTATTTCAATCAATTTAATCTAATTAATTCCAAATCAATTTTTAATTAAATTTCACCATAGGCTCTAAAAATCACACTAATCACAATGGTGCAGACAATTTCAGTTTCTGTAACCTCTATGGTCTTCAATTTTCAAATTATAGCAGTAAGTTGGACAGATTTTCCTACAATGAACAGATATAGTTTCAAAAACATAATTAATCACCAAAAATCACATAAGCACTTAATCACAATCATAATCAAGGGTAAATAACATAACACAGAACAAGGTTATCACAATCTTCCCCCGTTTAGGAAGTTTGGTTCTCCAAACTTATTTTACCTCCGTTTGGAAATAAATATGAATAGCATAGCTACATCTCCACTTCCTTTTCCTAGATAGCATCCTTCTCATAGTGTTCTTTCCATTCTACTTTCACCATTGGGATGGACTTGTTCCTCAACTGTTTCACTTGGCGGTCAATGATTCATTTTGGCCATTCCTCGTATTCTATATTCTCATCAAGTGCTATCCGGTGGTAATCAATCACATGAAACGGATCTCGGAGATAACCCCTCAACATCGATACATGAAACACATTGTGCATTTGTTCGAATCCTGGTGACAAAGTGTCACGACCCAAACCTGCTCCTATAAGTTTAGCATCGTAATCGGCCAGTAATCCTAGATTACCTTCGGCCTCAAAGATAAAATTTCAAAATATTTAAATTATATCGGGGCTTAAAACGGAAGCAAAACAAAAATAACAATGTCCATTGAGCTTGTGCATACATGATGACTAAAATAATTAAAACATTTAAACACAATAATAATTTATATACAAATCTTATATATATCTCACACACGTGTATATATAAGACTCAGCAAAATTCAAAGCTTTGACAAAGCTAAGGGCTGATTTCTTGGCTCTACACGAGCCTAACTTGCTCCATTCCGGAAGCTCTTCAAAAGGCTGATACGGGTAGACTCCGAGGCTTTCTCTATCCTTATTGCTTAGTTTGCTCACCTACATATACATATAAATAGTGAGCTAAAGCCCAACGAGTATTAACAGAATAAAGAGGTTAAATGAATGAAATTCGATGATAGTACAAAAACATGTCTTACAATTTTGAAATGAATCTTAAATCATTTTCAAACTAAGGCATTTGCCATGTTATATGAAACTTTATAACAAAACATTTTCCATATCAATTCCCTTATCAAAACATATGTTTCATTTCCTAAAACAATCCATTTAAAAAGGCAAATCAATTCAATTAGCTATCATATCAATCCCTTGCAATGATAAATCATTGTTTGGTAGCATTTTCAATATAATTTCGATTTCAATTCAATTATCAATGATCCATGTTATCCCAATAGCAATACTCATTCAATGACAATATACGTGGTATATCCAATAGAGTAATAATGTATCAATAAAGGCAGAACCTCAAGGGTCAATCAATATATCATATCCAGTTATCCAATGGGCCAAGGTATTGTTTCCCCCAGGTGAGGGCCAATGGGCCACGGTATTAATCTCCCCCAGGCAAGGGTCCATATGTCATGGTATTAATCTCCCCCAGGCAAGGGTCAATGTGCCATGGTATTAATCTCCCCCAGGCAAGGGTCAATGGGCCATGGTATTAATCTCCTCCAGGCAAGGGTCAATGTGCCATGGTATTGTTTCCCCTAGGCAAGGGCTTATAATCAATGAGTCATGAATACATTTTCAAAAGGGAACCTCATTCACTTGTAAGAAACTAGAGTTTCAATAAACCATTTGATGAACAATAATAGTTTTGGTAAATCATCATAACATTTCAATAAACCATTCATATATCAATTTCGATAATAGTAACACTTTCGAAAACAAATATAATTTGAACATATCTTTATAAAGTTACTACTTACAGCGGGTTAAGTCGATGTAAGGACTCGGATGCCCGCCTATATAAATCACATAACAAAAATACAATAGAAGTACCATTCAATATTCATTTCATTTAATTCAACTCTCTTTATGTATTTCTAGTTTATTTCATGACTATGTGAGTCCAATTGGTGCCTAAGAATACTTAGAATGTCATAAAGATGCAATTATGCATTTAAAAGAGTTAATCAAAAATTACTGAAAATAGGGTCCTCGCTCGAGCGCCACTTTGGTTGCTTGAGCGGACTGTAAAATTTTGCAAAACTTTTGGAAGCTCTATTTTTACGCTCGAGCGGAGCTTTCCTCGCTTGAGCGGACAACATGAATTCTAGAATTTCCAGAATTGTGTTCGAAGTTCAAATTTGATATTCAAAGCCTCAAAACTTGTATTTTGGTACAAAATCATGGAGAACCATTTTGTAATTTAGTAGACACTCCCAATTAGAAATCATTTATTCAAAATCATACTCCAATTGTCCAAACTTAGATTTAATTCATTTTCTTTATATCAAACCCACAAATTTTAACATATGAATTAAACTTTCAAAATTCTTGAAAACTTCATGATGCATGTAAAATAGAACCCAATTTCATTATTAATAGCAAAAATCAAATTTAACTATGAATTACACAAATCAATTTCTTAGAAATTCAACTTAACTCAATTTTTAATCAAAAACTTAATTTATGATCATAGATGTTTCAAAATGTGTTTAAATTGAATAAAACTTTTAAATTCAATTACATGCATGGATCAAACAAATTCATAATTTTCATAATAAAATCAAAACTTTGTCTTACTTTAGGATTAATTCCAAATTTCCATAAGTTTGATTTTTCTAAAGCTTTTCCTTTTTCTCTTCAAAATATGAGATTGAATTAATCCAAATTCTTCAAAATCTAAGATGCATGTATAATTAGAGTATTAAACTTGTAAAATTTATTCATGCATGTAGGAATGGAACTCAATTTCATGCAAGGCTACAAAAATCCAACTAAACATAATTGATTTCTAAATTAATTTCCATAATCATGAATCTAATTTAATTTCATCATCTTCTTGCTAATTTCTTTGTCATCACATGAGATTGAATCCAACCATATTTTAATTTCAGTTTTTAGGTGATTTGTCTACAAAAATTTAAGCTTCAATTTATTACCTTAAGCCTTCAATGATTGAACCTCTTGAGTTCACTTCTTTCCATTTCAACACAAGACTTGAGTTGCTCTTCTTCCTTCCAAAATTTCCATCAAAGTGTGTTTTCCCTCTATCGATTTTGTCTCCAGCCGAGCAAGTTGACGAACTAAACAATACATACCACTTCTTCTTTTTAGACTTCAATCACTTCTTTTTTATTATTATTATTATTATATTAGGTAGTGGGACACTTGTCTCAAGCAACACAATCCATAGGCATACATTTCCCCCTTCAATTTATGAGTCCAGCACAATGCCAAGTCCCCTCACTAAATTCTAGAAAAATCGCATCTTCTCTTCACTATACACCAACGTGGTGAGTAAGTTGAGTAGGCATTAGATTGGTCTATTAATTAAATATTAGATTAACTAATAATTACTTAATCTTAACTAATTAAAATTAACAAGTAGTCGTAATAAATCTTGATTAACACATAATTTAATTAATTACAAGTAATCACAAATTTCATATAATTTAATTAGTCTCATGAACTTCAATTAAGACCCAATTAATTATATGCAATTTTACGAATCTGAATCAGATTTTTAATCACACCCCAAAAAGACTCCAAATTTCCGTCAATAAATTACATATTCAAATTGGACATCCCATAAATAAATTTAATTCATAATAATCACCATTCTCAATCCTCATAGTTTAATTAACTTAATTACCTTCAATTCGAACCTAATTAATTGAATCTCAATTTTACTAAACTGAATTGAATATTTAATTAAACTCCCAAATGAGTCCGTAATCAAAATTAAATTGATTCAATTTCTTAATTTCACTTCCTTAAGCCATTTGGATCCTTAATTTCTAATTCCAAAATAAATCTTTAATAGAATTATATACGAATCAAATTCTACAATTCTCATGATATCCAAATTAAATCAAGATAACGACTAATTAAAATCCAAATCCCCGTAATTAATCAAATATAAAATATTATACGAGGCGGGGTCGTCACACAAAGCAACTCTATAAGCAACTAGGCCAAGCCTTTCTAGAATTTGAAACGACCCAATGTAACAGGGTGATAATTTACCCTTCTTACCAAATCTCAACTGGCCCTTTACTAGAATCACATAAATAAATACATGATCACCAACCTCATACTCAAGATCTCTTCTTCGAATGTCTGCGTAATTCTTTTGCCGACTTTGGGCTGTCTTGAGCCTTTGTTAGATAATTTTAATTTTCTCAGAAATGTCTTGCACAATTTAGGGTCCAAGTAGAGCCCTATCCCCGACTTCTGTCCAACAAATTGGCAATCTACACTTTTTGCCATACAAATATGGTGCCATAGCGATGCTGGAATAGAAACTGTTATTGTATGCAAATTCAGCTAGTGGCAAATAATCTTCCCAGCTCCCTTGAAAATCTAAAGCACACATTCTAAGCATGTCTTCCAACGTCTGTATGGTCCGTTCTGATTGCCCGTCTGTTTGTGGATGGAATGCAATATTGAATCTCAGTTCTGTTCCTATTGCTCACTGTAGGCCTTTCCACAATCTAGACACAAATTTCGGATCTCTATCCAATACAATAGATACCGGAACTCCGTGTAAACGAACAACCTCATCAACATATAGAGTAGCTAATCTATAAGCATCAAATGTAGTTATAACAGACAGAAAATGTACAGATTTGGTCAATCTATCAACTATAACCCAAATGGAATCCATACCTCGAGGAGTTCGTGGTAGGCCAACAATAAAGTCCATGGTCACATGCTCTCATTTCCACTTTGAAATAGGGAGAGGTTGAAGTAGACTACCTAGTTTTTGGTGCTCAGCTTTAACTTGTTGACACTAAAGGCACTTACACAGATATTTTGCAATTTCCTTTTTCATTTTGGGCCACTAATAGCTTTACTTTAAATCCCGATACATTTTGTTGTTACCCAGATGCTAGCAAACATTGACTTGTAAGCTTCATCTAGGATTCTCTTTTTTAGTTCAGGAATGTTTGGAACACATATTCGGTTTTGGAACCTCAACACTTCATTATCAATGCTGAATTTTGGTTTCAGATTTGCTCCAAACTCATCAATTATTTTCTTGAGGAACTCATCCTCTTTTTGCTTTTGCTTAACTTTATTAACTGTCGATGGCTCAACGAAAATGGCGGTTATCAGCCCCAGCTTGTTTGTGTAACACAACTTCAATCTCAATTTTCTCAAAATCTTGCAATATTTCTTTCTGTTCAGTAAGTAAGCAAGCAAAAATCTTGATTTTTTGTTTAAGGCATCAGCAACTGTATTGGTTTTCCCAGGGTGATACTGAATATGAAGATCATAATCTTTTATTAGTTCAAGCTATCTTCTCTGCCGCATATTCAACTCCTTCTAAGTAAAGAAGTACTTCAAACTTTTGTGATCCGTATAAACTTCGCATTTCGCTCCATACAAGTAATGAAGCCAAATTTTCAAAGCAAATACAACTGCGTCCAATTCCAAGTCATGTGTCGGGTAGTTATTCTCATGCGGTCTTAATTGTCAAGAGGCATAAGCAATTACCCGTCCTTCCTACATTAATATACAGCCCAGACCTTTATAAGATGCATCACTATAAATCATGAAGTTTTCCGTACTTGTGGGCAATGTTGACACTGGTGCAGTAGTCAATCTTGTTTTCAGTTCTTGGAAGACAGATTCTCTTTCATCATTCCATTCAAACAGTTGTCCTTTGCGTGTCAGTTGGGTAAGAGGTACAGCTATTTTTGAAAAATCCTTCACAAACCTTCTATAGTACCTAGCTAAGCCCATGAAACTGCGGACTTCTGTCACATTTGTTGGTGTAGGTCAGTTCACAATTGCCTCTATCTTCTGTGGGTCTACTGAAATCCCCTCTTTGTTGATAACATGCCCTTAGAAAACAACCTCATCCAACCAAAACTCACACTTCTTTAGTTTAGCAAATAATTTTATTTTCTCTAAGTGTTTGCAAGACAATTCTCAACTGGAGTTCATGTTCAAGTCTACTTTTTGAATATATCAGAATATCATCAATAAAAACCACAACAAATTCATCAAGGCAAGGTTTAAAAATTTGATTCATAAGATCCATAAATGTTGTAGGGGCATTAGTCACTCCAAATGGCATAATAAGAAATTCGTACTGACCATACCTCGTTCTGAATGTGGTTTTCTCAACATCTTCCGTCTTTATCTTCAATTGGTAGTACCCGAATCTCAAATCAATTTTAAAAAATACTTATGAGCCGTACAACTGATCAAACAGGTCATCAATACGGGGTAAAGGGTATTTATTCTTTATCGTTACCGTGTTCAATTCACGGTAGTCAATACACAGACGCAAAGCAATATTTCTTTTTCATAAATAACACCGGTGCACCCCATGGTGAAGTACTTGGTCAGATAAACCCTTTGTTAAGTAGGTCTTGTAATTGTTCTTTTAGTTTTTTTCATTTCGGCAATAAACATTCTGTAGGGGATTTTTGAGATAGGCTAAGTGCCTGGTACAATATCAATAGTAAATTCTATTTCCCCGTCAACCAATTCTTCTAGCAATTCATCTGGAAAAACATCTGGAAACTCGCTAACAATAGGGATACTGCTCAATTCAATATTTATAGATTGTTCAGACAATACACAACATAACTAACCTTGGCACCCTTTCTTGATTAATTTACATGCTTTCATTGCAGATATCAAATAAGGTGGAGGCACTACCTCATTACCCACAAACACAGTTTCTTCTTGCCCTGGTGGCTTAAATACAACTTATTTCGTTACACAATCGATGGAGGCACAGTATTTAGATAACCAGTCATACCCAGAATTACATCAAAATGTCTAAAGTCCAAGGGTAACAAATCTACATACAAAGTCGCACTCCCAATTCGCATATCACAAAATCGACACACAGATGTACACAACACAAATTCCCCGGATGGAGCAGATACACATAACAAATATGGCAATGATTCTAGAGGTCTACTCAATCTAGATGCAAATGCATAAGTTACAAAGGAGTGTTGATCCAGAATCAATTAACACAAAAGCATCCTGATTACATATAGAGATAATACCTGAGACGAGGGCTTCTACGTTCCATGTATCACCCGAAACAAGTGCCTCTACCTCATGGTGTCTCTGGTAATAGTAGGTCCCGTAGTGTTTCCTAGTTTTAGGATCGATGCAGTTGAGCTAACAGCTAACTTCCCACTGTTTTGATTACAATCCCTGGCCATGTGCCCTTTCTTACCACACTTAAAGCAGGCCCCTAAAACATGGTAGCAAACCTCGTGATGTCTTTTACCACATTGGTTGTACATTGAAGACGTCTCTCTGGAAGAGTTTGAAGTGCTTGAGGAGCCCGTATTCTGTTTCTTTCAAAGTCTTTTCTTTGAAAAGAAGCCTTGCCTCTTACTTTTCCAATCAGTTGATGATTTACTCTACCTGGCTATGTTAGCTTCTGATATTATGGCCTGATCTAGTACATCAATATAGGTTTCTAGCTTTAGTACATTCACCTTTTCCAAGATATCATCTCGAAGACCACCCTCAAACTTTCTCGTTTTCTTATAGTCAATGTCAACCATGTACGGTGCAAACCTAGCCAATTTAGTAAACTTGGCCTCATACTCATCCACTGTCATATTGCCTTGCTTAAGTTCCATGAACTCTGACACTTTTTTGTCACGAACACATTGTGGAAAATATTTTGTCATAGAAAACTTCCAAAAACCGTGCCTAACCAATATCTTTATAATTCTCACGCATCAACATCCACCACCTTCTCACTTCATTTTCCAGTGTAAAGGTGGCTAACAATACTTTCTGTGTTTCTAGACATAGAAACACCTCAAACAATTTCTCTATTCCAAGGACCCATGCTTCAGCCTTTAATGGATCCAATTCTCCATGGAACTGCGGCGGTTTCATTTTTTTAAACTCTTTGGTGAGAGCTATGGTTTGATCATCATTTTGCAAGTAGTGTACAAGCTGTACCGGAGGTGGAGGCGGAGGGTGTGACTGTTGCCACTATTGCTGCCACTGCTGTTGTTGCCTCAATATTTCTACCATGTCCTGTATTAATCTTTTCATCCTATCCATTCTGGCAGTAGAGGACTCTTCTAATTCATCAGCTCTTGTTCTCTCTATTATCTGATTAAGCTTGCATTATTCTTTATACAAAAATATACACAAGTATGCATATACATATTCAAGTAATTCACAATGTAAGCAAATCACAAGGCACATAACACACAGTCATTTGTTTCAAGATATTTAATTCAAATTCACATTTATCACATGAATGCATCCTAGATCTTTTTTAGACGCTTATTGCTCATTTGTACAAGTGTGTGAGTTATTAACTCGTGCTTTGATACCACTCTGTCATGACCAGAACCCGCCCCTATGGATTAAGGTCATAACCGGCTAGTAATCGTAAGATTACCTATGGCCTCTGACAAAACCAAACACAGATTATAAAAGTAAATGGGCCAAGTGGAAGCAGTCTTAAAAATTTTGTCCATTGAGTTGTGCTTACATGGCATGCCAAAACAATTTCCCCTTATGTTACAATAACTCACACCATAACCAAAATAAACATCTTGTTCATCTAGGATCAAACAAACATATGGCTAGCCGAACAAAAAGGTCTATATACACAGGTGATCCAATGGATTCACCAAAATAACAAAAAGGGGTAAACAAAAGAACAAAAACAAAGTCTCGTGCGTGAGACGTTCGGGCTGACTTCACAAAAACTTGGACTCCTTTCACATTCTTCACTGAGGCTGGGGTTGGACATCTCTTTGTTCACCTGCATACATATAAATAAGAGTGAGCGAAAGCTCAGTGAATAATACCAAAATAAAGAGGTTATATGAATGAAATTCTTTAATAAGTAATGTCCTTGTTAAGCACATCAAACGGCCTTAGGCCTATTATATTCTTATCAAATATGTCAAACGGCCTCAGGTCCAAATATATCAAACGGCCTTTGGCCCATTATATTAAACAGCCTTGAGCCCAATTCATTCATATCAAACGGCCTCGGGCCCATTAATTCCACATTCATATTTATGCACATTACATATTTGTAATTATAATCGTATTCATAGTCAAACGGCCTTAGGCCCAATGCATTTGTATTCAAACGGCCTTATGCAAAAATTTGGCATATAAAATACTCATTCATAATTCAAACCAACAAATCCATAGAGCTTATACGGAAGTAATAGTTGGAAAGTAACATACTTGAAAATATCTTTATTAAGATATTACTCACAGTGTTCCGTCGATGGACTTGCCCTCATGCTTGACCCTACATATTTCATAACACCTTGGGTCACAAACAACTCATTCCGTTCTTAACTTATTATTTCTCTTAGGCCTTTCTTAGCCCTTTTGTTCATTTACATTGTTCAATGAATGCCTAAGAGTACTTAGAAATAAAAGAGAATGGAAAACAGAACGTAAAACAATTTTTCAAAATTTCTGAAACAGGGCCCTTCGCTCGAGCGAAACTTTGGTCGCTCGAGTAGTCTGCAAAACTTTGTAAAAGTACTGGTTGCATGAATTTTATGCTCAAGCAAGACTCTTGTCACTCAAGTGAGTAGTCTTTCAAAACAAGGTTCGCTTGAGCGCACACTTTGTCGCTCGAGCTACTGTGCAAATCTCTGCAAAACTTCTGGGAGCTTGATTTTTACGCTCGAGCGAGGCTTTCTTCGCTCAAGTGAACGGGTCGAATTCTGAAATTTTCAGAATTTTGTTTGAAGCTCAAAACTCACTTCCAAAAGCCAAAATCATGCATGACTTATTCAAAAACTTCAAAAATATGCATTTGAACATTAACACTTGAAGAATTACATTTCTTATACATAGAACATCATAAATTTGGCAAACCATCACTCTACATTTCTATGCAAGCACGAATTCAAACTTAACTCTTTTCTATCATCACCAAGACATGGATTTAAGCTCTTCAAAGGTCATGCAACCAAGTTCTATAATTCTATAATTCATGGATGCATGTCTAAAATAACCACCAATTCTACATGTTTAATTTACGAACACGAAATAATCTTCTCGTATAATCCTGTTGATCAAGCTTGCGCTCCTCCAAACGTCATTACTTTACTCCTTGAAAACACAAACGTGAGCTAGCCGGCGGGTGTGTGCCGGATACCTCTCCGATGCCTAAGTCAGCAAATAGGCAATAGACAAAAGCTCTGTGTATTTGAGAGTCAAAATTGCGTTACCTGTACATAGGTCCTGCTATGAGCTTTTATAGATTTCGTGTGGCACAATCCTAGTAGGACTCTTATTCTCCAATGTAGAGTCCTCCTAGGAATCAGAAAGGTAATGCTTATCTTTCTACACCCCCCTCACTGCTTAACCAAGTGAGATGGTTTTACCACGGTAGCATGACAAAACAACCGAGCTAACACTACCGTGCTTAACGGTAGATTTCACCAAGCTTTACCTAGCTCGGTTCCACCTTGCTCTAACAGCTCAACTCTCTGTACCTCGGTTTAGTGCATTAAGACCAGCCTACTAGCAAACAACTTTGACCAAACTAACGAGATAAAGGACCGGGCTAACCAAGCCATCACCACGGCCCATAGCTCGGTCTATTTCCTATTGAGTCACAGCTCGGCCCATGTTAAAACATAAATTACCCTCTCAATTGCCCCTTAATTCTATCTGCAACGCATGATTTGGGATTATTCTTCTCTAGCCGAGCTAAAACATCCAAGTCAACCGAACTAAAACAAGTAACCGAACTAAAACAAGTGACTCCACTGGGATTAAAATATTTAACCCTACCGAGATGGATAAGCTCGGTCTTCTGATCTGTACCTACCATGACCCGTCGCTTCACGTACCTGACACCACGTCCTGTCTGTGACATGTGGCACTTTTCTATTGCCTCTTCAAACTGCGACAACTGTCCCACGTTTATCAAAAAACATTTGAAAAGTCCCGCCGTTTCTATGCCTATTCAAAAACCCATTTTTTTGAATCTTAACCCCACTGTTCATCTTCTTCCATCCTTGTGCTTCTGAGACCTACTCCCTCTGCGCTCCAGCATCTTCTGCTCCTTGCACCATACTTGCTCCATTGCTGTTTGGATTCTTCATTCACATTCAAACTCGTAAGTTCTTGTAAAACCTTTTTTCCTCATGCTCTTTTGTATTCATTCTTGTATATGCATCTTTTAGTATTTAATCTCCATATTCATGTGTTTTGGAAATATTTGAATAAACACTCATGAACTTGAAAGGAATACTGCCAATCATAAAGGCACACCAACTAGTTTTCAAAAAATATGTTTCGATCCAAAATCTCTCTGAGACCGAACTAGGCACTTATTTTTGTAAATCCAAAATCGCCCTGAGACCGAACTAGGTACCTGCTTGTGACTTCAAGGTCTATTCCAGACCAAGTCGTGAACCTCAGGTCGGTCCTGCCTTACGACCGAACCAAGAACTAACCATAACCCAGATGTAGCTGAGCTAGGGATTTTTTTACTTCTGCCTGTTTTCTTAGCCTGGTTTAACTTTCTGGGCATAACACTTTATTGTCACTTTGCAAACTCAACTAGGTTGGCTAGGTACACCTTTGCACCTTGCCCCTAGACGGCTTTGCTCAACCAAGCCTACCAAAGCCTCAGATACGCCGAGCTAGGCTACTGAACAATTTTGATAAAATAAGTTATCATGGGTAAATACCGATTTCTCATGGACTCCCCTGGGGCCATAGCTGAATTCTGAAAGGACTACCAGATTCCAGATGATGTTCACCTCTCCCTAGCCGAACTAGAAACAACACCTTGGGACAAACTAGGCTTCGTCCCATTTACCGTGATATCCATTGTAGAAGCCGACCTTCGATTTCCCGTTCAGCCTCTAATTTGTGAATTTCTTAGGTAGACAAGACTCTGCCCCACCCAACTCTCCACAAATACATATAGGATAATAAATGGCATCGCTGAGCTAAACCACCGGTTCAGCCTCAACCTCATATTGGCTGAGCTATTCCACCAATATTCAGTCGGCCAAAATGATGACGGTTGGGTATATTATTTAAGGGTACGAAAAGGCCGAGAAAAAATTTATAAAAAACACACCGGATAAAGACGTGAATGACGACGACTTCTTCTGGGTTTCTGAAAATTATGAAGACCAGGAAGCCTAGATACCGGGCTACAATATTAACTAGAATAAAGGGACAGCCGGTATGAATACCTCAGCTTAGTTGTCTGTTTTTTGCTCTGTTGTTTTTAACTTTTCACCGTGCTCACCGTTGTCTTTTCTTTTTGTGCAGACTTGAACCAGCTAAAATCACAATACCAATACGCCAATCAAGACGCTCTTCGCGCTGCGCTCCGATATCGTAATCGAGGTTGGGCCGAGCTACTAAACTTTGAGCTGACCTACCGGTATAGTGGAAGGAGGAAGGTCAGGGTAACTGACTTTCTTCTGGAACCATCACCAGAATCGGACCCAAACTTGCCACAAATCAACATCATTCCCCTTACTGAGGAACAAGAAATGGCCAAGCGCCGAGCTGTTCGAGTCCTAATCATCAAGCAAACAAATACTCCAATTGTTGAGGTTTAGACCAAGGTACCCCAGGCCGGTCAGACACAAGAGGTAGTGGTAGCCCTCCCTACTGCCAGAGCTTCGTCATCTAGGCCAAGCAAATGGCCGTACTCACAAAGCCTGAGGGATGAGGATCAACCATCCCAAACCGAGCTCCAAGAAACAACACTTCCCCAAGGTCGCAATTAACCTAGCTCTTCAAATCCTCCCACCTCGCCGGTGTAGGCACCAATAGCCACATTCAGGGGTCGCGCTATCACGGCCTCAGAATCCGTCAACGCCGAGAAAGACCATCTACTGGCCTTCAACCTAGCGAAAAGTGTCTGCCTTCCTGCCGACATGGAGCGGCATGAGGGCTTGACCAAGCTGAAGGCCATTCGCTTAGCATCCAAATCGATGATTCTGGTAAGCCCCAGAAATCCCCTGAAACTTGAACGAACATTTGTTACGGTCCTAGTGCATTGGCTGCAGAAGAGCCAAGTGGCTCATAAACGAGTGCTTGAGCTACGGAAAATGGCGCGGTCAGCTGTCACCAAGGTAGAATCAAAGGCAGCCGAGCTAAAAGATGCTCAGGCCAAGCTGGCCGAACTGGAGGCCGAGAACTCGAGGCTCGTCGGACCGGTCAGCACGGCCGAGGTTGACAAGTAGAAGGCCTTGGCCGAGAAAAAAGACCGTTATTTACGTGAGTTGGCCAAGCTGGAGAGGAAGAAGAACGCCGAGCTGAAAGACATGAAGAAAAAAATACAAGATGCAGAGGACCGAGGCTTCAAGGAAGGCGAGGAGACGTACGTCCAGCAATACAAAGTTGCTAAGGATATTTTCTTCAAGTGCGGTTGGAAAGTAGCTGCTGAAAAGCTCGGTTACGGACACGACTCCGAAGTCTTCCTGAATCCCCCTCCCCACTTCATACCGGGCTATATGGCGGACTACGCTAACGCGGTCCAACAAAAGTTCCTTCAGGAGGGGGAGGAGGATGAGGTCCCTGTTCCTGAGAATGTTTCCAACACTCAGCTCGACCACCAATCTGCTTCTTCTACTCCAGTGAGCCTACCTTTGCCGGAGGCGACTAACGAGGTGCTTACGACCAAGCTCAACCAGGGGGCTTATCTCATAGCCGAGCTACCTTTAGGTGAGGTCCAAGTGGATTTGGATGCTGACTTGGACGATCTTTTCAACTAATTTGTTCTTTTTCCTCTTTTCTGTTATGAACGAAATTTGTAACCGAGCTCAAGCCCCTCCCTTGGTATTGAACATTTTGAGATGGAATGAAATCTGCTTTTGCCTGCAACTGTTTGTTCGGTTATTTACAATACTTTTGCACCATGCCAAGCTGAACTAATTTAGCTAGGCTTTACCTAATCCTGCCAACTTTCTTCAGCCTAGATCCTTATCTTGGCTGAAGAAGAGAAATAAATGTTGGTCAATCCTGCCAACTTTCTGCAACATAGATCCTTATCTCGGCTGAAGAAGAAAAATAAATGTTGGTCATACCTACCAACCTTCTTCAACCTAGATCCTTATCTCGGCTGAAGAAAAAAAATAAATGTTGGTCATACCTGCCAACCGTCTTCAGCCTAGATCATTATCTCAGTTGAAGAGAGCTATATATTGGTCATACTTGCCAACCTTCTTCAGCCTAGATCCTTATCTCGGCTGAAGAGAGCTAAATATTGGTCATACCTGCCAACTTTCTTCAGCCTAGATCCTTATCTCGGCTGAAGAGTGCTAAATGTTGGCCATTCCTGCCAACTTTCTTCAGCCTAGATCCTTATCTCGACTGAAGAGAGCTAAATGTCGGTCATTCTTGCCAACTTTCTTCAGCCTAGATCCTTATCTCGGCTGAAGAGAGCTAAATGTTGGTCATACCTGCCAACTTTCTTCAGCCTAGATCCTTATCTCGACTGAAGAGAGCTAAATGTCGGTCATTCCTGCCAACTTTCTTCAGCCTAGATCCTTATCTCGGCTGAAGAGAGCTAAATGTTGGTGATTCCTGCCAACCTTCTTCAACCTAGATCCTTATCTCGGCTGAAGAGAGCTAAATGTTTGGCCATTCCTGCCAATCTTCTTCAGCCTAGATCCTTATCTCGGCTGAAGAAAGCTAAATGTTGGTTATTCCTGCCAACCTTCTTCAGCCTAGATCCTTATCTCGGCTGAAGAGAGCTAAATGTTTGGCCATTCCTGCCAAACTTCTTGATTGCCCCTTGCTGGCAATGACTGAGGACAACTTTTACAATAGAAAGAATTATGCTGAAAAAACTACTTGTTTTATTTGAAAAAGGAAAAATTACAAATATTTTAAAGAAAAGCTAAGAATAAAATAGTTTGAGATTGGCAGTGTTCCACAGCCTAGGAATAGCCTTGCTATCTCTATCTTCCAAGTGATATGCCCTTTTTCCTGCTAAACCAACCACTTTGTATGGTCCTTCCCAGTTAGGTTCTAACTTGCCATCTCCTAGTATCAAAGTGTTGCCCATTACTTTGCGCAGTACCCAATCTCCAATCTTGAATTGCCTTGGATACACTGTTTTGTTATATTTTTTGGATAGCTCTTGCTGGTATGAGGCAATGTGAACTAGTACACTTTCCCTTCTCTCTTTGCAAGGTCGAGTTCCAAGGTTATGGCTTCTTCATTTAAGTCTGGGTCAAAATTTTCACTTCTAATAGTGGAAAGGCCTACTTCTAGTGGGATTACTGCCTCCATGCCGTAGGCCAAGGAAAAAGGCGTTTCTCCAGTTGACCACCGAGGTGTGGTACGGATAAGCCCATAAAACATAAGGAAGCTCCTCAGCCCACTTGCCTTTTGCTCTCTCCAACCTTTTCTTCAAACCATCTAAGACGACTTTGTTTGATGCTTCTGTCTGGCCATTCGCTTGAGGGTATGCTGGTGTAGAGTTGTAGAATTCTATCTTGTATTCCTCGCAAAAGCCCCTGAAAATTTTGCCATCGAACTGAGTGCCATTGTCAGATATTAGACCCTTGGGTATGCTGAATCGAGTTATGATATTCTGCCAGACGAACTTCTTGACATCTTTCTCCTTTATTGACGCGAGTGCTTCTGCCTCTACCCACTTTGTGAAGTAGTCTGTTGCTGCGAGAAAGAACTTTCTGTTGCCAGGTGCAGTTAGAAGTAGTCCCACTATGTCCAGCCCCCACACTGCGAAGGGCCATGGGCTAGTTAATGGTAGAAGCTCTCTGGCTGGTTGATGTATTTGGTGTGCGAACTTCTGACATTTCTCGCACCTCTTAACATATTTCTCTAAATCAGCTTGCATGCGTGGCCACCAATATCCTTATGAAATTGCTCTGTAAGCCAATGATTTTCCCCCTTGGTGGATTCCGCATACGCCTTCATGTATCTCGAACAAAAATGCCTCGACCTTGCTGGGATGGACATATTTTAGGTAAGGTCCTGTGAAGGATTTTTTGTACAATGCCAGTGATGGAGAGAGCCAGAATCGCTGTGATTTTGCTCTAATTTTGTTGGCCTCTATCTTTTCTTCAGGCAAGATGCCGTCTTTTAAAAATACTATGATGGGGTCCATCTAAGAAGGGCCTAGTTCGGTACAACATACCTCAGCTACTTCAAGTTCTTCAATGCTTGGTCTGGGTAGGAAGTCAATCAGTAATGGGTGTGGGATAGATGTATCTGCCATTGAGGTAAAACCTGCCAGCTCGTCTGCTCTACTATTTTCTTCTCGGCCGATTTGCTCTATCCGAACTACTTCGAACTTCATGATCTCCTTTCTGACTATCTCTTGGTACTTAGCCATCCTCTCATCTTTTGCCTCGTAGTGGCCTGAAATCTAGTTTACTACCAGCTGGGAGTCACTGTAAACCATCAGCTTGATGGCCTTCATGTAACATGCTGACTTTAAGCCTGCTATTAGTGCTTCATACTCCGCCTCATTGTTGGATGCTGGGAAGCCAAGGTTGACTGTCTGTTCCACTATTAGGCCATCTAATGAGATGAAGACTATGCCAAGTCATGCATCGTGCCTATTGGATGCTCCATCCACGAAGAGCTTTCACATCTCTCCGACGAATAGCTTCCAGCAAGTAACGGGATCGGATGATGTCTTGGGATCATGGGTGTTACCGATGTTTTCTTCCAAGTCCATGCCTACTGTTGAGGTTTGATCTTCACTATCTGACTGCCCCAAGTCTTTACTTTTTAATGAGTCCTCACTGGGAATAGCATGGTTTGCCCTTTCCTTCCTGTTCTCAATCCTGTATGGCTTGCAATGTAATTGAGCATCTTGCCTTAGGGGCTACGCAGTTCCCGCAACACTTTTTCCCCCCCTCCCTTCACTTCGGTTGCATCGGTCAAGTCGACTGGACAGATGTGATGACTTCTTAGTGTGAACTCAGCCACAAAGTCTGCTAAAGCTTGGGCTTTTATTGTGGTTCTGGGTTGAGACTTGATATCGAACTGCCCCAATTCCACTGTCCACTTCAAGATTCGTCCAGAAAAATCTGCTCTCTCAAACAAAGCTTTTAAGGGAAAAGCCGTTAGGACGATTACGGTGTGGGCATGGAAATAATGTGACAACTTCCTTGAGGCCATTATCAAAGTTAAGGCCAGCTTTTCCAATGGTAGGTACCTTATTTCAGCGCCCAGCAAGGTCTTGCTGACATAAAAGATAGGCAGGTGTTGGATTCCTTCCGCTTTGACTAACATTGCGCTGACTGCATGCTGTGAAACCACTAAGTACAAAAAGAGCTCTTCTCCTGGCATCGGGGTTACTAACAACGGAGGAGAGGTCATGTAGTCTTTCCAGCTCTCTAGGGCACGGTCGCATTCCTCATCCCACTCAAATTTGGCCTTCAATGCTTGGAAGAATGGTCGACATCTGTCTGACGATCGACTTATGAACCGATTGAGCGCGGTTATTAGGCCAGTAAGATGTTGTACCTCTTTGACTGTGTTGGGCCTCTCAAGATCTTGGATTGTTTTGATCTGAGAGGGATCTGCTTCTATACCCCAGTTGGTTACTAGAAAACCTAGGAATTTGACTGATCCCCGAATGCACACTTAGATGCATTTAGACGCAACTTGTGAGACTTCAAAATTTGGAACATTTCATCTAGGTCCCTGAGATGGTCCTTCTTCTCCTTGCTTTTGACCACCATATCATCTATGTAAGCCTCCATTGTTCTGCCTAACAATAGTTCAAACATTTTGGTGACCATACGTTGGAATGTAGCCCCTGCGTTCTTTAGGCCAAGGGGCATGACCTTGTAACAGTACAATCCTCTAGGCATTGTAAATGATGTGACCTCCTGGTCTGGTTCATACATAGCGATCTGATGGTAACCTCTATACGCATCAAGGAAGCTAAGTCGGTTATGTCCTGTCGTCAGGTCCACCAGTTGGTCTATCCGTGGCAGGGGAAAACCGTCCTTTGGGCATGCCTTATTGACTGTTTTGTAGTCCACGCAAACACGCCATTTTCTTTTCTTCTTTGGCACCACTACAGTATTGGAGATCCACCTGGGGTAATGTACTTCTCTGATGGCTCCTGCCTCCAGCAAGTTTCCCACTTCCTCTACTACTATCTCCGCGTGGTGGAGCGCCGATTTGCGAGTGTGCTGAATAATTGGTCTGGCAGTTGGATGGACATTAAGTTGGTGGCAAATGAAGTTTTGGTCAATGCCAGGTATGTCGTATGGTGTCCAGGCAAACACTTCGATGTTAGAGGTTAAGAATTCCATGACCTCTATTCTCTCAGTGCTGGACAAAGACGAGCTGAGAAAAAAAAACTTTTCTGGGTTCTTTTCATCTATCCTTACGTCAATCAAGTCTTCTACTGCCTTCTGCTCTGCTACTTTGCCGACATCTGCAAACAGTTCGTTGCTTTCTACCTCTTCCACCATCTGAACAAACCCTTTTGCAGCACAACTGCCGTTTACTGTAACGAAACACTGCTTCGACATGATTTGGTCTCCTAAGACTTCTTCAATCACGCCGGTTTCGTTAGGAATCGTAATGCCTGATGGTAGGTCGACGCCACTGAGCGCATGGCATGCAGTCATGCCCTTTCCAAGATTATGTTATAAGTGGAAGGGACCTTCAATACCCAGAATTCCACCTATTTTGTCATGGTTCCAAACTTGACTGGGAGGATTATCTTACCCACTGGCCATTCTGGCATTGAGTTGAAACCAACAAGGGGAGATGTCATAGGAGCCAAGTCTTTGTCCTCCAATTTCAGTTGTTTGAAGGTCTCGTAGTACATTATCTCGCATGAGCTTCCTTGGTCAATCAGAATCCGCTCAATGTTGAAATTCTTGACGCGCAAAGTGACCACCAGTGCGTCATTGTGAGGGCAATGTAGCCTTGCCAGATCCCTGTCCGAGAAGGATATGACGTTCATAGCCTCTGTTCTGCCATTTTTTATGGTAGATTGTGCACTTAGTACCTCTCTCAAGTGCTCAACCTTTTTGATCATCCCCCTGAGCTCACATACCCGTTCAGGTTCAACGATCCCATGTATGACGTTGATTATGCCTTAGGGTGGACCGTCGACCGGCATCCCGTTTGGTCTGTTGAGGTCTTGGGGGGCTGGCTGTGTTCCCCCTTCTATATATTGGTGCAGGTGTCCAGCAGCCACTAACTCCTCCAGATGCTGCCTTAATGGTGTGCAATTTTCAGTACGGTGCCCCTTCTCATCATGAAAGGTGCAACGGGACCTCTCATCATAGCCTCTTTGTGCTTCTTCCAACTTGGCTGGCCGCTGAACAAAGGGTTCATCACGTATCTCGCTCAGAATCCAGTAGATAGGTTTATTGAATATGGTAGTGATGGCAGTGCGGATTCTTAACTTCCTTTTTTCTAGGTCCTCTTTGTTGGCTCGCCTGCCTCACCCATTCTTGCTTGGTTGTTCCACCGTGTTGACTTCCGCTGTAGTCTTTTTATCTGGCATCGCTATTTGTGCCAGATTTTGCTTTAGCACGGGCGCTATCTTCCTCTGCTCAGATATGTTGATGCACTCTCTCCATTAGGGCCTCCATCGTGAGGGGTGGCATCATTGTCATTGAGTCCCTCAGTTTGTTACCGACTGGTAAACCTCGTTTGTATTATGCAACGGCGAGATTTGTAGGGCAATCCCTAATCTGGTTGAAGGTCTCCCAATAGCGACTGTTGTAAGACCTCAATGTCTCATTTTCGCCCATGTTAATGGAGAGTAGCTGGTCAATCTCCACTGGTGTCTTGGTATTCATTCTGAATCTAGTCACGAACGCTTCTGCCAACTGTGCCCATGAGGCTATGCTGCCTTTTGGTAGTCTTTCGAACCAGGTTAGACCTAGGTCGCCAAGGATGGATGGAAACAAGATACACATTAGGGCCTTGTTTCACCGGTATACTGCCATAACCTAGCGAAAATGGCTTAAGTGCATGTAGGGGTCTAACTTCCCTTCATAAGTGGTGAATTTGGGCTGGTGGAAGCCTGAGGGTAGTGATGCATTCTCGATTGCTGGAATGAACAGCGAGCTTTGTAACCTTGCTAATACTTTATCTGCTGGTTCGTAAGCAAGGCACGGCATTGGCATCCCTACCTCGGCACTCTCATGTGTCCTAGGGGCCAATCGCTGTAGGGTTGAAATTCTGCGAAGGTCGCGAGCCCTGGTGTCCTTCTTCCATCGAGCACTATTTGCAAATCCGCTGACCTAGGCAACTTCGTGTGCCTAGATGTCGTTTGGTGCGTGTGCGAGGGCCGATAGCTACTTCCCTCTGTATATGACCTTTCAGTTCTCGTTCTCTCAGACCTGGAGTAACGAGTCCTGGAAGTTCTGGATTGAGTGTCGCCTGTTCTAAGGCTCCTACTTTCTACTTGTGATGGCGTGACATGTCTGTCACGATCTTCCGAGTGGCAAGGGGGTGTGTGGCCTTTGTGCCCCTCTTCTGTCGCCACCCCTTTTTCCTTGATCTGGCGCTTCATTGTCTCCATGTCTGCCGCCATCCTCCTTATTAACTCGTCGTGCTCCCTCACGCGATCCTCCAGAACTTGGGGATCCAACCTCCACCTCTATTTTTCAGGACTTTGAGAGCGACAGAGACTAGTGCCTTGTCTCTCCCATGTGTCCCTCCGGGATTTCCGTCGTTGGGGTTCTAATTCTACCATGGGTGGGATAGAAGGTAAACCTTCACACCTCCCATCTCCCTCCGGGTTTTGCCCACCAATAGCAGATTGCGACAAGTCCTCATTGTGCGTCATTGATTTCAACTAGAGAGGAAAACTCGATCAAAAGGTTTTGTTCTTTGTGCAATTCCCACAGACGGTGCCAATTGTACGAGCACGAAATAATCTTCTCATATAATCCTGTTGATCAAGCTTGCGCTTCTCTAAACGTCATCACTTTACTCCTTGAAAACACAAATATGAGCTAGCCGGTGGGTGTGTGCCGGATACTTCTCTGATGCCTAAGTCAGCAAATAGCCAATAGACAAAAGCTCTATGTATTTGAGAGTCAAAATTGGGTTACCTGTACATAGGTCCTGCTATGAGTTTTTATAGATTTTGTGTGGTACAATCCTAGTAGGACTCTTATTCTCCAATGTAGAGTCCTCCTAGGAATCAGAAAGGTAATGCTCATTTTTTTACACCCCCCTCACTGCTTAACCAAGTGAGATAGTTTACCACGGTAGCATGACAAAACAACCGAGCTAACACTGCTGTGCTTAGTGGTAGATTTCATCGAGCTTTACCTAGCTTAGTTCCAACTTGCTCTAACAGCTCGGCTCTCTGTACCTCGGTTCAGTGCATTAAGACCAGCCTACTAGCAAACAGCTTTGACCAAACTGACGAGATAAAGGACCAGGCTAACCAAGTCATTTCCACGGCCCATAGCTCTGTCCATTTCCTATTGAGTCACAGCTCGACCCATGTTAAAACATAAATTACCCTCTCATTTAACATGCTTCAAGCTCAAATGTACATAATCATGGTGAATGTTTACATGCATGTATCACACAACTCTCAATGCAACATGATCATCATGCTTTATGTTCAAATGTGCAAAAATTAAGGCCAATTCTTTCATGCATGCATCAAATGATCTCAAGTTGACCAAGCTTAGCTTAATTCATGTAATTAATTACATACTCAACTTAAATCTTGTTCTTGATTGCCAACTCTCTTTGAATTCACATAATTACAAGCTTTAACTCAAGAATTAAGGGTTCGTTACTCACCTAGAGGCTCCAATTCCTTCAAATATGGCTAGTTCTTGAGCCTAGCCTTCCAAAATTTCAAGGTTTGAGACAAATCCCCAATTTCCTTTTCCTCTTTCTCTCTAGAATCGACCCTCTCTCTCTCTCAAGAGTGTATTTTCAGCCAAATTGTATGGAATGAGCTCCAAGAAATGAGCTTAAGTGTATATAGATCACTTATATATGCTAGCCTAATCAATCTTGATTAAGGCTAATTAATTGTGCGTATTTCAATCAATTTAATCTAATTAATTTGGTCCGAATCAATTTTTAATTAAATTTCACCACAGGCTCTAAAAATCACGCTAATCACAATGGTGCAAACAATTTCAGTTTCTGTAACTTCTACAGTCTTCAATTTTCAAATTATAGCAATAAGTTGGACATATTTTTTTACGATGAGCAGATATAGTTTCAAAAACATAATTAATCACCAAAAATCACATAAGCACATAATCACAATCATAATCAAGGGTAATTAACATAACCCAGAACATGATTATTACACTTATTATGCAATTTTTTGATACTATATGTTTTGTATTTTTGTCACAAATTTTATATTATTTTTTTTATGAGTTACAACCATTTATGATTCAAAATTTAAGTTAAGGTTATAATTTTTTTTTTATTTGAGCTTTTTTTAATCATAAAATACGTAACATTACTACAAAATATATAAATTTTATTTCTAAATCACAAATTATCTTTAACTCTATTAAAAAAAATACATAATATATATAATTACATAATAAATTTTTTAAAATTGAAAAAAAAAAAAAGAAGAAGAAAAAGAAGAAAAAATTTTCAACGTACAATTGTGTCTTTCCCAACCCTGTCACAGAGAACAAACCAAATTATATTTGTTGAACCTAAAGCACACCCCTCTACCCGAAGCTAGACCATTGATGGTAATAAATGAATGATTTTGGTGCCGACATCAATCAAGTTACAGTAATTATATATGGTGGATGATTTTTAAAAAATTTGTTGTAAGAGGGGCTAATTTGAGCCCACTAAATTATTTAGGCCCAATAGCCCAAGATTAGTGGGCCCGAATTTATCGCAAGTCCAAGATTGGTGGGCCCGAATTTATCGCCGTCGAACGGGCTGAATGGCTCTAAGCCTCGAAAGGGTTCGGATCCACGAACCTAGAGACTTACTCGGGCCCGGACTCGAAAGGGTATTAAGCAAGCCTAGAGATCCGAGGCACTCGGACTCGAAAGGGTTCGGATCCATGAACCTAGAGGTCCGAAGCACTTGGCTTCGAACGGATTCAGACGCAATCTAAAAGTCGCTCCGTTAATGAGTCCCAGAACACTTGCGGGCTCGGAGCTTTCCGGGATCTACGCACCAGAACCATGGGCGTAATG
Source organism: Camellia japonica (assembly GCA_030407325.1). Taxonomy (NCBI): domain Eukaryota; kingdom Viridiplantae; phylum Streptophyta; class Magnoliopsida; order Ericales; family Theaceae; genus Camellia; species Camellia japonica. The sequence goes on from JAPPVO010000016.1 coordinate 33,637,800, forward strand.
GAGTTCGAACAAAGGACCCGATCCCAAGGACGGTGAGTGGAGATAAATTCACTCTTCGGTTAAACTAGCCTATACCCGGGTCGAGGTGGCACGATCTAGGGGGTCCTTGAGACTCGGCAATATTTGCGGCAAGGCGTTCTCTTGAACTACCTCTGACCCTTATGCGGCAGGACGTCCTCTGGGACTACCCCTGACCCTTTGGAATGATTGGGGATCATTGGTTAGGTGTGGCTAAGAAGAAGGGTTCGCCGAGGTGTTGATCTCCTCTTCGGGGTTTTTCTCATCCTCGGAGAGGTCACCTCTCGGATAAGGTGGTTAGAGAGAATATTCCCCATGTGCCTTGCACATGGGCTCCATCCTATATCATGAGGTGCCTATAAATAGCACCCACCCATAGCTTTACAAGGGATGGATTTTGGAGAGATGACTCTTGGGAAAAAACTAATTTCCCATCTCCATTATCAACCTTGAGAGTGAAAGTGGGAGATCCATGGGAGAGCCTTGCCATTATTCTCTCTTTAGCCACTTTGCCTTCTTCTTCACCCAATCTCTTATCTCCATCATCTCCTTTACTCTTGTGTTCTTAAGTTGAGACTATTGAAGAATCTAAGCCTCTCATCATCTTCTAGAGAATTCGAAGTTGTTCTTCAAGGATCTTCGAAGATCTTCGAATTTTCCAACGACGTTCTTGAACCCTATCATACATTTGGCGACTCCACTGGGGAGGCAGATTGGTTAATGGTTTCAACGAGATCTGGAACTCATACAACATCGGCAAAAATGGCAGATAATGAGACTCATCAACAAGGCTCTTCCAATGGTGGTGATGAAAGGACTCAAGTTCAAGACTCACCTCTCATCCTTGAAGCCATTCAAGAACTCCAACACACTCAACAAGAGATTCTCACAACCCTTCAAAATCTCACCCACACCATGTTGGTGATGGGTTCGAATTTTACACCACCAGCAACAAATGGAGGTCAAGTCGGCACCGACAAGCTTCAACAACTTCATGGCAATGTTGGAAATGGTCAAAACCATCAAGATCTACCCCAAATTCTCCCTGAAGTTGTACAAAATGGTGTACAGAATCAAGTGCTAGGAGGAACAAGTCATGGCCAACCTATGGCCCGTGAAGCGCAAAATCACGCACCTGGAGGATCAAGCCATAGTCCAGCGGTGGTTGGAGGAGTTTCCGGCGTGATGAATGGTGTTCCAACAGCTGTGGAAGTTCAAAGAAGGCCTACAGAAATTTCTTTACAAAATGGTATTCCATCTATGCCTAATTTTGTTCCACCGATTGTAAATACTACTCATGTACCGAATGGGTCTCATTTGGCTCCGACGCCAAGTTTGCAAGTCCAACCCAGTATAGCCGTGGCGTGTAATGAAGTTTATGGGACCCAATGCAACGTCCCATCACCAAATGGCGTGTCCATAGGTGCCGATGGCCAATATCGTCATGTGTCTTCACCGATGATGAATTCTCAACACCCAAATGGCCAAGTTGCTCCAGGCTCGGTCTTCGAGTCTACAAGTCAAGTTCCAAGAATACCACTATCAAGTTCTCTCCCTCAACAATTTCTCACTCTCGCCGAGGTGCAAGCCATGTTCGATCTTGAACGGGGCAAGATGACTTTATCCTCTTTGCCTGATCCGGATGTCAAGCCGCCTTACCCTATCGAGATGTTGAGTTATCCATACCCGGAGGGGTACACGGTGCCAAAGTTCATTAAATTCGATGGCAAGCAAGGAAATGCTCGAGAACATGTTGTGCAGTTCATCGAGACTTTAGGGATTCATGGTTCAAATCATGTCCTCCGACTGAGAGAATTCTCCAAGTCCCTCACCAACCGAGCATATAGTTGGTACGTTAACTTGGCCCCACACTCTGTTCGAAGTTAGAAGGAGATGGTCAACAAATTCCATGTCAAATTCTTTCAAGTGGCCGAGAAAGTGACCACACTTACCCTGTGTAAGGAAAAGCAGCAGGAGGGTGAAGACATTCTCGAATATGTGAAGAGGTTCCAAGACAAAGCCGTGGACTGTCATGAGGCTGTGGAGGAAAGCTACTTGGTCCAAATCTGTGTTGATGGGGCATTGAATGGGTACAAGATGCTTCTTGTTAATCACAAGCTACCCACCTTCTCGGCACTAATTGAAGCATCTCGGAACATCAACGTACCTCAATCTCAGGAGATCGGGTTCGAGACTAGTTATAAAACCAGCTTCAAGTCATCCCGAAGACCTTCTGTCACTGCGGCTTCCGCGTCTTCTACCCGAAAGTCGCAGGGGAAGGAATTCAGAGGTCAGAAGAGGAAATACTGCGAAGATGACACTCATTTTCCGTGTAGTGTTGAGGAGGTGAAGGCCTTAGTTAAAGAATGGGTGGCAGACGGAGAACTGAAGTTGCCTCATGTCAAAGAGCTTTTGCCGAAGAAGGACCGCGAGGGTCCTAATTATTGTGTTTTCCATCGATCACTAGGACATCCTACAGAAAAGTGCCAGATGCTTAAGAAGATCTTTAGAAAGAAAGTCGAAACACATGAGATAGAGTTTAGAGAACAGGAGCCCCAGGATATCTTGGAAGACATGGCTAGGATGGTGCATGATGGCCACAACCCGACCAACTAGTGAAAGCTTTCCAAATGATCTTGCAACTCTAGGGGCAAATGTCAACATTCCACAGAAGAAGTCTATCTATGACATTTACAATTTATATTTACTGCATTATCCAAGAAGTTCTATCTTTCTTATGTCATGAAGAAATTTATTTCCTCCATATTATGTATTTCCATTAGAAGTTATTTTCTCTACATTGTATATCTTCATTGTGTTATGTTGCTTGAAACAGTTTTCAATTTTTGTTTCCCCTTAAAGAAGAAAAAGGAATATTAGACTCAGTTACCAACCTGAAGGGAGTTTTCTTGACACAGTAGAAGTGTACTCCCACTCGAACTTCCGAAGAATAAGGTCTTTCTTATTGAAACAGAGTGTGTGTTCCCACTCGGACTTCCGAAGAATAGCCCTTACTTCTGTCAGTTCAAGCTTCAAGGATCTTTCTTGTTGAAATAGAGTATGCTCCTACTCGGACTTTCGAGGGACAACCTTTGCTTCCATTGATTACCGAAGAAGAGAGTATACATACGTTTAGACTTCCGAGAGACATCTCTTGCTTCTATTCAAACTTCCGAAGAACAGCACTTACTTCTATCAGTGCAAGCTTCGAGGGTCTTTCTTGTTGAAGCAAAGTGTGTGTTCCCACTCGGCGAGCTTCGAGGATCTTTCTTGTTGAAGTAGAGTGTGTGCTCCCACTCTGACTTTCGAAGAGCAAATCTTGTTTCCATCAACGTGAGCTTCGAGTTTCTTTCTTGTTGAAGTAGAGTGTGTGCTCCCACTCAGACTTTCGAAGAACAGACCTCGCTTCCATCAGTGCGAGCCTCAAGGATCTTTCTTGCTGAAGTAGAGTGTGTTCTCCGCTTCAGACTTTCGAAGAACAGATCTTGCTTCCGTCAGTGCGAGCTTCGAGGGATAGCCTTTCCTTCCATTAGCTGCCGAAGTAGAAGTGCGCATCCACTCGGACTTCCGAGAGACAGCCTTGTTTATGCTCGGACTTCTGAGGGAGAGCCTTCCGAGGGACAACTCTTGCTCTCATTAGTGCGGGTCCAAAGAATAGCCCTTGATTTCATCAATACGAGCTCCGAGGATCTTTCTTTTCAAAGTAGAGTGAACTCTTACTCGAACTCCCGAGAGATAGCCTTTGCTTCCATTAGCTGCCGAAGTAGAAGTGCACATCCACTCGGACTTCCGAGGGGCAGCCTTGTTTCTACTCGGACTTCTGAGGGAGAGCCTTGTTTCCGCTTGAACTTCCTGCTCGAACTTCTGAGGGAGAGCCTTGTTTCCGTTCGAACTTCTGAGGGACAGCCTTACTTTTGCTCGGACTTCTGAGAGACAATCTTTACTTCTATTGGTGCAAGCTTGGTAGACTCGGTTGCCGTCCAGAGGGATCTTTCTTGCCGAGGTAGGGTATATGCTACTTTCGAACTCCTAAGGGACAGTTTTGCTCTCGTTCAGACTTTCGAAGGATAGCCCTTGCTCTCATTAGTGAAGATTCTGAAGGCCTCGGGGTCGTGGATTTCGCACAAAAAATTTATTTGCCTGAAATAGTAAAACCGACAAATGAGATGAGCAATATCAATTTCAGACCATGATTCAGGCATTATCAAAATGGGGCAACATCAACAAATAATAATGATCAAGAAAGAGATGAATGATAATGCAAACTGAAGTGGAACGATGCTAGGGAGGACCACACACGGCATTGAGCGGGCAAACGTGTGTGGTCGGTGTTGGACGAGCGAGGCCGGAACCAGCGGTGATGTCGCAGCGGAGTTGGTGACCACACACGATGCGTTGGAAGGGCGACATATGTAGTTGGCACTGGAACAACTAGGCAGACCGACACCACGTTGAATCGGTGGTGTGGTTGACGCTGGTTAGTCATGGCTTGGACTGAAGAAATAAAGAACAAGATCGGTAGAGCCGGGGCCGAGAACAGCCAAGACAGGTTGGCAGCAGCGTGAGCACTAGTATTTCGAGAGCCAAATCAGTCTGAGAAATTTCTGGCTAGACCGACCAACGACGCGTTGAGAGGGCGGCATGGTCGGCATCAACAGTGACTCTCACGAAGGCCGACGGCAATGGCTTGTGTGGCCTTTGGTTCAGAAGTTGTGGAGCTTCGTTGAAGAAGAAGAGTTCTGGGTCTTCATTGAAGAACAAGTGTGCTGAGTCGGTCTTGCTTTCAGAGAGAGAGAAGGAGGCCCGAAATAGTTGTGGGCAAAAAGATCAACAAAACAATAATATATGGTCTTATTCTCTATTTTATATATTTATATATATATATAACAAAGCACTAGCTATTTCAAATAGAAATGTTCATAATCAAATGGGTGATTTCCTCAATCAAGGTCATCAATGGAGGTTTAGATGTCAAAGCTTTATTCAAGTTTAAGCTCCAAAACATGAATTTCAGGATTACATTACTCATGCAAGTCAAGATTCAATGGAAGCTTCAGCCATCTCAAATTCAAAATTGATATAAAACAATGCCCACAAATCTCAAAGGCCCAAATCAAATTTATAGTAAGGCTGAGAAATTCAGATTTCATCAAAGCAAGAGGATCGAGAGTGGGTTTCGATAAAATACTTACAGATCTGAAGGCCACGCCCATGAGAGAGAGTGGCCAAGAACAGTACAAACCGAGATCATGATGAAGTGGCGCCGGAGTGAGCAAATATTGAAGTTGGCAAGCTGAATGGGCGATGGCTAGGGTCGCGGTGTTGGCGTGAGCAAATATAACCAGTGAACAACAGCGCAGCAAAGAACAGTAGCACAGGTTGCGGCGGCTGCTGCAACAAGCAACACACAAATAGTTGTGTTCTTCGGTGGAGCAAGAATACGCTCTGGCGTGTTCGGAGTTTTGATAAGTCGCGTTGCTGGGCCGAAATGAAGCATCGACGATGAGGTAGAGCTAGCGTCGGTGTGAGTTAGCAGCAACTCGAGTCATGGCGTCTACAGTAGTCGAAGCTGTGGCGATACGAGCGGCGTTGGAGGGCAAGGACGCAACAGTTACGACGGCGTTGAGTGATGATAATGCCAGGAGCTATGACGTGAACAAGCAACAGAGTAGCTGGGGCTGGGCAGACCGACGCCACGTTGAAAAGGCGGCGTGGTCGGCGTTGGACAGATCACGGCTGAAGGCAGTGGCGAAGCTGCAATGGAGGTCAGTGAGCAAGTGGAGGTGGCTTTGGTATTCTAGAAACAGAGCTTTCTTCAAGAATAAGCGTGGTCTCTCGGTTTAGTGAGAGAAAGTGTACAGCCGAAAGGGGCCTTGCCAAAAAAGAGAAGGAGTAGGGTTTCTTTTGTCCTTATCCTCAAAAGGAAAAATATATATAAAAGAAAAAGGGCAAAGTTTGATTCTGATCACCTACAAAAGTGCTAGGGCTAAGAGCATCTCCAACGCAGGAGCCAAAAGGTGAGAATTAGGCATTTTGCCTATTGAAGTTTGATTTCGAAGCTCCAACGCGCTCTGCAACTGAGGAGGCATTTTGCCAATTCTTGTTTTGGCTTTCCACATGTAGCCAGCGTCCTTTGCTAGGCAAAGCAGTCTTCCCGCCATTGTGTTGGCCTCCATCGCTGCTTGTTCTATCTCTGTTCCAGCCCATTGATGATCACAGGTATGGCTCTCTTTCTCTTTCTCTTTCTCTTTCTCCACTTCCTTGTTCTTCCCCATCATCTATCTGCAAACGAATACATGATTTAGGGCAATCCATTTGCAAAAAATGGGTTTGTGTATTGAAATTGTTCATTGGGAAATTGATGATAGCCACTGGGTATAAACTGTTGATGATTTTTGTTTATTGGTCTGTGTTTTCATGCTATTTTTGTATATTTAAAATTGATACATGTTTTGGATAAAAAATTAGGTTTTGGGTTTTATATTCAGTGTTTATGCAATGTGCCTGGTAGATTGAGTGATTCACTTTTATATTTTGTTGTATTTGCTTTTATAGATTGCTTGATGATAGGTTTTTCAATGTGTAGAGGGTTTTCTCCAATGTCCTCTACATGTTCGATAAATTGCCTCAAAGAATTGACCCCACAATTCCACCCAATAATCTATACATGTTTTAGGGCTTCCAATTTTTGTAAATCATGTTAATTATACATACACTTCCCAATTCATTTCTTTTCCCTTGTTGATCATGGGTGGTTTGTCTCTATTCTCCACGGTATTCTAAGTAACTTCTGTGCATGTCAGCAAAGATTGGTTTACTTGCATTTACTTTAAACCAACAGTATGCTTAAGTCCTAAAGTAGCTTTAACTTCAATTTTTTTTTTAGTAGTACATAGCATCTAATTTTATTAAATGTAAGTTATAGTTATGTTTGCCCCTTCCATATTTATGTTGTCTGATGGTTTATTTACATGCATATGAATTTTTTTTTTGTTATTTCTCCCCTTTGGAGAGTGAGGCTTGCGACTTGTGCATCACAGCTTTTGACGTTCCTTGCACAGATTGCAAACAAAGAAAGACACTAAAATAAAAAAATGAAGCTCTAACTACTGTCAATCATCTCTGGAGCCTGGAGGTGTTATTGTGTTCAAATGGGTTCACTTCTATTTGTGATTTTAATTTTTTTTTTCTTTGTTACATTTTCTGTTTTTTATTTGGTTAGAAGATGGCCAAGTCTGGAGCATTAGATCTGGCTACTGGTGTTGGTGGAAAGATTGAGAAGAAGGAAGTACTTTCAGCTGTTGAAAAGTACATATTATTTTCCTCAAACTACTTTATGCTCTCTAATCATGTTGTGTATTTTACCCATTCTCACTCTTCTTAATATGGGTGTTGTCTTGGTTTTGCATTGTTTACAAATTGCTGCTAATCCTGTTTTCAAAAGGTGAAATTTTATGTGATTCTCTCTCACTCTGTGTATGTATGTGTGTGTTTTTTTTTTGGTTTACTTAAGAAAGCAATAAAAACGAGTTTCATATTGGTAAACAAAAAATTGCTAAATTAAAAATCTCCTCAATTTAAGTATCAAGTTAGTGAAAATATTGTTGAATCTGTAAATTATAAAATGTTAGTTCCACCTCTATGTTTTATATGTTTGCTTTTCAGTATGACTTGCGGTCAATGAGCACAATTTTTTTTATATTAATGATTATAATTTTTTTTTTCTAAAAATAAGTTTGGGATTTATTAATTTTATTTATTTATTTATTTATGTCAATGAACATGTCATAAAAAGATTATTTATTTATTAATATTTATAATAGTTTTCTTTTAAAAATTAGTTAAGTTAATTTGATTGGTTAGCTAAAATAAAGAGTATGATTGAAATGTACATTAGCTAAACTAGTTAGACAAAATAAAAAAGATAATTTTTTGTGTACTTTAAAGAGGCATTTTACAGAGCATGGTTGGAGATGCTCTAACGTTGTTTATATAGATAATGGGCCTTCGCATATTCTGAAAATATGCGGATTTGAAAGTTGTTGAAGAAAATGCAAAGTGAAGTTTGACTCAATTACTCTATATATATATAAATGGATGCCTTTGATTTAGACATCTACAGAATTAAAAAAAAGAAGTGGTCAGCCTTTTGATTTTATTTGTTTCAAGAGAGGCATAGTCCTTGGAATATGCTCTCAAAAAATTCTGAATATATATGTGTATGTATGGGCTATATGTGTATATATGGGCTTTATTTTTCAAGAATAAAAAAAATGATTGATGATAAGTGCTCTATTTTGTCCTGGAGTGGAGAATTTTTTTTTTTAGATGTCAAAAAAAAAAAAAGTAGTGGCAAAAAAAAAAAAAAAAAAGTTATTTATTTATTTATTTTAATATTACTTGTCAATTTTATCTGTAAATTACGGTGAGCCCTCGGCTTTATCCATGGACTCTGTAAAGACCAAATATTCGCCAAGACGTAATGTGAAGCATGGCTGACAAGGTGAAATTATACATGTCCGAGAAAATTATAATTTCTCATACACGCAAGGGGCAAATGTAAGAGGGGCTAATTTGAGCCCACTAAATTATTTAGGCCCAATAGCCCAAGATTAGTGGGCCCGAATTTATCGCAAGTCCAAGATTGGTGGGCCCAGATTTATCGCCGTCGAACGGGCTGAATGGCTCTAAGCCTCGAAAGGGTTCGGATCCACGAACCTAGAGACTTACTCGGGCCCGGACTCGAAAGGGTATTAAGCAAGCCTAGAGATCCGAGGCACTCGGACTCGAAAGGGTTCGGATCCATGAACCTACACGTCCGAAGCACTTGGCTTCGAACGGATTCAGACGCAATCTAAAAGTCGCTCCGTTAATGAGTCCAGAACACTTGCGGGCTCAGAGCTTTCCGGGATCTACGCACCAGAACCATGGGTGTAATGGAGTTCGAACAAAGGACCCGATCCCGAGGACGGTGAGTGGAGATAAATTCACTCTTCGGTTAAACTAGCCTATACCCGGGTCGAGGTGACACGATCTAGGGGGTCCCTGAGACTCGGCAATATTTGCGGCAAGGCATTCTCTTGAACTACCTCTGACCTTTATGCGGCAGGACGTCCTCTGGGACTACCCCTGACCCTTTGGGATGATTGGGGATCATTGGTTAGGTGTGGCTAAGAAGAAGGGTTCGCCGAGGTGTTGATCTCCTCTTCGGGGTTTTTCTCATCCTCGGAGAGGTCACCTCCTCGGACAAGGTGGTTAGAGAGAATATTCCCCATGTGCCTTGCACATGGGCTCCATTCTATATCATGAAGTGCCTATAAATAGCACCCACCCATAGCTTTACAAGGAATGGATTTTGGAGAGATGACTCTTGGGAAAGAACTAATTTCCTATCTCCATTATCAACCTTGAGAGTGAAAGTGGGAGATCCATGGGAGAGCCTTGCCATTATTCTCTCTCTAGCCACTTTGCCTTCTTCTTCACCCAATCTCTTATCTCCATCATCTCCTTTACTCTTGTGTTCTTAAGTTGAGACTATTGAAGAATCTAAGCCTCTCATCATCTTCTAGAGAATTCGAAGTTGTTCTTCAAGGATCTTCGAAGATTTCGAATTTTCCAACGACGTTCTTGAACCCTATCATACATTTGTTAACGTGCATCTTTACAAAATATGTTAAAAAATTGCATATTATTTATTATACATTTTTTATGCATAATGTACAAAATATTTGATTGGTAAAAAATTATATATTATTTATTATACATTTTTTTTATGCATAATGTACAAATTTTGATCGGTGTTAACCTCTTCTTAATAAGAATAATGGAAATTTATTAGAAATTCTCTTTCAAATATTTGTATCTTAATTAATTCATAATATATTTTTATATTTTTATAAGTGTTATTATTTAGACATTTGATCCATCAAATTCTAATTATTATATTTCAGGTATTTTATAGACAATTTTAACTTTAAAAATATTTTTTAAACCCTTAACAACTTGGTGATGTGAACATTTATATTTGACAATGTGAATGTTCACATTGCCAGTGTAAATATTCACATTAACGTGTGAAATGTTCACATTGACAATGTATTCACATTAATACACGCTTCACCCTATTATTATTAAAAGATTTTGATAAATATGTCACTCATAAGGCTTATTGAAATATAAGAAGATAATTTAAATTAAGTAAAATATAAATAAATAAAGAGAGATTTAAGAATGAATGTCCCATTTTATTATTATTATTATTGGCATTGGGTTAGCTGCTTTTTGTGTTTTGCGCCGCCGCGGGGCCGAGGGGGGGGGAAGGGGTGGTGGTGGTGGTGGTGGTGGTGTGTGGTTGGAGACTAACACCCTTGAGGTTTAAGAAAAGATTGAGTTTATAAGCTTAACATACTTATGCTATAGTTATTTAAAAGTTTAAATTCATATAACATTTTGAGCTCGTATAATCAATGATAACGTCAATAATATGAATGAAAAATGATATTATAATATCTTTTATATTGAAATATATATTTTATTTTTAATTATGCATGTATTCATGCATTGCTTACATTCTTGTTTTACTATTATTAAAAAGAAGATTAATATAATTATGTCAATTTTTTTAGATTTATTGTAATTTTTAAAAATAATATTGTATGGTATTAGTTTAAAGTGGGGGAATTTGATTAAAACTCTCTCCTAATAAAACTTTAATGCATTAAGTATAAATACAAAACGTTTTACTTCAAAAGTTCAGCACACACAATTATTACTAAAATATCCTTATTCTAAAAAATTTTATATCTCAAAAAAGATGTGTACTATATGTCCATGGTTATGATTTATTGTAGTATTAATTGTGACTTGGAAATAACTCATTATAGTATTAGTTATGATTTCTTATGATTATGATTTTTATTTTGATTGTGACCGAATAGGTCTTTGATTATATCTTTTTTAAGTAATATTTATAACTCTTGTTATAACTCATTATGATATTAGTTACAACTTATTGTGATTAATATTTTGGTTATTATTAAAAAAGTATTTGATTATGTCTTAAGTGATATTTGATTATAACCCATTGTGTTTATTTTTTTAATTTTAACTAAAAGTGATTTAATTATGACATTTATAATATCATCACTATAAATGTCATAACTTATCTATAGTATACACCCCAAAAGAGTGTGTATATTATCCCACATATTTGGATCCAAGTTTGCTGCTGTGACTTACAACAACCATTGTGAGGCTCGTGGAAGGCTTCTTTCGAGCTTATTTTGATTATTTAAACCATTCATATTATCGAGTTTATTCAGCATATCATCTATATAAAAAAAATGAGGTTAATCAGACATTCGTAACCCAATGATCAAGTTCGAATTATTTTTAAAAATCTTATTAAAATTATGATAGCCGTTTATTTTATTACCAAAAAAAAAAAATGTGACATTATAATATTACAAATATTCGTCATTATAGGATTACAAATATTCGATAAACTTGATTTTTTTCATGAATAATTTATTCAACAAATCTTACAATATAAATAATTCGGATCATCAAAATAGACTCAAAATGCCGTCTCATATATACAAAAATGGTTTAGACCTCTAAAAGAGGAGTTCTAAATGAGCATTAAATTGTCTTTTTCTTCTTCCTGTTTTGTCTTTTACCGTCTTTTTTTTTTAGAAAGTGTGGTGCCAGCTCAGTAAAACTGCTTTTAGAGCAACTCTACTAGTGCTCTATAGCACTGCTGTCATATATATAACCCCCTTCCCTACATATCCGGCAAACAAATCGAGCCGAATAGACATTGTCAAGACGTGACATTTAGGACCTGTTTAAAAATTAATTATTTTAATTTTTTATAAAGAAAATATTAAAAAAAAATATGATTTGTAATAATTTTTTGACTACAAATCTAAGAACATCCATTAAACTAATTAAAAATTTATTATTTTTGACTTAAAAGTTATTTTTTTTTATATTTTGGTTATACACCTTTTTAAATATGTTATTCAACAAATTCTCTATTCTTTTTCTATATTATTTAAATATTATTTCTATTCTTTTTTAATTTAGAATTATTTTTTATAAATTCAACACAATTAATTTCAAAATATGAAAAGTAGTATTTTTTTAATGTTTGATTAAGTGAAATCACTACTTACATTTGTTAAAGCAAAATTATCAAAATTAAAATGACTAATTTAATAATGGAAAATGATTTTTCCCCCGAATTTTGTCCCCCCGAATCCCCTGACTACCCAAAACGATGTCGTTTTGGGCAGTTTCTTTTTTTTTTTTTTTCTCCTTATGCAGTCTGAAAGTCTAAAACAGAGGGAGAGAAAGAGAAGGAGGGAGAGAAGAGAGAAGAAGAGAGGAGAAGAGAAAGAGGAGAGGAAGAGGGAATGGAGAGAGAGAGAGGACCCCTCTGCTTCCGCTGATCGATCGCAGCCTCCGCCGATCGATCGCAAATCACCAGGCCGATCGTCGCAGCTCGTCGTCACAGCTCGTCGGCTGATCGTCGCAGTTCGTCACAGCTCCGCTTCCGCCCGCCGTCGCCTCCACCTATGCCTCTCTTTTCTTCTTCTCTTCTTCTTTCTTTCTTCTTCTTCTTCTTTGCTGATTGAAAAATATATATATATATATATATCAAAACGACGGACGTCGTTTTGAGTTCAGAGAATTCTGGGAAAGAAAGGATTCGAACTATAACATAATTATTTAATAATTTACTCACCATTTTAATTAAACAATAAAAATAACTAATTTGATAAAAATGAGCTATGTGCCGAAACGGGGCTTTAATTTTGGTTTCATGTAATGGAAATGATGGACAAGTGGGGGGACCCACCAATGGTTCTTTGCACGATAAGGCATGGAGAAGCAAATTTAAATTCCAATTTTATTTTATCTTTTTAAACTTGAAAATAATAGCTGGACAACTCACATCACCGATAATAATAAGGGTATGACTTGTTTTCAATTGAAAATTGCACTGAATTAGACAATTAAGATCCTTTATCGGTAATAGTTAATAAATCATCTCTTATCAATAAAAGATCTCAACTGTCTGTAACTGTAACTGAAGCATTTCATTAATTCTTTTTAATAAGAGATTCTCATTTATTAACTCTTATCGATAAGAGATTTTAATTATTTAATCTAATTTAAATTTCAACTCGAGACAAACCATTCTGAATAATAAGCAGTTTGGCATTAGAATTTCACTTCACCAAGTTTGGTTATTTATATTTTTATGAAAATTAAATATTTAATTTTTTGTGTTTTTTATTTTTAATAAATTTTTTCATATTTTATGTAAATTTTTTATTTTTAGATACACTTAAAAAGTGTAATATTAGTGAAAATGAAAACTTATAAAAAATCATCAAATAAAAAATATAAAAATTTTATACATTTTCATATTTTGTTGTATTCGATCAATTTTGTAAAGATTTTTGTATAAATTTTATACTTTTTAAATATATTAAAATTAAGTGGATCTAAAAAGTTATTAAAAAAAAATCACTAAAAATATTTTTAAAAAAAATGGATTAAAAGTTATTTTTAAAACTCTAAAAAAAAATTACACTTTTCATTGGTTCGTTCCTTTTGAAAGTAAATGTAGGGTACCATCAATTCCTAGCCCACCCTCTGGTTTTTCTCAGTGCCTTTCTCCTTCTTATGACTCTAGCCCAGCTCTCAGCCTTTCCTCTAGCCCAAAAAATCTATCCCCCTATGCCAATATTCCCACCACCCTCCTTTCCAATGTCTTCAGTGAGCTATCACTTAAATGAAAAGCTCAAGAGGATGTCCACCAGACCCAAATTCCACCTAAACTTCTTAAACTCACCTCTGAGCCTACAACTGATTCTTTCAACTCTGTTGCAAACCAAAAAACCCTCGCAATTCAACCGCATAAATCTAGGGTTCGCAGAGCTCCAACCGAAAAGAGGAATTCTAAATTCACTCCTGATCCCGACCTTGTTGATGTGGCTATTCACAATGAGATAAATCTCAGCACCTTCTTGAACACCCCTCAAAATGTGGTGAACCCAACTTCTCTTGAACTCCATGGGGAGGATCTCTGCTCTCAAGTACCCAACATCTATCTGCCTCCTATTATTGATGAGATATCACAAAGGGTTGTGGTGGCTGACCCAAATCAGCCACACACGTCATGTTGGTGATCAGCTGGAATTGTCAGGGGATTGGGCGACCTTTAACAGGCAAGATCCTTAGAGGGTTGTGTACAACCCGTTGCCCAACCATGGTGTTTTTGATGGAAATAAAGAATAAAAGAGCAGTTCTGGAGTGTATTCGCTGAAGTCTCCAATTTGCTAATAGTTGTTATGTGGATCCTGAGGGTGTTGCTGGGGCTTTGGCTTTATGGTGGACAAATGAGGTGAATCTTGATGTTCGTTTCAGAAATAGACACATCATTCGTTGTGTGGTTCACGGTATAGGACAACAGTGGTTAGCAATTTTCATTCATGCTCCCCCGATGGCTAATTTGTGGGTTGAGTTCTGGAGTTCCTTTCGTCATATGGCTCGGGAGAACCGTTTACCTTGGGTATGCATTGGCAATTTCAATGAAGTGGGGTCAATCTGGGAAAAACAAGGAGGATCTAGGCCAAATCTAAGACGAATTGAAAATTTTCAACAACTGATTTCTGATTGTTCTCTCATGGACTTTTAAGGGTCAAGCTTTCACCTGGACGAATAACCAAGTAGGCTCTGATAATGTCAAGGAAAGGATTGACCATGTGGCAGCTACTGTTGATTGGCGAGAGATGTTTCCTTTTACACTAGTTTTCCATGACATTTTTATCGAATCGGACCACTGTCCTCTCATTCTTAACTCATGTATTCCACCAAAACAAGTTCCAAGGCTTTTCAAGTTCGAATCTATGTAGACTACGTCTCCGAATTGTTATCCAATTATTGCCCACCATTGGCAAAAACAGACGTCGGGTTCCCCTATGAACCAATTGAATCAAAAATTGAAGGAAGGAAAACAAGTCCTTAAGGACTGGAGTCGAAGGGAATTTGGGAATAATAAGGATGTGCTTCGATGCTTGAAATCCAAACTCTCAGATCTTCAATCAAGCTATCCTTCGGCAGATAACATTCAAGCTCAGAGGGATATAAAAGTGAAAATTTTGGATCTTCTTGATCGAGAGGAAATGTTTTTACATCAGCGTTTAAGGGTGAATTAGCAACGCTATGGTGACAAGAATTCTTCTTTTTTTCATGCATCCAGTATTCAACGGAGACAAAGAAACCAATTGATTAAGATCAAGGATGATGAAGGTCGCTGGCTTTCTTCGGACATGGATATCAACTCACACTTGCTGACCTACTTTTCCAAGCTCTTTACTAGTGATTCTATAAGAGATATAGGCCAAACTCTTTCAATTGTGCAAAAGGTTATTATTGATGAGATGAATGTATCCCTAACAAAACCAGTTTTAGACTCTGAGACTAAACAAGCAACGTTTCAACTAGGCTCTTTGAAAGCTCTAGGGCCGGATGGGTATCCAGGGGTGTTCTACCATAAGCATTGGTCTATAGTGGGAGAAGATGTGGTCAAGGCAGTTCAAAGTTTTTTCTCAAATGGTCACTTGTTGAAAGAATTAAATCAGACCAACATTGTCCTTATTCCAAAGGTCCCACACCCAGAAAAATTGTCTTAATATCGTCCCATTAGCCTCTGCAATTTTAGTGTTAAAATCATCACAAAGATTCTTGCAAATATGCTTAAGCCTATTTTGAAGACTATCACTTGTTACCAACAATCTGCGTTTGTCCCTGGTCGTCTTATTTAGGACAACATTTTGGTTGCCCATGAAGCATTCCATCATTTGAAGCTTAAGAAAAGGGGTGGCCTACATGAAATGGCTATCAAACTTGATTTTAATAAGGCATATGATCGGGTTCAATGGGATTTTCTACAGGCCCTTCTTTTTAAGATGGGATTCAGCCCGATCTAGACTCAATGGGTTATGGAATCTGTTAGCACTATGTCTTTCTCAATTATGGTTAATGGGGAAAGCAGGGCTTCTTTCATTCTCTCTCGCAGGCTTCGGCAAGGTGACCCTCTCTCGTCGTATTTGTTTGTCTTGATAGTGGATGTTCTTTCACTCATTATCTCTAATCGGCTTCAAGAACACAAATTGGCTGGTATGCGCCTCAGTAGAAATTGCCCTGTCCTTTCTTACCTTCTTTTCGCGGACGATGCTTTGTTGTTTTCCGAGGCTTCCATTACTGATTGTCTTGCCCTAAAGTCCACCCTAGAGGAGTACTGCATGGCTTCGAGTTAGCTACTTAACTTTGACAAGTCTGGCATTGTTTTTTCAACTAATACCCCTCTGTTGGTTCAACATGAAATTTGTTCTTTATTGGGTATCTCAACTATCAGTGGCAATGTAAAGTACTTTGGATTACCATCTTTCTAGGGCAGGTCTAAGTCTGAAGCCTATGGTTTCTTGATGGACAAAGCTATTCAGAAAATGCAAGGATGGAAACAAAACCTTCTCTCCCAGGTTGGCCAAGAAAACCTTATCAAATCTGTTGTCCAAGCTATCCCATCATATGCAATGGCATGTTTTGCTTTTTCGAAGAAATTTTGTGATCCCCTTATCGCATATATCAGTAACTTCTGGTGGAAGGGAAGCCTGGAGGATAGAGGCATTCATTGGGCAAGTTGGGACAATTTAACTGTTGCTCAAGCTCATTGAAGGATGGGTTTCCAAGATTTTAAAGCCTTTAATACTGCTCTTCTTGCTCGACAAGCCTGGCGACTCATTAAATATCCCAATTATTATTGTGCTTGAATTTTAAAGGGTGTCTACTACTCGTGCTCTGACATTAGGAGTGCAGTGAAGGGGCGAAAAACATCATAGGCCTGGTCTAGCCTTCTTCAAAGAAGAGACCTACTCTTTAAGGGACTTCACTGGCAAGTTGGGAATGGAGCTTCTATTCAATTTTGGGAAGACTATTGGATTCCTAGCAGCCATAATTTTCATGTTCAAACTGGAAGGCACCCTGGGTGTGGGCCTATGGCGGTGAGTGAAGTGATTTATCAATACTGTAAGGAGTGGAACAACAACAAGCTAAAGGCTATGGTTGGTGAGCATGATTTTTCTAACATTATTTCCATTCCAATTAATGTAAAAGATAGTGCAGACTCTTTGGTTTGGCACTTCACTCCTAAAGGAAATTATGAGGTCAAGACTGGGTACCATCTTGCGATTAATGAGCATCGTTGTGGTAATGGTCATACTACCTCATCATCATCCCAATCACCTTGTGAGCTTTGGAAATTTATTTGGTCCGTTAACATCCTGCCCAAATTACGTCATTTCTGGTGGCATGTGTGCCGAAATAAGTTGGCCACAAAGGAAAATCTTCATCGGCGTAGGTATGCGGCCTCTCAGCATTGTCCTACTTGCAATGGGGAGGTGGAGTCCATTAAGCATATTTTATTTCACTGTAGTTGGACACAGGCAGTCTGGTTTGGGTGCAACATTGGTCGAAAGTTTGATAATATTCAACCTACATTGACTACTAAATGGACACTATCTTTGATGAAGACTTGTCTAATGGTTAAGGATAGGCATGACCTTGTTGGAAGAATGATTGTCATCAACTGGTGTATTTGGAAAGCTAGGAATGATTGGGTTTTCAATGGCCACCCAGTTGCATCTTCTAAAACGATAGAACAGGTTAATTGTCTCTAGACTGATTTGGTTGATTATTGAGGTCGAAATGCAAGCTCCCAACAAGCTGTTTCTTTTGCTAACCCTGTTCTTTCCACCTGGATCCCTCCGTTGCAAGATCAGCTCAAGTGTAACTGTGATGCTAGTTTCTCTAAGAATGGCTCCACCTCTATCGCAGTGGTCTTGCGGGACTGGAAAGGTAGATTGATAGCTGGTTCTACTTTTACAATTCCATCTTTTTCTGTTTCTCAAAGTGAAGCTCGGGCAGTCCATCTGACTTGTTTGCTGGCATCCTCTCTTGGCCTTGCAAATCTTCAAGTAGAGAGCGACAACAAGTTTGTGATTGAGCTAAGTGCAACTAAACTTGTTCCACCTTGGGAAAGTTTGGCAATTTTCCATGACATTCGTGCTTCTCGCTCAAGACATAGGCTAGATTTTCGTTGGATTCCAAGGATTGCTAACAGAGTGGCACATTGGTTAGCTTCTTGTGTTTTGAAGGGTTCACTCCCTCTTGATTGCGTTGGTAACCCACCTGTTGAGCTTCAGGCTCTTCTTGTTTCTGATTTCCCGATGTAGCCTTGCTTGGCATTTCCTCGTTCAAAAAAAAAAAAAAAAGTAGGGTAGGACCATCTCACTCATTCACTAATGAAAGACTGAATTGTTTATTCAGCAATGATTCAAAGCATTAATTTTGGTACTTTAATAGAGCACTAACGACATGGAAAAGAGAAAAAAACAAAAAACAAACAAACGAAGACCAAAACATCACATCACAGTAGGTTGGGCCCACTACCAGCTCATTAGAGTTGGCTTTAGAGCTCAAGAATTAAAACTCCAAAGCATTTTTCTTGTTTATTTTAGGTGAACAAATTATAACTCCACTTCAACGCATAGAATCTGTGAATTCATAAAAGGGTATTTGATGAAAATTCCCTCGTAATAAAATTTTAATACATTAAGGATAATGACAAGCATAAAAAAAAATCTTAAAAATATCCAACACATATTACTATTACCAAAATATTAAACTTTAAAATAATATAATTTTTGATCTAAATGTCAATTTTTAATAAAAATTGATAATTTTAGAATCCTCTTATCAAGATCTATCAAATAAGATCCTTGTTGACTATGAAATTTAAAAATAAAAAATAAATAAATTATTAACCTCAAAATTAATATAAACAATAACAGGTTACTCTATTTGACAGTAACATGTTACTATGTCTCACAATAATATGTTACTTTGGTTCACAGTAACAAGTTACTCTAGCAATATTGTCTAGGGGAAAAGAAAAAAAAAGATATTTTACTTTGTTCATATTCAATTATATGCCTTCTCCATAGGGGGTTTATGAAGTAAAATAAATTAAGCTGTCATTTTCATCAAATAAGGATCCAATAGAAAGATTTTGACTAAATTTTCCAATCCATAAATCCATCACATTTTATTCACAATTGGTTCTATATCTAAGACATGGTTTGTTCCAAGTTGGCGACTTGCTTGGATAGTGACAATTAATCCCAATGGCTTTCTTCAAAAATCCAAGGTCTCTCCCTCTCTTTTGTCATTCATTTTTTTCTTATTAATTATATTTTATCTATTGTGTTGGTTCTCAAAGTCCTATGATTTTTTATTTTTTTATTTATTCATGTTAGATTGTTGAGTCCTTGAAATCCTACCTCGACATCACCGCTAACCTTGTGACCTTTGTTCAAGTCTGTTCACATATATTAGTAACAAAGTTGATTCATTATTTGTTTTTCAACATATATAAAGTACTTTACTTCTTTTATCAATGAAATTAGAGTGTGTTTTCATTTGCTTTGACATACACATACTTAATCACATATCCTTGGATTATCTTCCTTATAGAACAAAATATATAAATTGTAGTGAAAACAAATAAATGATGATGATAATATTGTTGGAAAATAAAAGGTTTTCGGCAACTTTAATTTGAAATTAAAGTGGGACCCAATCACCGGTTGAGGTGGATCTGAGTGGTTTTGTATTCTCTCAAGTGAGAAGATTACAATATAAAATTCATGGGCCGAAACCATTGAATTGTGAATGAGAATTGCCTCATAAAGTGGGTATCAATAAAAGTTAGGCTTAGATTTAGACTTAGTCTTAGTTTAGACTGAGCCTAGACTTGTACTTGTGTATGTGTTGGGTTTGGTCTTGGTCTTGGACTTAATCTTAAGCTTGAGCTAAGCTATGTTGTGCTGGGCTTAGCTTGTGCATGTGTTTGAGAATGAGGTTTAGATCGGGTTGTAACCCAACATTGGTATCCATTATGTGACCCATCTAGTTGGTTTATTCAAGCATCATTATATACATATTTATTTGTATATATTAAGCACATGGGAGGTTTAGACCTTCGTAACTCTCATCTTTTGATGATGGAGTTGATGACCATATTAGTGGCTATAGGTTTTCAACCTTAGTAACTGTAGCCCTAATGGCTAAAATTGATGGCCTTGGTTAATGGCATTTGATGGCCCTATTGATGTATAGCCTTTATGGCTAGAGATTCCCCTACTTGTATAAATAGAGGCCTTTCCCCTCCAACTTAATAAAGGATAATTTTGGGAGTTTTTTTGATGAAAAATGGAGATGGTGTTTTGATAAAGAGTTGGAGATGGTTTTATACCAAAGAAAAATTTCTTATGTTCTTTTTCTAGTCCCTTCTTTAGTTCTTGTTAGAGAGAGTGTAACCATTATCAAGTTCACTGAAGCTATTCAGAAGGTGCTTCTGCATTAGCTGGTTTTGACCGTCGTATCTTAGGAGACAGAAGTCGACATACCTCTAGCACCCATGGTGAGACGGCTAATCTGTTTTAAGGATACTGTGGTATCACACAGGCTTTGGTTTGCTTTCTTTACCTTTTATTGTATTGTGTATATCTATGGTTGTAATATTCAACATGTTTTCTTATTCTTTTATGTAATTTGATTAATCATGAATCTATTTATCTTGTTTGATTACACAATTTGTACAACAATCTTAAAACAGATTATATATGTTTCTCATGAAATTAACAAATAACTTCACATGATGTGGCTACAGCTTTGCTAATAATTGTTTAATTTAGAGGCCACTGTTTTCCTGTATAAGGCAAGAGGATATGCATGCTACTGTTCATAGAGTTTTTTGTTCCATTGACTTGCTATGCATGATTAGGATTTAAATAAATAAATATCTTCCTCATGTTTTATTTTGCTTCCAATTTATTTTCTACATGAAAAGAAAATTAGGTTGTTGATGATTAATTAAATGGTCTATTGTTTATTTAGATGCATAGTTTTATGAGTATGATTTTTAATTTCCTACCATGCTTTGCATGTTTTATTTTGTAGTTTTATGATAAAATTTGCATGTTCATGAGTGTTTAAGTTTTAGTTAAAATGGACATGCTAATTAGTTGCTATTTTTTTATACATGTTCATGATTTTCTAGATCCTAGTTTAATTCACATTTTTTTTTAGTTTCTAGAATTTGAAGGTAATTTGTATGTCCTTAGATTTTGGTGTAGGTTACATGCATATTTTCTAGGATTATTTGCATGTTTTTAATTGCTAGAGTTATTTGCATGGTTATTGTTAAATAAATTCATATGTAACTCTTACCTATTAAACTTTTGTTTTAAGGTTTTGGAGTTTTAAAATTTTGTAACTTATCTAAATTTATTTACATATTTATTATGTAATAATTGATATATAACTCATGACAATAAATTTTAATTTAATTATTTGTAATTATAAATTTTAAGGTTTTGTATCTTGTCTAATTTATTTACATATTTTTTGTATAAATTAAATTGTACATTTAGTTTTGGAGTTTTAAGGTTTATATGTGGAACTTATATTGCATTTTATTTTCACTTAATGTGTTATTCATGATAGTGCTGGAAGGGTTAAATACAAGGTCTTTTTTGTTTAATTCGTTGCTTTGCATTATGTTGTGGTTTGTTATTAACTTTCTTTGTAGGCATACCTATGCGAAAGGAAATGGAAACAATACAAATTCAAATTAATAGAATTTTGGAGTGCAATTTTTGGACTACTTACAATCCTCAATTGGATTGGTTTACTCGTCTTTTATTTGAAGCAATTGTTTGCTTGAGTTTTAATTTGGTTCATTTACCAATGTGTAGAAGCAAGTTTGTTTGCTTGTATTGGTAAAAGAATTTTATTTGCTTGTATTATTGTAGCAATTTTTTTTCATTGCTTGTAATGTTTGTTAGCAATTTTAAATTGCTTGTAAAGTTTAGAACTTGGTTTGGTTTTCTGTAATAGAAACCAAACGGTTTAGCCTTGGCTAAAGAGTAATTCTTATTTGTTCAGAAATGACAACTAAGACGGATTTGGTTTCAAAACTTTGGGGTTTGCAAAAGTCTTTGGGTTTAATTATTTTATTCCCAAAGTGTTGGAAATCCAAGTTTGGAGAGAATCTTTGATTATAATCTGATTATTTCCAAAGTGTTTTGGTTTACAATCTAATTATTTCCAAAGTGTTGTGGTTTTGAGAAAAAAAACCAAATTTTATCATTAGCTAAAATATCTCTAATTTTTATTCAGAAATCATAGGCTCAGTTCCGGGAGTACCGGTTAATTTTTATGAGTGGTATAGTTCTGGTAGCAAATTTTATTTGCTTGGGAATTGGTTTGTTATAACCTGGTTTATCCCCTGGAAAACTTAATTTTAAATTTATTTCCCATGGACTGAGAGTCAACATGCTCTTGAAAGTTTTGTCAAAAGGTTAACTGGGTTTTAAGTAGGACCAATGTAACCCCTCCAGTCTTCTTGGGAACATTCTTGACCATGTTCAATTCTAGGTTAAGTGGTGAGACTAATTTTGAATTAAATTTCCAACTGTGGATTTTCTGAGTGTTAAGATTAATTTCTAGAAAAATAAAATAATGAAATTTTGTTTTGATTTTTCAGAAATGGCTTCAAGAGGTGACAACAGAAATGTTGTTCCACCTGACAACGTTAAGCCTTGCGAGATTCTTAAAAGAAGATCTAGAGAGATCAAGTGTGATTAAAGGAAATTATAAGATTGCATGATAATATCTCTGAATTAATCAGAAGCAATTAGTATGTTATCCTTATGTCAATTATAGCATTTTGATTGCTATGTGTCTTTGCCTGAAAGAAAAAATGAGACAACCCGTTAAGGTGGGTGAATATATTTTTGAATTTTTAAATTCCAAATATATTCTTAATTTGCTGGCTTCTAGTGAGTATAAGATCACTGATCACAGAGATCGAAAACTGGTGGTTCCTAGGAGGTGTTAGACCACTGGCTACACAGTTATGAGATTGTGGTTCCTAGTAGTGAACAGATTACTGATCACATGTCAAGACATTATGGTTCGTAGTAGTGGAGAGGCTACTGATCATATGTCAAGACATGATGATTTCGAGTAATGAAAGAGTCTATTGATCCTATGTTAAGACGTTGAATTTCCTAGTAGTAAAGGGACTACTGATCACAGGTTAAGACATTGTGATTCCTAGTAGTAGAAAGTCTACTGACCACATGTTGAGAAATTAGTGATTCCTAGTGATAAGACTACTGGTCATATTATGAAGTTCTGAATAGTAGACTATTGAACACTGGATTTGTGTTTCCTAATAGTAAGACTATTGGCTTCAGAATGATAGGTTGGACCAAATATGTTTGGGTGCCTAATTTGGTTGAAGATATTCTGGTGATATGATTTTGAGAGTTTCATAATCATTGTGACACAAGGAATTGTTTAAAGACCCTAAATGAATTTTTGGAAAAGGCCAAAAGCCTTTGTATAAGTTTTACAAATGCGGGGGTGTCATACAAAAGGTGGGAATACCTAAACCCAAGAGGGTTAGGATAAGCCTAAAAACCCGTTGACTTTGTATTCAATAGTTATGCACAATATAGTAGTGCACATCGATTTCTTGTAGTTAAATCTGTTATTCCAGATATACACAAGAATACTATCATGGAATCAAGAAATGAATCTTTCTTTGAAAATGTATTCTGAGTTCCATGAAAGAGTTTGAAAGTGACAATGATCACATAGCTGATCAAACAGATGATCACTTAGTTGATCAAGTTGATGATCAAGCTGAGGAAGTAGATGAGCCAAGAAAGAGCAAGAGGGTTAGGATTGCCAAGTCCTTTGGCCCGGACTTCTTGACTTATATGTTAGAGGGAGAACCTCGAACTTTCCATAAAGTCGTGACTTCACCTGAAAGTCCCTTATGGAAAGAAGCTATTAAGAGTGAAATTGACTCCATCTTACAGAACCATACTTGGGAGTTGGTTGATCTAACCCCAGGCAGTAAGGCCTTGGAGAATAAGTGGATCTTTAGAAAGCTGATGGGTCAATTGATAAATACAAAGCTAGGCTAGTTATCAAAGGATACATGTAGAGAAAAGGCCTGGATTACTTTGATACGTATTCACTTGTGACAAGGATTATATCCATTCGCATGGTGATTGCAATAGCCACTTTATGTGGTCTAGAGATACATCAGATAGATGTAAAGACAGTTTTCTTAAATGGAGATTTAGATGAAGAAATCCACATGGAACAACCTGAGGGGTTTTCAGTTCTAGGGAAAAATAAGAAAGTTTGTAAACTTGTCAAGTCATTATATAGTTTGAAACAAGCGCCTAAACAATGGCATGAGAAGTTTGACAGACGCTATGTTATCGAATGAATTTAGAATCAATGAGTGTGACAAGTGCGTATATACTAAAGACACTGACAGAGGTTATGTCATTTTGTGTCTATACGTAGATGACATACTCATTGTTGATAGTAATGATGAGATGATTCGAACTACCAAAAGGTTGTTAAACTCTAAGTTTGACATGAAAGATATGGGCCTTGCAGATGTATTTTGGGTGTTAAGATTACTAGAACATCTGATGGTATTGTACTTTCTCAATCTCACTATGTTGAGAAAATACTTGAGAAATTTAGTAAATCAGATACAAGTGTGTTTAGGACACCGGTAGACGTGAGTCTACACTTGACCAAGAATAATGGTGAGAGTGTCTCTTAGCTAGAATATTCTTGGGTCATTGGAAGTTTGATGTATCTGATGAGTTGTACAAGGCCAGATATAGCCTACTCTGTTAGCAGGCTTAGTAGATACACGAGTAATTCAAATGCCACTTATTGGAGAGGTATTATGCGGGTGTTAGGTTATCTATGCCACACCCAGGATTATGGGCTGCATTATACCAGATACCCAGCGATACTAGAGGGGTATAGCGACGCTAATTGGATATTTGATATAAACGACTCCAAATCCACTAGTGGTTATGTATTTACCCTCGGAGGGGCAATCGTGTCTTGGAAATCTTCCAAGCAAATGTGTATATCGAGATCAACGATGGAATCTGAGTTTATTGCGTTGGATAAAGCAACTGAAGAGGCTGAATGGCTTTGCCAATTCGTTGAGGATATTCCACGTTGGCCGAAACCTGTGCCTGCTATCTGTATTCATTGTGATAGCCAATCGGCAATTGGACGAGCACAGAGTCATATATATAATGGAGAGTCTAGACATATCCATCTTAGATATAATTCCATATGACAACCACTCTCTAATGAAGTTGTCTCTCTAGACTATGTAAAGTCTAAGGACAACATTGTGGATTCGCTAACCAAAGGGTTAACTCAAGAGTTAGTAGAAACGTCGTCAAGAGGAATGGGGTTAAGGCCTTTAGTAATGTTACCGGAATGGAAAACCCAACCTAGTTGACTGGAGATCCCAAGATCTAGGTTCAAAGGTGTAACAAGCCCACGGGGGACCTTCGCTACAGTTCAGACTCCCCTGTTTTGTTTTGTTGCGGTTCGTAATCTGAACCAAAGAGTCCAACTCTGGCAAATCATTTTGAAGGAAAACAGATTTTTGAAAAGTAGTGCCAAACATAGACTGCTTTGCCAGATACAGAGTCGCCACCTAAATATTTTTTAAAATGGGAAATTTAGGAAACCCTGACTCGGTGCCAAAGGCCACGTGTCCGTCATCACCAAATGTCTTGGCTCGGGAGCTTGGGTACGATCGGGGAAGGTCAGCTATGAGCACCCCCTTTCGCCCGGTCCGAAGACCGGCCTCTACTAACCGTGATATCCAATTTTGAAAACGTTATGTGTTCTTAAACCAATTATTAGCCTAGAATTACTATGTTATGCGCACAGCAAACAAGTATAGACTAGATTGCCTAATTTGGAAATAAGCATTGCATATCCGTTTGTTTTGAAAACAGTTTTGAAATTGCTACTCGCGAGTAGGCTAAAATACGGATTTCAACGAGTTTTTCCAACTCAAGCAATCCAACCTCCACCCACAGGCATTCAAACAGTTTATCTCATATAAGCATTTAGCCACATGGTAAGCCTACTGTCATGTCAACATTCACACGCATGCGATATGCTAAAGCGTAAACACTTACATCGTACTCCATGCCAAAACAATAAACTGGTTAGCAAACATGCATGTCCTAGTTCATGTTAGAGTGACTAATGCATCGCATGCAGAATGCAATTAGGATAGGCTCGGCTAACCCTAAAATGGCATGTGAAATGCAATCATTCGATGCACGTATTCAAGTTAGATTTGAAGATACAATGCGGTTTGTATGATGTACCGAGCCCGGTGCATGTCGACAAATGTATGGATGCACGCATGCATTGCATAAGGTATGCTAAAATAAACGTGCCCTAATCTACCATCGTAAGCAGGTAAATAAAAGGGAAGGAAGAAGTGGAGTTGGAAGACATACACACACTCACACACGCTTATTACAAATTTGCCCTCGCTCGGAGGGACCGAAAGAATATACAAATTAATTAACTACGCAAGCTAATTAAATATTACAAAATGCCTAATTAATTAACAAATTAATTAATCTAAGAGAAACAGTAAACCGCCTCGGGGGGAGGGCTCAATGCATACGTGCTCGGATTCCGCTCGGAATTGCACTGCCATGCCTAGCCTGCCTCTGTTTTCCCTGCTTTGCTCCTCTGAAAACTGCCAAAGTCCCAAGGATGCCTCTCTGGATACCGGGAATCATCACCGGCCAAGTAGAATGATCACCGGCAGTGAATTTGTGGTCACCGGCACAAAATGAATCCATCGGCTGTCGATTGATTACCGGTCGGCACTAAATATTGCCGGCCGGCAATAAGTTCCTGCAGAACCTGCAACTCACAGCAGCAGAGGGCAAAACTTGCATGGTAGCTCAATTCAAGCAATGTATGCATCCAACACATTCCTTATCATGTTTGTGACTCAAAGGAGGATGTGCCTCGATTCTCGGGCCACCAATCACGCATTTCCATGCATGATGGCCCAAAGGATCAAGTGTGCAATTTTCATGTCAAATGAAATGCAAACTAAACAATCAAAGAGCCCAATCCCCATCACCAAATCAAGGGACAAGGCATGCATGCAAGATGCATTGCAACCTAATCATGTTAGCTAGGGATGCAACATGAGCATGTGAAAAAACAATGCAAGCACACAAGCAAACATGAGGTAAGCATGCAAGCAAGCAAATGATGGTCTTAAACATGACTTAGGCAACTCCAAATAGGCCTAAAATCAGTGGCCAAAATGCCCAAAAATGAGGGCTAAACACACATGCACACATGAAAGTAGGTTGGACCAACACTTTAAGCCTTAAACAAGCAACTTCCAAACACATTTGAAAGGGGATATCATGGACAACTAGCATGCAATATAAACTCTGAAATTCATGCTAGAATATGGTGCCAAGCCAAGCCAAATGAAGCAAACATAAGCATGCAATTAAGGTCCAAGTACTTGAGGCAAGCCAAAGGGGGATTGAACCACACTTGATGTAATCATGCATGGCATGCATTAAACAACTAAAACAGATTTTTAGTGCATAAAACCAAGCCCAAAGGACCACCTAGATGGCATCTAAATGGCTTGAATTCAAAGGCATGCACAAATGCACTTTCAATGAGCATACAACACAAGCTCATAAGGCATTAAAGAGGCATGCAAGGCAAGCATACAAGCATGTTAAAGGGGCTGAAATAGCATGGAAAATGGTTCCAAACCATTGAAATGATGCAAACAAAACATGCTATACATTTACATACTTAAGGCCAACAAGCCCAAACTACAAAGAGGCTATACCAAACATGCCAAAATCAATCCAAACGACTATGGACAGACCTAAAGCATGGCAAACTAAGCACAAAACATTCATAAGTTTAAGCCTAAATCATGCTCGAACAAAGGCTAACAACCTAAGACATGTTAAGGGAATTACAAGGCATTACATGGCAACTACACTAAACATGCATGGAGCACCAAAACCAACACACAACATGATTATATTATGGCATAATAAGCATGAAATGCAGCCTAGACATGATCAACACATACTTGAACAAAAGGCTCCTTAAGAGACCAAAAATGGTCCCTTTCAAGGACAACAAGGAGAGGGGGTGGCCCTCCCCTTTTGGAGACTTCAAGGCACCATCTCCACCACTGAAATCCCTCAAGATTTCAGTGGTGAGGAGGCCCAAACACCAAAGTCTCGAAACTTGTACAAAATAGCACAAAAAGAGGCCTTACAAGGCCTAAGAGGGGTCAAACTTCCCCAAAGCACAAAACACTCTTAATAAACTATCAAGAGGGCCTAAAAATAGAACTTTTTTATGTTATACACTAAACACAAAAACAGCTTTAAGACAGGTAAAAATAGGATGCAAAAATGGGGAATAAAAGGCAAGATTCTCACCCTTGTTGACCACCTTCACAAGTGTTGATGTTGTTGCTTCCTTGGGCTCAAATCCAGCCAAGAACACCAAGAACAACCTCTTGGAACCTCAGAAACCAAGGAAAGGTGAAACACTAGGTGTTGATGTGCAATAGTAAGACACAAACACCTAGTCACACAAACAAGAGAGAAATATAGATATAGGATATGTGTTGAACCCTAACCCTAAAACCAGAGCTCCCTCTCACCTCTCTAACCAAAACTTTCTAACCCTAGAACAAGGGAGAGAAGGCCTCCTCTTATAGAGGAGGCAATCTTGTAAAGCTTAACTAGTAAGCAAACAAGAGGGGCATCCCTCCATACACGTGTATGGAGGAGAAGAAAGTGCCAGACAGCTGCTTTAAAATATCTCAAAAAGCAGATGAACAGTAGTCGGCTAGCCAAAAATGTCATTTTGACAAAAATGACTGCCGACCGGCAACAAAGAGTGCCGACCGGCAATATATATTGCCGGTAGCAAGAAAAACCAGCCAGTGGCCTCTAGCTAGTGCAAGTGGTGTGTGGGGATGCCTCACAAGGCATTCCCTGCCCTTCCAAGGCAAAATAAAAGTATTTGGTGCAAAACCAGACACCCAACAGTCGAGTCCGGAGATCCTGAGGCAAGGCGCGTAGCCGAGACCCCCGGGAACTCCAAACGAACACGAACATGGATAATCACCGAGTGTTCAAGCGGTGACATCCAAGTCTTGAGGACGGTCAAAAATGGGGTGTCTACAGTTGCCCCTCTTTGACAGAACTCGAAAGTCATAACAATGACGGGAGTGAATGTCAAAGCCCAAAGACGACCCATTTTTGACAAGGCCGAAGACTTGGACAAACATGCAAGACAAATAAGGTATGTGCCCGAAGGCAGGGGCAAAATGCAAGACAATGCAAGAAGCCGAGCATAACTTATGATCGTGCAAAGAAAGCTGTAATGAAGCACGCATGCGACAGTTATAAGCTAGCATACACCAATCTACACTATAATGCAGAAAGGATGTAAGAGAATTATGCAATTCTCAATACGTCTCACGCGGAGGATACAATACCTGTACGGTTCGTCCGGTTGCACCGGCCTCAAATGAGCCGTACATACAATATCGTGCCTGAAAAGAAAGCAAACTTAGCAGGTATGATATTGTTAGCAACATGCATGACAATGCAATGATGAATGCAAAATGATATGCAATATATACAAAACAATGCATAAACAATGCAAATGATATGTAATGCAATTGAAACAATGCAAATGATATACAAACTAAATGCAGAGCAATTGAATCATGATTCAATCATGAGCGGTTCGAAACCACACATATGTCAAATAGATTGATGGAAGTAACAAGTCCGTCTACCATAGAACGATGTCTGAACTATGAGTGATGTAGACGGACACAAGGACGAGTATTGAGTGGAATGACATAAGTGGGGTAACGACCCGCTGAGGAAAGAATAGTGATCCTAAAGCCGGATGCAACAATTACACTACAATGCAATATATACAATGGATATGGCATGTAGCCAAACCGTATTTTGCTTAGAAAGGGGATGCACGCATACAAGCCGCATCTAATCACAGAACTGTACGCGTGCAGGACTGTGCTTTGACGTGAAAAGTATGGACACATACCAGACCAAGCTCAACAAGGAAAAGCGCAAGCCATAAATGGGGGAATGTAGTGGATGCATGCAACTAGAATGCAATATATACAATATGCAATGGAATGGATATTTATAATGGATAAGTGAAGGCGAAACATGCGTATCGACGCAGGTGAAGAATGCACGACAATGCGGGTGGAAGCGAAACATGCGCGTCAACGCAAGTGAAGAATGCACGACAATGAGGGTGGATAATGCAGTGGGTGCATGCAAACTATAATGCAATATAGATGGATGTTTTACAGAAAATGCATGACATATGCACTATATTACAACGAAATGCATGACATATGCAATATTTTTTTTTTTTTGGCTTTTTGAAATGTATGACATATGCAGTATTCACAATGATGCATGACATATGCAATATCTATTTACAATGATGCATGACATATGCAAGATTTATTTACAATGATGCATGACATATGCAAGATGATGCAATGGCTGCGATTGCAGTTTTCCCTATTCTCCCAACAGGGCGATATACTAGGTTGGTTCAGTATCCAGAACTGAGGCGTAGACACGCCGCCTCAACCTATGGGGCTTCCATACAGATTTCAAGCCGAGGGTACACCCTCCGGGTATTTAAACCAGACTTTAGTCTCGGAAATCCCGAACCTTTGCGTTCTAGGCATGAGCCGTTCAAACTCTAGTTTTCACCGTCCCCATTGGTCTCCTAGGAACTCACCGCAAACACAGGCTGGTGGCTTTACCAGACCACCGGAAGTCGTTCGGGCACGACAAACACCAAAGGAATTGCACCTTCAGAGGATTTAAGGTCTCCTAGACCAGGATGCAATGCATGACAATGCATGTTTTCTTTTTGTTTTTTTTTTTGAAATGCGAATGATGCATGATGTTTTTTGAAATGCGCGCCAACGCGCGACTTTTGAGATGCATGCCAAATGCAATGAGGTGTGCACCTTAATGTACCGAAGGTCTTGCACCTCCCGAGGATTTAAGGTCTCCTAGACCGGGATGCAATGCATGACAATGCATGTTTTCTTTTTGTTTTGTTTTTTTTTGAAATGCGAATGATGCATGATGTTTTTTGAAATGCGCGCCAACGCGCGGCTTTTGAGATGCATGCCAAATGCAATGAGGTGTGCACCTTAATGTACCGAAGGTCTTGCACCTCTCGAGGATTTAAGGTCTCCTAGACCGGGATGCAATGCATGACAATGCATGTTTTCTTTTTGTTTTGTTTTTTTTTGAAATGCGAATGATGCATGATGTTTTTTGAAATGCGGGCCAACGCGCGGCTTTTGAGATGCATGCCAAATGCAATGAGGTGTGCACCTTAATGTACCGAAGGTCTTGCACCTCCCGAGGATTTAAGGTCTCCTAGACCGGGATGAAATGCATGACAATGCATGTTTGGGAATGTATAATAACGCGAACGATGCACGAGGCGACGTATGTATTTGAAAATGCAATGCCAAGGCTTATAATAATAAAAATGCAATGACAATGCATACGAGGTGTGCATGATAATGCAAGGGGTGCGTGTTACAACGCGTGTAGTACGTGCATAACAATGCAACTGTGAGGCGCATGATGGCGCGATGTAATGCACCGACGTAGTGCGATGAACGCGTGCAACGCACACGGGGCAACTTTTGAATCTTATGAAAGACAAAAGGATACGAAAGGATACAACATTGCATGAATTTGAGTGCCACGCACAGAAGACACGGTTCGAGGTCAAAACGGAGGCCGGTTGAGCATCGGAGATACACTTTCTTGCACTTTCTTGAGCTATGAAGACCAGAAACCACTCATATTGCCTAAACAAGGCTGTGGGAACATCACCGGTCGGGCTAGGAGGCCACCGGCTGTCCATCGGCTGAAAATCAATTCCATCGGCACAATATTATGCCAGCCGGCACAAAATGTTGCCGACCGGTAAAAAGTTGCTGAGTCGGGGCAGATTCGACTTTTCACATCGGGTCTTTTAAAATAGGGTTTTAAACCCTATTCTTTCACTTCTCCTCTAGCCGAAAATCACACCCTTTCTCTCTAGAGCTCTTTTTCTCCCCTCATTTCCTCATTTCTTTGTGTTTTCGCGCCATTTTCGTCGTTCGATTCGCGAAGTTCATCACGTTTCGGACATTTTCGACCGATTGAAATTTCATTTCGGCGCTCCCTTTGCCATTTCCTCCTTTTTGGGATTTGTTCCCCTCGATTTCCTCTTCATTTCCATACCTTTTTCCGTCCCGACCTTTCCGGCCATTTTCCACCTTCCCGGGGGTTGACTTTCGAGTTGACTCTTCGTATTCCGAGCCTATTTTCATTCCTCGACCATTTTCCCATCATTCCCGACATGGCTGACGACGTTCCACGCGGCGGGACTCCCTCGGATCACGAGATGGATCCGGAGGTCGAGCTCCTCCCGTTGAGCGAGCGCCCTTTCGACCCGGCGACCTACCGGCCAGCGATTCACGTTCTATCACCCGACGGGCTACGCCAGTTCAGGAGCTTCGACATGGCGTTGGATCCCGAGCTTCTACTGCGCGAGCCTACCTCTCACCTTTCCTTCGGCGCTTCCGAGGTAACATCTTTTCTCTGCTTTAATTTTCTGCACTGTAGAACCTTTTAACTGTCAACCGCCACAGCCGATTAGATTCTTTAATTGCTTTAGCTCTGATACTCCGATGCATTGTGTATTGTAGTTGATCATAAACAAACTTGCAACTGATTATCTGTTTAGGACTCACACGCGCACACACTGCACTAGCCTTGAACCACTCAAACCACGGCACATACCGTATTTCACTGCAAACACCAACACCCGATAGCCGTTTGAATCTGAAAATATGCACGCATGCCACATTTGCACCGAGCCACACAAACGCACTGAAGCATCACACGTTGTAGTTCACTAAAAGCACACCGGCACCCGGTATCTGTTTGAATCTGAAAAACTCGCACGCATTCCAAATTTGCACTGAACCACTCAAACACGTTGACGCATCACACGTTGTAGTTCACCGTAAGCATACCGGCACCCGGTATCTGTTTGAATCTGAATATATGCACGCATGCCAAATTTGCAGTGATTTTGACTGTTTCTTCAAAACTGTACATTTTATATTGCTTCGCAATTACTTGCTTGAAAACAGGGAGATTCTCATACCATCCGCGGGTATGGGAATACCGTCGCTCGAGTGTGGTACGCCGAGCTTCCCGACGCGGTTCGCCATATCATGGACCAGGCCGGCTTTGGCGCGTTCTGCAGGGGACTCTCCCAGCTCACGACATGCAGACCTCTCCTCGCCGCTCTGGTGGAGAGGTGGTGGGACACCACCGATTCATTTCACTTTTCTACGATCGGGGATATGACGATGACCCCTTATGATTTTTCGGTGCTCACAGGCATCGGGGTAGGGGGTGATCCGATCCCCTTTGATATTGACATGGATGAGTGGACTGCGGCTCAGGTCTACTTGCTTGGCGCGGCACCGCCTCTCGCGCATCCCGGCTTCGTCCGGTACTCCTGGTTCGAGGTGCAGTTCCGGGTCCAGCCCCTCCTCGTTGATGCAGCTCCGATGACCCCAGAGGCCGTGGAGAGATATGCCCGCGGCTTCCTCATATTCCTATTCGGGACGACCCTTTTCGCCGACCGGGCGAACACAGTGCCCCTCTGCCTTCTCAGCGCACTGGTGGATGTCAGAGACATTTTGCATTATGACTGGGGTGGTGCCGCTCTGGCCACCCTTTACGGATATATGAGCTCAGCCTCCCGTGGCAGTGGACAGCTGCTCGGGGGTTACTGGCGTGCTTGGGAGGTACATTTCTTTTTCTGCCTTTCATTTCAGTTCTATACTTTTTGTACTCTGTACACTGCACACACTGTAGTCTGCTTTACACTTGCTGTATACTGTACACACGGCACACACATACTCTGCTTCACACTGACTGTACACTGCTCACACTGTACACTCTGCACAATACACTGCACAACACACGGCTCTGCTATTTCTGCTTTCTATTCTGTATTCTGCTTTATCTGATAAATGCACTGGTATTTATCTTGCAGTTGTGGGTTTACGCCTACTTTCCTAGGCTCGCTCCTGTACTCGATGCAAAGACCCCTCTGGTCGTCCCTTTTTCACACCGCTTTGACGGGAGATGCACCCAGAGGCCACGGGAGACATTCAGCTTCTTCCACCGCTACTTTGACACTATCACCCCCGCGGAGGTATGTTTTATTTGCAGTTCACTTAAACTTCATCTTTCCACTGTATATTTCAATAACAGTAGGTAACAAACTGTATTGCATTTTCAGATCACCTGGCAGCCTTAGGCTCCTTTGCCAGCCGTGGCGCGGGATTGGTTTGCCGGCGCCGTTGATACCTCGCGTTTCCGGATTCTGCTCGAGGGCCCGGTCTGTCGGGCTTGGTACCTGGGTGAGCGTTTCTTGCGTCAGACCCTAGGCCTGCCTGAGCAGATAGTCCCGGTGCACCCTCCCGAGCACATGCGGGATACTGAGCGCTTCACTACCGAGCAGATGGCAGATTACACCATCGGCTAGGAGGCAGACCACTTCAGAGGCGAGGGCGATTACTTGGAGTACGTCCGGACCTTCATCATGCGACCTCTGAGCGGTGGCCGCCGAGTAGAGATAGTGGGGCCAGCGGCTGGAGCAGGAGCTGGAGGGGGAACGCCGAGGAGGGCTCGAGTCCGTGGCAGGGGGGGAGTTCAGCGAGGACGAGGGACCGGTTGGCCTGCTCTACCTGCTGCTTTGACTTTCAGAGGACAGGGTGGGGCGACCTATCAGATCCCCTTTGCTCCTCCACCAGCTGACCACGAGTTTGTCGGTGTCCCCGACTTGCCTCCGGTATGTATTACTGCATTCTTCATCTTGCACTGTTATTTCATTTCAGTTTATTTGATATTCCACAGAATATTGATGCATTTGATACTTTTGCAGGCGTCTTCTGGATACACCCGGCAGTCATTGGAGATGAATGCCTCCATGATGGGGATGCTACAGCGGACATTCGACCTCCTAGCCCTCTACAGCATTCCGGTATGTTGTTCCTGACCACAGCCTCAAACCATACACAAACTGCTTTACATAATCTGATGCATAGCACAACATCTGATAAACTGCTCACAGCATCTGCACACTGTACTTACACACTGCACCCTGCACTAACTTTCTGTTCACGACATTCACATACACTGTACTCATACACTGCATTCTGTACTGATAAACTGCTCTCAGTATTCACATACACTATACTCATACACTGCATTCTGCACTGATTCACTGCTCACGGCATTCACATACACTGTACTTATACACTGCATTCTGCACTGATAAACTGCTCTCAGTATTCTCAGTATTCTGATGTGTTCACCTTTCATGCTTTTTCAGCCTCCCTTCCAGATTCCTCCGGTGGGCGGCGCTCCAGCTGGACCTCCCATTTCTACTCGGGATGGTAGAGCATATCCTCGTACCAGAGGGGGGCGCACTCATGTCGGGAGCAGCTCGCGGGCTCCGGTTCCTGATGATGAGTCTGAGGCAGAGACAGAGGCGGAGGAGACCGGTGATGACTCGGACTCGAGCTCAGACGGCGATGCCCCTGGTGGTGCCCCTGTTGATGACGCTCCTGGACCTTCGTCCAGGAAGAGGACCAGGACAGATTGATGGCCCCGGAGGCATTTTTGACATTTGATACAGATTTTGCTATTTTTCTTCCTTTTTTGCATTTTCCCCTTTTGTCAGTAGTTAGGGTACTTTGTACTGTCGCAGGCAGATTTTGTTTCCAAAATTTATGTACTTGAAAAGATGATATGAAATGAAACAAACTTTTGTCTAAAAGAGTGTTTACATTTGTGTACATTTCATGCCTTGCACTGTATTGCATCATATTACACCCCAAATGTAAATGATATTGATCTGTTGTCTGAAAAATGAACACTTGTAAATTGAGCACTTGCACTATGATAATCGGATAACCAACCAACTAACAGCAAACAACTCATACAAAGCACTACTCAAACTGCATAATACAGCCCATACTCTACTGGGGATTGATCTGCATACAGCCCATAACACAGCACTTGGTTCATTCTGCACACAGCAAACCCTGAACAAATAACCTAATCTGACAAGACGAATCACAAAACTGACACGGTTGCAGTTGAAACACACTCGGGTGTCCCAAATTTTCCCCTTTCTTCTCTTGCTTCGCACGAATGTAGAGAATGGCACAGCATTCTGAGCACAAACGATTAATCTTTGGAAAAGGGGGTTCACAACCGGGGTATCGAGCCTACCACAGAACACAGCGAGATAGACTCAAACAGAGAAACAAAAGGCACACGACCTGAACACAACAAGACACACTCGGAAAAGACTCAAAGCCAAAATCGAGACCGACAAATCAAAGGACACGACACACGGACATGTTTACACAAGGAGAGACCTCGAATCTTGAGGAGCCAATTCCTCCGGGTATTATCTCCCACCCTTTCTGATTTGTGATACTCACATCGCTCGGCCCTCAGGCTCGGTTTTTCTCTCAAAACCTTCTTGCTCACTTCTCTCTCCGCTTACACCTCTCTATTCTTTATTCTCTCATTTTTCATCCCTCCCCAGGGTGATTAATGGATGAATAGGAAGTCGCAGGTTCACACCCAGCACTGTTAGCTCACGGCTATTTCTTCTGACGGATGGAGTGCCTTTCTGGCAGGTATGTTGACGGGGGAAAGATAGAAGACCTGACTCAACTGTGCCCCTAGTTCGTCACTTTGACCATTTTTTGTTTTCTTCCTAAAACAGTTTTGATCAAAATGAGAGTTGGATTAACACACTTATTTGATTTTTGATTTGAAAATCATGCGAATCAGGCTGTGAGCACTGGAAATTCTCCTTTTGGGTCCAAACATGGTCCAATTTTGAAAAATGAAATAGTTTTCGGGAAAATAAGTCAACCTTAGTGAAAATTTTCAAAAACTATTTTTGCAAACAATCAACGCTCAACGAGCGCGGAACTTACCCTTGAGATATGCAACCTCGGATCGGAGGCAATGGAAAATTGCCCCTAGCTTAAAGGGGAATAAGGCAACGGAAAGTTGCCCCTGGTTTGGACGGTAACTCAGGGCAGCTTATGGCACTGTATGGCAACGGAAAGTTGCCCCTTGTTTGGATGATGCCGCGGCACATTGTAAGCCAGTCCTTGTTGACGATGATCGGACCCTCGGACGCGGAGGAGACGAAGACGGTTTGAATCAATATATGGACGCAGTCACCTGGAAGGTGTTGGTGGTTAGATTTCAAGAGAAAGTTAATCACGTAGTTCTAGGTTGCTGCGATCGAGACATTAGATTCAGAGGAGGCACACGTGATCAAAACCATGACATGGACTGGGACGCTATGGAAGCGTTGGGGGCTGGACTTCAGGATGAAGTTGCCTACGTATCCCAAACATGGGAATCAAGCCTTACGTAGTTCCGGTTAAGGTACACTCGGGTATTTTAACCTTCACTGTTTAGGCTCTAACTTTTGCCAAGGCGCCCAATGCGGGTTTTCGGCCTTGCGAGCTATGTTTTTCTTTTTCTTTTTCTTTTTCTTTTATTTTCTTTTCTTTCTCATTTTCATCATCATTTTTTTTTTTTTGCTATTTTTTCTCTTTCTTGCTTCTTTTTATTTCTTCTTTTTTTTTTCTTTCTTTTCTTTTTTTTTCTTTGCTCTAACTTTTGCCTGGGTCGCCCTTCTGGGTTTTCGGCCCAGCGAGCCTCTCAAAGGGTAAAAGTGTAGCAAGCCCATGCCAAATGGTTTTGAGATTGAAGCCTCTCCGTATCCAGGAGGATGACCGTTGTGTTGATTTGCAGAAAAGTTCATCACGGCTGCTTCATGAGCCTTGCCTGGTGGGATTTGATCTCCTTAATCTGGCTTTGGTGCCTCTTGCTCGAGGGCTGCTTCAAAATGGGCCACACAGGCGTTTCATGGCGCTGAATGTTTTGAACGAATTCCAGGTTTGAACAGATGAATTGAATCTTGAGACCGAAAGCGATCCTGGGCTGCACAATCTCAAGAGCGGTTCCACACCGGTCTTCGCAAGACTGCACAAGACATTTTGCTTTTGAAAGTTTTTAAGAAAGCGACAAATCATTCGCGTTGAAGATAGTGTGGAACCAGTCTGGATCGAACCAGGATCCTTCTCAGTACTCATGCCGACAAGCATGATTTCATTCATTAAAAGCTTAGCATGCCTCTCTTTCTCTCAAAATGACCAAAATTTTGCAAAACCCGAGGAATTCCTTCCTCTTCATTTTTCTCACCGCAGTGTTCGAAAAGGGTTTTACGAAAAGCTTAGGTCATTATAACGATGTTCAAGGCACAAGAGAGTAGGTGGTATGTACTGTCGTTCCATTCACATCTTCTGGCATGGCTGACTCAAATAGCAACAAATACGGAACGTGATAGCCACGGCTGTTTCATTCAAGTTTGTTGGTATAGCTGGCTTCTCGGCAGCAACAGACTCAAAAGGCAAAAGCAACTAATTACAAGACAAAACGGTGTTTGAGGCAACAACCCCGAAATCACCTGGTATACTATACAAGAGGGACTGACTCATTACAACAAGGCAGACCCTGTAAGCAAAAAGACTGACTGAATACAGAGAGACAGACTCAAGACAAAACAAAAGACTGACTCGACACCCATGTCAGAATTTACAAAATTGACATTAACATTAACAGATGCCCAAAAATGCGTGCCAAACGCCATATCCAAAACGCGCCAGACACTGCCCACAGGCGGTTCACCTTCTGACTACATACTCGCAGTATCTGTGTCCTCAAAATCCAACAACTGGGTGGTGACAAACTTTGCTGAGGTGGGGGGGAGGATAACCTCGTTGTCAATCAAATCTTGCACCTCATGCCGGAGGCGGAAACAATTGTCGGTAGTATGGCCTGTCTGCTGGTGGTACGCACAGTACTGAGCAGGGTCATGAGTAGCAGGGAGATTCTTTGGGAGGGACCGAGGCTCCAGGGGTTTAAGGTGTCCCCTCTCGGCAAGGATTTGAAGTGCCTTGGACAATGGCATGTAGAGAGCATGGAAGACCCTGCGCCCTCGGGGCAGGTACTTTGGAGCCTGAGCACTCTTGCTAGATGCACTAGCGAACGGATCGGCGGGTGTAGCCTTGGACTTCTGATCCTTTTCGGATGCAAGGTTAGGAGGGGGAAGAACTGTTTTGGCATGACGGGGCCTGTCCCGGTTCTCTGATTGACTGGAACTGCCCTCAGGCGGAGTGGGGAAAGCGTCCTCTACAACTTTTGTCATGACTGCAGATATCTGTTGCTTGTTCATCCCCCCGGCTTTCATAGCCTCGACTACCCATAGCAGCTGTTCGATAGGGTCGGCATCTGTCTTTATCTTGCCTTTGTCTCTGGCCTCAGCCTGATCTAGAGTTTGGTTTGATGCGTCGTTGCCATAGCTGGAGGTCATCTCCGGTTGGCTGAGTTCAATAACAATTCGGCCCAACAGCGGGGGCTCCTGGGGTACAAAGCTCCCGGCATACGGTGTGGCTGGCGGTGAAGCTGACATTCCATAGGCGAGATCCGCCACGGATCTTTGAAGATCACCTATCATTCCCATTAGTTCAAATGTAGTAGGCTCGCGAGCCTGATATAGTTGAGGGGTCCAAATTGGGTGCGCAACCGGCGATCTGGGTGGATGCGGCATATCAACAGTAGTCTCACTGTGTAAGGTGTTTCCTTGATCCAACGCGGCCGTCATGACCACGATCTCTTCTGAATTCTGCGTCATGCTCAGTCCTGCCTCAGCAAGGAGAAGACACTAACTGTTCTGGATCGACTCTCTGAATCTCTGAACTGAAACGGAAAACAAGCAGTATTTCAGCCCCAAACAGATCAAACACGGGTGTAGCCGAACAACTGCACTCTACTACTGATCACTATTCCTCAGAATCACTGGTCAAAACTGAACTGATACCCACAGACACAACTGATTCTCAACAACACTGATACTGGTGCCCTCAGGCCGGATACCCAAACTTGCAAACTGATATATGCGTTCCCTGCAGAGATACACTCTAAAAGCACATAACAGGTAGAAGAGAGCCAATACACCCCTATGTTGGGGTAGGGTTTCCCTGTCCTATTTTGTCAGGAGCTAGGGTTTCACTACGCACGCAGCGGTTTCAAACAACCTATGATCGGGTGAGCAACCTGTCCTAGCTTGGAATGGTCACTACGGATTTCGATTAGGTCGAATGGTCGAAAATGGTGCCCCGGTAAAACCGGGGTTTATGTTCCCATACTGGCAGAGCCCGCAACCGGTCAGCCTTATGGTCATGTCTTGACAAGACAAGCCTCCAGCAAACCGCTCAGGAATAGCAGATGGCCAACACGGTGTCCTAGGCGCACCAATGCACATGCAATGCAAAGAAACACATAAGTGTAGTCAAAACAGGATATCACGAGTTCGAGTCAAGCTCTCTAAAAATCCCCAGCAGAGTCGCCAGAAACTGTAACAAGCCCGCGGGGGACCTTCGCTACAGTTCGGACTCCCCTGTTTTGTTTTGTTGCGGTTCGTAATCTGAACCAAAGAGTCCAACTCTGGCAAATCATTTTGAAGGAAAATAGATTTTTGAAAAGTAGTGCCAAACATAGACTGCTTTGCCAGATACAGAGTCGCCACCTAAATATTTTTTAAAATGGGAAATTTAGGAAACCCTGACTCGGTGCCAAAGGCCACGTGTCCGTCATCACCAAATGTCTTGGCTCGGGAGCTTGGGAACGATCGGGGAAGGTCAGCTATGAGCACCCCCTTTCGCCCGGTCCGAAGACTGGCCTCTACTAACCGTGATATCCAATTTTGAAAACGTTATGTGTTCTTAAACCAATTATTAGCCTAGAATTACTATGTTATGCGCACAGCAAACAAGTATAGACTAGATTGCCTAATTTGGAAATAAGCATTGCATATCCGTTTGTTTTGAAAACAGTTTTGAAATTGCTACTCGCGAGTAGGCTAAAATACGGATTTCAACGAGTTTTTCCAACTCAAGCAATCCAACCTCCACCCACAGGCATTCAAACAGTTTATCTCATATAAGCATTTAGCCACATGGTAAGCCTACTGTCATGTCAACATTCACACGCATGCGATATGCTAAAGCGTAAACACTTACATCGTACTCCGTGCCAAAACAATAAATTGGTTAGCAAACATGCATGTCCTAGTTCATGTTAGAGTGACTAATGCATCGCATGCAGAATGCAATTAGGATAGGCTCGGCTAACCCTAAAATGGCATGTGAAATGCAATCATTCGATGCACGTATTCAAGTTAGATTTGAAGATACATTGCGGTTTGTATGATGTACCGAGCCCGGTGCATGTCGACAAATGTATGGATGCACGCATGCATTGCATAAGGTATGCTAAAATAAACGTGCCCTAATCTACCATCGTAAGCAGGTAAATAAAAGGGAAGGAAGAAGTGGAGTTGGAAGACATACACACACTCACACACGCTTATTACAAATTTGCCCTCGCTCGGAGGGACCGAAAGAATATACAAATTAATTAACTACGCAAGCTAATTAAATATTACAAAATGCCTAATTAATTAACAAATTAATTAATCTAAGAGAAACAGTAAACCGCCTCGGGGGGAGGGCTCAATGCATACGCGCTCGGATTCCGCTCGGAATTGCACTGCCATGCCTAGCCTGCCTCTGTTTTCCCTGCTTTGCTCCTCTGAAAACTGCCAAAGTCCCAAGGATGCCTCTCTGGATACTGGGAATCATCACCGGCCAAGTAGAATGATCACCGGCAGTGAATTTGTGGTCACCGGCACAAAATGAATCCATCGGCTGTCAATTGACTGCCGGTCGGCACTAAATATTGCCGGCCGGCAATAAGTTCCTGCAGAACCTGCAACTCACAGCAGCAGAGGGTAAAACTTGCATGGTAGCTCAATTCAAGCAATGTATGCATCCAACACATTCCTTATCATGTTTGTGACTCAAAGGAGGATGTGCCTCGATTCTCGGGCCACCAATCACGCATTTCCATGCATGATGGCCCAAAGGATCAAGTGTGCAATTTTCATGTCAAATGAAATGCAAACTAAACAATCAAAGAGCCCAATCCCCATCACCAAATCAAGGGACAAGGCATGCATGCAAGATGCATTGCAACCTAATCATGTTAGCTAGGGATGCAACATGAGCATGTGAACAAACAATGCAAGCACACAAGCAAACATGAGGTAAGCATGCAAGCAAGCAAATGATGGTCTTAAACATGACTTAGGCAACTCCAAATGGGCCTAAAATCAGTGGCCAAAATGCCCAAAAATGAGGGCTAAACACACATGCACACATGCAAGTAGGTTGGACCAACACTTTAAGCCTTAAACAAGTAACTTCCAAACACATTTGAAAGGAGATATCATGGACAACTAGCATGCAATATAAACTCTGAAATTCATGCTAGAATATGGTGCCAAGCCAAGCCAAATGAAGCAAACATAAGCATGCAATTAAGGTCCAAGTACTTGAGGCAAGCCAAAGGGGGATTGAACCACACTTGATGTAATCATGCATGGCATGCATTAAACAACTAAAACAGATTTTTAGTGCATAAAACCAAGCCCAAAGGACCACCTAGATGGCATCTAAATGGCTTGAATTCAAAGGCATGCA
Organism: Camellia japonica; assembly: GCA_030407325.1. NCBI lineage: Eukaryota > Viridiplantae > Streptophyta > Magnoliopsida > Ericales > Theaceae > Camellia > Camellia japonica. Next base: position 33,680,716 of record JAPPVO010000016.1, read on the forward strand.
CAAATGCACTTTCAATGAGCATACAACACAAGCTCATAAGGCATTAAAGAGGCATGCAAGGCAAGCATACAAGCATGTTAAAGGGGCTGAAATAGCATGGAAAATGGTTCCAAACCATTGAAATGATGCAAACAAAACATGCTATACATTTACATACTTAAGGCCAACAAGCCCAAACTACAAAGAGGCTATACCAAACATGCGAAAATCAATCCAAACGACTATGGACAGACCTAAAGCATGGCAAAATAAGCACAAAACATTCATAACTCTAAGCCTAAATCATGCTCGAACAAAGGCTAACAACCTAAGACATGTTAAGGGAATTACAAGGCATTACTTGGCAACTACACTAAACATGCATGGAGCACCAAAACCAACACACAACATGATTATATTATGGCATAATAAGCATGAAATGCAGCCTAGACATGATCAACACATACTTGAACAAAAGGCTCCTTAAGAGACCAAAAATGGTCCCTTTCAAGGACAACAAGGAGAGGGGGTGGCCCTCCCCTTTTGGAGATTTCAAGGCACCATCTCCACCACTGAAATCCCTCAAGATTTCAGTGGTGAGGAGGCCCAAACACCAAAGTCTCGAAACTTGTACAAAATAGCACAAAAAGAGGCCTTACAAGGCCTAAGAGGGGTCAAACTTCCCCAAAGCACAAAACACTCTTAATAAACTATCAAGAGGGCCTAAAAATAGAACTTTTTTATGTTATACACTAAACACAAAAACAGCTTTAAGACAGGTAAAAATAGGATGCAAAAATGGGGAATAAAAGGCAAGATTCTCACCCTTGTTGACCACCTTCACAAGTGTTGATGTTGTTGCTTCCTTGGGCTCAAATCCAGCCAAGAACACCAAGAACAACCTCTTGGAACCTTAGAAACCAAGGAAAGGTGAAACACTAGGTGTTGATGTGCAATAGTAAGACACAAACACCTAGTCACACAAACAAGAGAGAAATATAGATATAGGATATGTGTTGAACCCTAACCCTAAAACCAGAGCTCCCTCTCACCTCTCTAACCAAAACTTTCTAACCCTAGAACAAGGGAGAGAAGGCCTCCTTTTATAGAGGAGGCAATCTTGTAAAGCTTAACTAGTAAGCAAACAAGAGGGGCATCCCTCCATACACGTGTATGGAGGAGAAGAAAGTGCCAGACAGCTACTTTAAAATATCTCAAAAAGCAGATGAACAGTAGTCGGCTAGCCAAAAATGTCATTTTGACAAAAATGACTGCCGACCGGCAACAAAGAGTGCCGACCCGCAATATATATTGCCGGTAGCAAGAAAAACCAGCCGGTGGCCTCTAGCTAGTGCCGGTGGTGTGTGGGGATGCCTCACAAGGCATTCCCTGCCCCTCCAAGGCAAAAGACAAGTATTTGGTGCAAAACCAGACACCCAACAGTCGAGTCCGGAGATCCTGAGGCAAGGCGCGTAGCCGAGACCCCCGGGAACTCTAAACGAACACGAACATGGATAATCACCGAGTGTTCAAGCGGTGACATCCAAGTCTTGAGGACGGTCAAAAATGGGGTGTCTACAAAAGGGACAACCTAATTGCGTATAACGGATGAGTCACTATGGAGATAAATCTTCCTGCCCATTCCTTTATACAGTGACACCCTGTGGGGTGGGAGGTTAAGTTTATGCTTTTAATGACCCAAGTGTTGTGAATAGTCAACCGTGGTATAGAGAGATACCTTATGTAGGTCACCTATGTAAGTGCGAAGTGGGGCCGCTTCTTTAAGAATTGACAAGGCTGGATTCTTTATAAACACTCACTGAACCAGGCTAGTGTTCCAGGGCCAAACCGGACATACCAGTGAGAACAAGAATAATGGTTGGAGTAACTCCAATGTGAGATCTATTGTCTTGATTTACACAAATGGCAGAACAGTTCAAGACATCACGTTCATTGGTCAGCCAGTAAATCCGATAGGCCTTCACTACGAAAGGTTTAAGGCCAACAGCTACCTTTTCTGAAACAGGATTATTTTGTATGCTCTCTCTCCAAGTCTTTGTTGTTAAGCGTTGTCCGTTTTTCTTTATTCGGCCAATTTTATTCATGTGGGCAATTGTTGGAAAATAATGGGTTTTCGACAACTTTAATTCGAAATTAAAGTGGGACCCAACCGCCAGTTGAGATGGGTCTGAGTGGTTTTGTATTCTCTCAAGTGAGAAGATTACAATATAAAATTGATAGGCCGAAACCATTGAGTTGTGAATGAGAATTGTCTTATAAAGTGGGCATCAATAAAAGTTGGGTTTAGATTTGGGCTTAGTCTTAGTTTAGACTGGGCCTAGACTTGTACTTGTACTTATGCATGTGTTGGGTTTGGTCTTGGACTTAGACTTGGACTTAATCTTAAGCTTGAGCTAAGTTATGTTGTGTTGGGCTTAGCTTGTACATGTGTTTGAAAATGGGGTTTGGATCGGGTTGTAACCCAACATTGGTATCCATTGTGTGACCCATCTAGTTGGTTTATTCAAACATCATTATATACATATTTATTTGTATATATTAAGCACATGAGAGGTTTAAACCTTTATAACTCTCATCTTTTGATGATGGAGTTGATGACCATATTAGTGGCCATAGGTTTTCAACCTTAGTAACTCTAGCCCTAATGGCTAAAATTGATGGCTTTGGTTAATGGCATTTGATAGCCCTATTGATGTATAGCCTTTATGGCTAGGGATTCCCCTACTTGTATAAATAGAGGGCCGTTCCCCTCCAGCTTAATAAAGGATAATTTTGGGAGTTTTTTGATGAAAAATGAAGATGGTGTTTTAATAAAGAGTAGGAGATGGTTTTACACCAAAGAAATTTTTTTTATCTTTTTTTGCTAGTCCCTTCTTTGGTTCTTGTTAGAGAGAGTGCAACCATTATCAAGTTCACCGAAGCTATTCAGAAGGTACTTCTGCATTAGCTGGTTTTGACCGTCGTATCCTGGGAGACAGAAGTCGACATACCTCTAGCACCCATGGTGAGGAGGCTAATCTGTTTTAAGGACACTATGGTATCACACAGGCTTCGATTTGCTTTCTTTACCTTTTATCGTATTGTGTATTTCTATGGTTGTAATATTCAACATGTTTTCTTATTCTATTATGTAATTTGATTAATCATGAATCTATTTATCTTGTTTGACTACACAATTTGTACAACAAATAATAATATCAACAACAATGTGGGTTTTTTTTTGCATCGGGGAGTTATGGGGGTGTTTGGTGTGAATCATAGAAGGTGATTATAGCTTATTTTAATTTGAGAATTTGTGACAGACTGTTTGGTGCAGCTTTTGCTTACAGCTTTTTAGGCAGAAATAGCTTAAATAAGCTAAAAAAAACTGATTATTTAGAAACTGGGGAATGGGTGTTTTTAATTTCTGCTTTTTGATTATCAACTTTTAATTTATAATAAGCTACACCAAACAACACCATAACTCAAATTATCAACAAAACAACGGATGATTTTTTTTTAAAACTAAAATTGCATTCAAAGACGTTGCAGACATTTTTTTTATAATGGACTCAATGAGATCCCTTAGGCGGTGTTTATTTTGAGAGATTGAGGGGTAGGATTGGATTATTAGTCTATCCGGAGTAATAGTCTGTTGTTTGGTTCAAAAATTTTGTACTAAACTATTAGTTCCAAATCCATTGGACTATTATGTTCCATGGAGGGGGTAGGACACAAATGGAGAGATAGGGGGATATGGGATTACGTAGTGAAATGACCATTTTGACCCTCTATTATTTAATTAGTTATTATATTTAGTAAAATTCAATAAAATTTAAGTGTCTCAATTTAAAAATAAAAATAATTTTATTTAATTTTTGTTGATGTTTTATTTATTTAATTTTTTAAAATAATTTTTTATTGATGTTTTGTTTTAAAATTTTGTTTATATTTTATTTAATTTCATTATTTAAATTTTAATAGATGTTTTATTTAATTTCATTATTTAATTATTATTTTTTAAAATAAGTTTATTTAAAATTTTAATTAAGAAATAACATATATTTTTATTGATATTTTATTTATTTAATTTTTAAAAAATAAATTTATTTAATTGTGTAAAAAATGAAATAAAATAAATTTTTATTTAATCTAGTTAAAAATAATTAAAATACTAAAGACATGTTTAATATTGCTATTACTTAGCAAATAATTGAAAAGGGTAAAATAGTCATTTGAACATTTATCATTTTCCATAATATCCCAAACAAACATAGGATTCATATCCTATCCAACCAAATAGTATTTTCCTAACATCTAATCTCATAACTAAACAAATATGAGATACAAATTATGTCTAACCAAATAGTCCGGGGACAATGTATCTCAAGACTAACAGTCTGGTAGATTCCAATCCCCCTTTATCCAATCCGTTCAAACAAATATACCCTTACATTACTCGTCCACACAAACCTCAAGGATCGATGTTTGCCATGGTCAGTACTCATTAGAGAATTTGATGTTTTGTTTTGTACTTTAAATGAGTAGTTATTCATTGTTATTGGTGACACTGATGTAATAATGTCACAAATATATTTTAATTTTAATTTTTGTAAAATTCACACGAGACTCATATGCCTCTTACTAAAATGAATGGGCAAAATATATTTGTGACACTACTACCATAAGTGACACTCCTTGATTTATGTGGGATTGACAATTCGCATGAATCTCACAAAAATCAATACATTTGTGATATTGTCATAAGTGACCCTGAGAATAACTTTCCAATTTAAACCAAGTTGAAATTTTTTATGAATGTTGATACCGATAGACACCCAGGAGGGCCAAACCCACGGATCAGGGCCCAGTCCACATCCCAGCGATCAAAGCCTAGTAACTCTGAGAAATCAACATTAGGTCAAGACCAATAACATTCAAGCACTTGCCAGACAGAGGCCTAGACACGTAAGCAGACAAAGATCCTGCAAACTTATTGCACCACACATCAACCATTAATGAAGCGCTCACAGCATTAAATACTACAACCCCTTCACGTCGAAGGAGACAGACTCACCATGAACGATGCAAACTAAAATATAGACTTTCGGCCAACACGACAGTCCGAAGTGGACAAGGAAATGTTGAGCAAAGGATATGAGAAAGTTTTCAAGACGCATTAGAGGTTAAGTTCTTCATTTTTCCCTCTTCCTCTCTTTGCATAGTCAATCTCTCCTATTCTAACTCGATCGTCAGAGGGTCCGCCGGGGGATTACCTCCCCTTTTGGACCTTTTTGCAAGAACGATCTGTGGGCATCAAGACTAGCAAACCCGTTAGAAGTGTGGATTAGTTTGACCCATCTTCCGTTGGAATCAGTTCATCATCAAATGCTATGACTTCTTATTCATTCTAGGTCAAGATAAACCTATCGTTATTAGAAGACATTATTGAATTGATGATATGGATTTCTGTACCAAGCTTGCTAAAAGGGAATCAGTGGTGATTATGCCTGGTAATTAATAAATACATATTGTTGAATTGTTTATCATTAAATCCGTAAAATGTATTTTTATTTGGAAATAGACTGTCTTTGGTTTAGAAAATTAACAGGACATGTCTAGTTTGGCTTTGTGGGTCCAGCATAGGACCCGCTAGGATAATCTATTTCATTTATTTTGTAATCTTCTATATATAGATCATTTACGAAAAAATCAAATTTATCCAATAATCACAATTGTATAATTTCATCATTATTTCTTCAAAAATATGGGCGATTTGTTTAATTAATAAATCATATTTATCTCCAGTTCTTTATAAAAACAAATATGATGAAGTCATATGATTACAATTATTAGATAATCTACACATGAAAAATTACAAAATAAACAGAATAAATCATCTAAAAGAGATCCATAGTGGGCCCAAAAATTTGATTGGAGACATATACAGCACAAGCTCACTTTACAAATTGGAGACAATCCTGCCTCTTTTAATCATTGGGTACATGATAATATTCAAACAATTAATTTATTGTTTTTAATCATTGGGTACATGATAATATTCAAACAATTAATTTATTGTCCACTCTGTTAACATTGAGACTCTGATAAATTTTTGTGGTAGGGTTTGCTGTCGGACTAAAGAATTGGCTCCGCGTGACTTTTGTCAATCGATCGATTGTTGCTTGAAAACGGACTTGAGAGGATAAAAGCTTTCTACATGAAATATGCCAAGAAGCAATAAGATCTATCTCTGTGTGCACTTAGCCTATGATGTTTAATTTGTGGTGAAAAAAAAAATGTTCTCATTAAATTGAATTGAATTTTGCACTATGTTTAATGGTGCTATGTTGTTGTGGGGGCATATTTTGTGAATGACAACACGTGACCAAAGTGACACCGAAGTGTCAGCCGAGGTGCCACGTATCTTGGTCATGGCGCCGAGGTGATCTCAGCTAGACCGAGGTTATCTGCAGAGATACCGGAATCTGAGATGAACGGATAAGGGACGAGTTCTAGAATGGGGGAGGACCTTAGTCTGGATAAAGATAAGGCTCTTAGGGAGTTTATCTCTATCTGGCTGGGAGTCCATGATGGGCATTGAGCCAGAGTCCATTGAAGCTAGGCTTCTACAGGGATCAAGTTAGTACTGGCTATAAAAGTAAGGCACTCTTGTGGGTCTAAGGTACGCTTTTTGTATTATGGTTTGTGAGTTAAGCACTATTAGCTATCTTTAAGAGATAAATTGAGTACTGACTTGATTGTTGGAGAGCCCCCGGGTGGACGAACCACCGCCGGAGTCTTATCTCTCTGTGACAGGTTGTTCGAGCACAATCTATTCTGCTTGTGCTCTCCTGTTTAGTTCCTTTTTGGCAGCGTGGTCGGAAATCAGCATCCATAATTTGGCGCCGTCTGTGGGAAACATAAGAAGAATAGATGGCCAAAGACAAGCAAAAAGAAAGAATTAGGGGCGACATCCCTAGTGAGAGTGGTAAAAACGCCGAACCTAACGTAGAGGAGGACAACTGTAACGAAAAACCTCGGGATAAGAATCCCGGGGAAAAAAACATCGGCCAAGAATGAGACGTACCGAAGAAAACATGTCAGGACGGGTATTACAACGAAAGTGACTTCCAGGTATGGAAAGATAGATGCTTGCGGAGGGATGACGAGATGAAGATAATGGTAAACAAATTGGCAGACCTGCAATCGGTTATCAATTTCATGATGCAGAACAACGTCATGCAGCCACCATTCCCATTAGAGGACACGCTGATTTCGACGACCAAGAACGATGCCCAGAAAAGGGGCAGAAAGCAATCCCCGCAATCCCACAGCATGACAGGGCAAGGGAGCATTCTTATCGGCTTCTCGGGAGGTCGGACGAGGAGAATCGGTGAGCGGAGAGTCCCGAAAGACACATCATGCCAAAGAAAATTACGTCAAAGAACATTGGCATGTTCAAGGAAATGAGCTTTGTTTTGACACGATGAACGAAGGGAGGTCCAAGAGGACTCATAACGACACCGAGAGCAGCACACCAAAAAGACTAAAATCCGTTGACAGCCGAGCTCCTGGATGGACTAAGGAGGATTTGAGGGACTACCTCCAGAGGAAGCGACAAGATGCCAAGGTCACGTCCCCAGTCAAACCGAGAACATTGTTCTCGGTAGAATTGGACAAGTTTGGGGCTCCGAAAAGGTTCCACATGTCGAGATTCCAGATATACGACGGTAAGTTTAATCCTAATTTTCACGTCGGCTTGTATTTGAACTCAATGGCACTGTATACCGGGAACGAGTCGTTGCTCTGCAAGGTGTTCCCCTCATCCTTTGGGAAAATTGCATCAGACTGGTTTCACAAGTTGTCGAAAGGAATTGTGAAAAGTTAGAAAGGCCTGGCCGAGATGTTTGTGGCCAGGTTTGTTACAAACAAACTGTAACCATTGAAGGTAGACTCCCTGATGGCTTTGAGAATTGGCGAGAATGAAAGCCTCAAGGCTTATGCCAAAAGGTACTATGAGCTGTTTAACCGAATACCAGGGTGCAACCAAGAGGTGGTGGTCGTATCTTTTAAAAACGACCTGAACGATGACTCGAAAATCACTGGCAAAGACATTGCCAAAAAGTATGTAGGAACTTATGGCCATAATCAAGAAATATGCGAGAGCGAAGGAAAACACGCCAGGGACAAAGGCGTCAAAGCAAGAAAAGAGGAACGGCTCACTAAAACGAGGCCGAGATAATACAAATTTTAATAAACAAGAAACAGGACTAAGGGCTGCACAAGCAGTCACCACAATGTTCTGAATCCCGATTTACAAAGTCCTAGAAAGGATCAGGAATCAGCCTTACTATAGAGCACTAAAGAAGATTCCTGACGAATTTATGGAAAGAAGCCTTGGGAAGCACTGTGCCTACCACAATGAGGACAGGCATTTGACTCAGGAGTGCAGAGCCCTAAAGACATATCTGGAAGATCTGGTAAGACAAGGTCACTAAAAGGACCCAGTAGATGAAGCCAGAACAAGGGAATATCAAGCAAGGCTACCCTAGGCACCGGCAGTACCACCTCTACCATCACCACAACCGCAAGTAGACGGACCTCGAGTGATCAATATGATTCACTCGAAAGTCAATAAGAACTAGGTACGTGGAGAAACTCAGAGGGTGAAATAGTTACAGCATGTGTATCAGGTCCAGCAAAAGAGGCCTAGGGCAGACGAGTACTAGGGACCAATGGTGTCCTTTACTGAAGCTGACCTAGACATGGTGTAGCATCCACACAACGATACTCTGGTAATATCCTTCAAGATTGGAGAGTGCCAGGTAAGGCGCATTCTGGTTGACCAAGGCAGCTCATGTGACATCATGTATGTCAGATGTTACAAAGAGCTTGACCTTCGCTAAGATGATCTGGAGCAGTCCAACAGTCCAATGGTTGGGTTCAATGGAACGCCGATGTGGCCCCTGGGAGCAATAAGTTTGGAGGTGCAGGCAGGCACCAAGAGGGTAAGCACAAAGTTCACAGTAATTGACACCCCCTCCCCTTACAATGTTTTCTTGGGAAGGCCATGGTTGCACACAATGAGGGCTATTCCCTCAACGCTGCACCAATTGTTACGGTTTTTAACAGAGCATGGAATTGAGGAGGTCAGAGGGGATCAGGTGTAGGCAAAGAATTACTCCATGGTAGCAATGAAATCCACCTGCAACGTACGGGAGGCAGAGACAGTAGAGATCGAGGACGAGGACATAGAGGTCCTGGATGATGTCAACAAAGAGCCAGCCAACAAAAGCGAGGAAGCCTTGAAGAAAATTCTGATCTAGCAAGAGGATGAAGAATACTTCTTCCTCCTCAGCTCAGGCTTGGCCGAGAAACAGGAAAGGGAGTTAGAAGTGTTCTTATGAGCAAACATAGAGGTGTTTGCCTGGACGCCATACGAGATGCCTGGCATTGACCCCGAGGTCACATGTCACAGACTGAACGTAGACAGGTCAGCAAAACCCGTCATCCAGCGAGCAAGGAGGCCGGCGTTGATCCATGTGGAGGCAGTAGAGCAAGAAGTGGACAAACTATTAGAGGCTAGAGCCATCCGAGAGGTAAACTACCCTACCTGGCTGTCCAACACTGTGGTCGTAAAAAAGAAGAACGGGAAATGGAGGGTCTGCGTGGACTTTACTAGCCTGAATAAGGCATGTCCCAAAGACAGTTTTCCACTCCCCAAGATCGATCGATTAGTGGATGCCACTTCAGGACATGGAAGGATGAGCTTCATGGACGCTCATAAGGGGTACCATCAGATAACAATGTACCCCCTGATGAAGAGAAGACTGCATTTATCACCCCAAAAGGGTTGTATTGCTACAAAGTGATGCCTTTCGGGTTGAAAAATGCAGGAGCAACGTACCAGAGGTTGGTGACCAAGATGTTCAAACATCAGATCTGCAAAACAGTGGAGGTATACATCGACGACATGGTCGTGAAGACCAAGGAACCTGAGGATCATCTGGCCGACTTGAAGGCAATATTTGACATCCTAAAAACATATCGGCTCCAACTTAATGCTTCAAAATGTGCATTTGAAGTTAAGTCTGGTAAGTTCTTGGGGTACTTGGTTACCATAAGGGACATTGAGGCAAGCCCAGATCAAATCAAGGCCATCCTGGATTTGAAAAGCCAAGAGTCAGCAAAATAAGTGCAGATGTTGACAAGAAGGGCCGCAGCCCTGAACAAATTCATAAGCAGAAGTTCAGATAAGTGGTAAACCATTTTTCAATCTGTTGAAAAAGGCCACAAACTTCTTATAGACAGAAGAATGTGAAGTTGCCTTGGCCGACTTGAAAAGATACCTGACCACAGCTTCAGTTCTCTCGAATCTAGTACCTGGAGAGGAGCTATTCCTGTACTTGGCGGTTTTAGAGCATGTAGTAAGTGCAGTGATAATTAGATAAGAGAAGAGAGAACAAAGGGCAGTATACTATGTGAGTAAAACCCTAGCAGACTTGGAGACCAGGTACTTGCCCCTGGAGAAATTGACACTAGCTTTAATGATGGCTTCTAAGAAGTTAAATCATTACTTCCAAGCCCACCAGATTGTGGTATTGACTGAGTATCCCTTGAAGTTCCTGCTATAACAAGGAGATCTGACAAGCAGGGTAGCCAGATAGGTAGTAGTATTGGGCCAATACGACCTGGAATTTAGGCCCAGAATAGCAATTAAAGGCCAGGTTCTGGCCGACTTCGTGGCCGAGTTCATACCTGGTGCCATCCCACATCGGGCTCCGGTAAGCTGCGGCTTAGGATGTCCATGTGAACAAGAAGAGACCCAGCTGGGGATGAAAAACCCCACAACAGAGAAGAAGAAAGAAGAGAAACTCAAGCACTGTGATATTTACATCAGCGACTCCTTCCACCTATTCGTTGATGGGAGTTCAAATCGACAAAGAGCAGGGGCAAGAGTAGTGCTAGTATCACCGGATGGGCAGATGCTAGAATAATCTATTCGACTAGGGTTTAAAGCCTCAAACAATGAAGCAGAATATGAAGCACTGATCGTAGGATTGAAGTTGGCAGCAGCAATGGAAGCTGATGAGGTAGTGGTCTTCTGTGACTCCTAGCTTATTGTGAACCAAGCAACAGGTGAGTATGCAGCTTAAGATGAAAGAATGATAGCCTATGTTAAGGAGGTTGTCAGACTACTAGCCTTGTTTCAAGACTGCCAACTACAGCAGGTTAGCCGAGATGACAACAGCCATGCCGATGCCTTGGCTAACCTGGCTAGTGCAATGAAATCAGGGGAGGCAAGAACAATAATGGTTGACTATTTGTCAAGCCCAAGTGTGGAACCACTAATCACAAGCAATATGTGTGGAGATAGGACCAAGTTGAATGGATACAATAGTAATATTCCTTAGAGATAGAAAGCTGCCAGATGATCGCGAAGAAGCACACAAGACTAGACTGAAGTCGGCAAGGTTTAGTCTGACAGCAGAAGGACATCTCTACAGAAGGACTTTTACTGGTCCCCTTCTGAGATTTGTGCATCCTTCACAAGTTGAAGACTTCTTGTATGAAATATACGAAGGAGTATGTGGAAGCCACGTTGGGGGCAGGTCACTTGCTCATAGGGCCATTACTCAGGGGTACTAGTGGCTCTACATGCAGAAAGATGCTGAAGCTTATGTCAAAAAGTGTGAGAAGTTCAAAGGTTCGCACCTTTGATACATCAACCAGCAGCAGATTTAAACCCAGTGTCCAGCCCTTGGCCATTTGCCTAGTGGGGCATGGATCTTGTTGGATAACTAACTCAATCGATTAGACAAAGGAAGTTCCTGCTGGTAGTAACTGACTATTTCACAAAATGGGTAAAAGCTGAATCCCTCATGAAGACTCGGGACATTGATGTAAAGAACTTCATATGGAAGAACATCATCACCAAGTTTGGGATCCCAAGGGCAATAGTAGTAGACAATGGTACATAATTTGACAATAAGCTAATCAAAAGCTTCTGTGCAAAGTACAATATCAAGAACTATTACTCCACTGCAAATTTCCCTCAGAGCAATGGTTAGGCAGAAGCATCCAACAAGACTATCTTGGATGGGATCAAGAAGAGGCTGGAAGCAGCTAAAGGAAAATGGGTGGAAGAATTGCCTAATGTACTCTGAGCATATCGGACTATGCCGAAAAGATCAATTGGGAATCCCCATTTGCCATGGCTTATGGCACAGAAGAAGTTATCCCACTAGAAGTCGGCATCCCTGGGATCAGAACCCAGGGAGTAGAGAATGGGACTAACGAGGCATTCTTGGCCCGAGATTTGGACCTACTAGAAGAAAGAAGGGAGAGAGAGTAGCAATTCAACTGGGGGCATACCAGCAACAGCTTGCTAGGGTTTACAATAAGAAGGTCAACCGAAAAGAGTTTCAAGTTAGGAACCTCATCCTAAGAAAGGTCGTCTGCAACAAGAAGGATCCCAGAGAGGGAAAGTTAGGCCCAAATTGGGAGGGGCCTTATAGAATCGTTTCGGTCACCGGCAATGGGGCATATCGGCTTGAAGACAATGAAGGCAATGAGTTGCCAAGACCCTAGAACACTTGCAACTTAAAGTTTTTTTTATCATTAGACTTTTTTGTTTTTTGAAATTTATGTCATGATTTTCTTAGCCGAGGTAGTAATAAAAAAATTTTAGCTTGATTTTTTAAGAATTTGAAAATTTGTGTGATTGGACTGACCAATCCTTTGGCAATGTTTCTGATTGAAACATAACGAATAACTTAGACTTATTATATGGAAGAGTTGAATTATACTTGCATATAATAGAGTTGAACTAAGTTGGTGATGTTTCTGATTGAAACATGACAAATAACTTAGACTTATTATATGGCAGAGTTGAATTATACTTGCATATAATAGAGTTGAACTAAGTTGGCGATGTTTCTGATTGAAACATGATGAATAACTTAGACTCATTATATGGCAGAGATGAAACTGGATTTGTATATAATGGAATTGAACTAAGTTGGTTTAGCATAGTCTTACCATGTTGGCAGAATTAAGCTTAGAATAAAACTAAGTGCATTTCAGTTAGATTAACAAAGAAACTAAGAGTTAGAACCTCGGCTAGTCTTTGTTTGAATCTGACTTCGGCAAAAAACTATACGTACTAAATGTGGACATAAGTGAAACTTAAGTTCACATTAGGGGGCAAGGAGCTGGAGAATGATAAGTAAAAGTTTAAAGTTAAAGTGCTTGGGAGTTGGAATTCTATAAAGAAATTTACAAGCTAGAGTTGACTTAACACTTGTTGAAATTTTCAGAAAAATTTACAAGTTGAAGTTAGGCCGAGGTAATATTGCAAGAAGTACATACGTACTTGCCGAGATGACCAGGTTGCCAAACTTGGGAAATATAGCAGACAGAAGTCTTGATAACTGAGAGTGAAGTGGCAAGTTTAAAACAACACTTGTGAAGATATTTTTATAATGTTTTCAAGTGTTAAGCCAAGGCCGAGATAAACAATTAGAAGTTATGCCTGAGGTATTTTACTCTGAAGAGGTTACACAGATAAATGTATACTTTGAAGACATGCAAAATTATTCTAAGTATGAAAGTAGTAAAACTTGCATAGAAAGGGAAAAGGCATTCAACACTTAGAAGAAAAAGGAAGACTTACAAAAGATAAGTTGTTTAGAGTACAAAAAGGGCACATTGGTGAAACTAAAGCTAACATTGTTCAAAAGCAAAAACGAAAAAGCACAAAGTACAGAAATAAAAGCTTCTAGTTGAGCTATTCGGCGTCAGTAGCTGGCTGTGTTTCGGCTTCAGAAGACAATTGGGAAATCTTCTCGGCAGTCTTCTCAGCCTCGAGCTCGTCATCAATTTCTTGGAGAGTTTGATCGAGGCTCTTCTCGGCATTGCGCACCTCGGAAGCAATCTTTTTGGGGGAGGCAATTTTTAAGACCTTGTCCTCCTCATCCTGAGTGAAGTCTAAGACTTGCTCATTTAGAGTTGGGGACTTGGCCCCAACAGAACGCTCAGCGCCAGCTACCACCTTGGTTTCTTCTTCTTCTTCGTCTTCTTCTTCCCCTTCTTCCCACCTAGCCTCATCCTCAGATTGGCTTGGGGTAGGAGGAAATAGCACTGCAAGTCAGCCTTCATCTCGGAGGGGAGAGTCCTCGGGGACAGCCAGTTCTTTCAAAGTAGCCATCCAACGAAGGGTGTAACCCTTGTTGTATGCCTGTCTGACTTGCTTTTTGTACTCCTCGCGAACGTTGGCTACCCCCTCAGTGTAAGCCTTCTCGTTCGCCTCCTTGATTTCTACTGCCTTTGTAGACAGTGCTGTCTGGAGCTTGGTCTGGGCTTGGGACTCTTTCTCTTTGGCCTCTTTCGCCTCGGCTTTAGCGACCTCAGCAACATTTTCTGCAGCCTTGATGCGGTCCTTAGCTGTTTTCAAGGCTAGCTCAGCTGTCTTGGCCTGATCAAGCAGACCTCGGATGCGAGCCTCGGCTTTGGTAAGCGAAGAGAGAAGCTTGGCTGCCTCCTTGGTCAGTTCATTCTTATAGTCCTCGGCCTTGACTGCGAAACAGTGACCCTTCTGGATGACTTGCAAGGAAAGAAAGCAGATTAGTAAAAATTTGGCCAAGTGTTGAAAGACTTTAGAAGACAAGGTAAAAAACTTACCAACACGCAATGTTGTATCATCAGGGCATAGTTTTCATACTCTGTTAGCACAACCATTCGGTTGATGTCGGCTGGCAAGAGAACGGCAGTGGAGATGGTGGCGCCAACCTCAACACTATCCAGCGCGCTGTCGCCAGCCAACAGAGGTCGGTCGCCCACCATGAATTTCAGGGCCCAAAGGGAACTAGATTTAAAGGCTCCAGGCTGATCAGAACCCTCAGACCTTAGCCTCTTTGAGGAAGGTGCCTCGGATGAACCAGCGTTGGCAGGCCTTTTCTCGGCGGCGGAGGCGCTCTTCTCAACCTCAGCCAGTTTAAAGATCGGCAAAGTGTCCTCAGAATCAATTTGAGTCATTGTTGCCGTGGCTTTGGCCTTATTAATCCTCTTTGGCTTGGCCTTCGGTTTGGATTGTGATGGGGAGGATTGGACTGTCATAACATCAGGGATGTCGACCAAGAGGTCTTCGACGACAGCCTTGTTGCCTCCCATCTCGTCGGCGGTGGCAGGAACGGTGACTTTTGTGCCGAAGTGGATTGCTGGCAGTGCTATGGGTGGGTTGGTTGGATCGTAAGCTGACGCTTTAGTACTTTAGCGTTTTCGGCTACGAGTTCTGCCGGCAGGGGCAGAGATTGGAACTCGGCGACGGTGTTGGCGCTAGGCAGGAGGAATTAGTTGTGGAGCAGATGTTGATGGCTGCTCTGCTGGATTGGAGGTTAAGGCTTGGTCAAGTCGTGGTGATGAAGTGGTAGGGGGAGTTATTGCTAAAGGTAGAGGCTTGCTTTTCTTGGGGATGTCGGGTAGCGCGGATTTGTAGGTTGGAATGTAGTTGAGCAGCAGAGGGGCTTTGCGCTAGTCAACTGGCAAGCCCAACAGCTTCTTAAAGTCTTTGCTGGGGTAGAAGGCTTTGAGGAAGTCTTTTGATGGCTGAGGAAGAGCTGCAAGTACAAAAACCAAACATTAGAACATGTAAAGGGAATAAAGTAATAAAGACTTAAAAGCATGTAAGGTGACACTTGGTTTTTACCATTACACTCTTTAAACACTGTTCAGCTCAAAGGATAGAGGTGGAGGTCGTCATTAGGTGGAAACTCCCAGTTGCTCGAGACGATGAAATAATCATCTCCAGCACCTTTGTTATAGTCTGGGAGGTCGGCTATGAGTTTGTACTTAGTGGATCTCGGCTTGAGGTAATAGACGTAGCCTTTTTCAGCCACACATGGTATAATAGTATTGGATATCAGCTAGTGTTATCCTAGATTTTTCTTGGCTAGCTAGGGCAATTATACCGTTAATGACTCTATAAGAGTTAATAGCCAGCTACATTGGGTTAAGCTTGTAGTAATGAAGGACTTGTTAGAAAAGGATATTTAGAGAAAACCTAAGTCCACACTCTATGAAAGCCACTACGGGGAAAGGCATAGAGTCCCCATCAGGCATAATGGAATCCTCCTCCCCTGCCAGCTTGAGGTGAACATCGGCTGGGATGGAGAACTCTTTCCTAAAGTATTCTAGCTTGAAAGAGGTGTCGACTCTCCACCTAAACATACCCATGATGTTAGCTTATGAAGATTAAGGAAAAATTTCAGAAAAGAATGTTTGGTGTGGGTTTAAGGACCTCGGCTAAACCCTAGAGAGCACTGGAGTAAAGGTTTCTGAGAATCTAAGGGGATTTTGGTTTGGTTTTCCTAAAGAACAGAGTTCTAGATCAAATCCCAAACCTAAATCTACGTAGATATAGGAATCAAAGGCAAGAATCTGGAAATAAAGCAAGAAAAATATAAAAGAACAATGGTTCAGACTCAAGAAAACAAATAGATATTCAAGAACACTGAATAAAGTGTGTGCAGACGTGCAAAAGCCAAGGACAGTGGCAAATTACAAAAAACATCAAGTGTATGAGCAGTTCGTATGTGCATGTGTAGACCTAGAAAAAGATTGGACAAATGCAAAATCGCAAACAAATATGCTCAACATACAAATGATGAAATTTAAAGCACAAACGAAAATTCAAGAACACGAACGGATTCACAATGGCAACAAATAACATAATGAAATTTTGAAATAAACTGAAGACTGAAAGGGGGGAAAATAGCGACTCACCGAAGAGAATGACGCCGGTATGAGGTACGCCGGAGTCAGACAGTGACAGTAAGTGGAGCAGGTCAGTGAATGCTTCGCCGGAGGAGGTGATCGAAGCAAGTTGCAGAGCTTGAAAACTTGAAAGCAATGGCAGTTTCTTAGGAGAGAGAAAGCCTGAGCAAAATCAAATTTGTGAACTAAAAAGATGAAGAGAGAGGGAGGTGTTTTGTTAAAAATGCAAAAAGCCGGCAAACCACAATGAATGTGACTTGGATGACATGCCTGTCAGGCGGCACACACAGAAACGATGCGACCTGATAGTGCGTGTCAGGTACGAGTCAATGAGAAAAGGGCGCGTGGCAGAAACGGTTGAGAAAACCGTGCGTGACAGCTCATGTGCAGATTGAACTCTTGGAGTTCTTGATTTAATGGGGAGAGAACCTCAGCAAGAGGGACGATCGGTTAAGGGACATAAAGAAGTCGGTTCTTGGTCATTGATAAAGTAGATTGCAGAGTCTTGGTCATGAGAGGCCGACGTATGATGATCTCGGTGATGAATGATGGAGTAAGTCCTAGCCGATGTGCTATATGGACAAACGATATAGGTTCTATCACCTCAGGATGTCGAGGTAATAGAACCTAGGGAGCAATTGTGGAGGCATATTTGTGAATGACAACACGTGGCCAAAGTGACACCGAAGTGTCAGCCAATGTGGCACATATCTTGGTCATGGCGCCAAGGTGATCTCGGCTAGGCCAAGGTTATCTGCAGAGATACCGGAATCCAAGATGAACGGATAAGGGACAAGAGTCCTAGAATGGGAGAGGACCTCAGTCTGGATAAAAATAAGGCTCTTAGGGAGTTTATCTCTATCTGGCTGGGAGTCCAGGATGGGCATTGAGCCAGAGTCCATTGAAGCTAGGCTTCTACAGGGATCAGGTTCGTACTAGCTATAAAAGTAAAGCACCCTCGTGGGTCTAAGGTACGCTTTTTGTATTCTGGCTTGTGAGTTAAGCATTATTAGCTATCTTTGAGAGATAAATTGAGTACTAACTCGATCGTCGGAGAGCCCCCAGGTCAACAAACCACAGCCAGAGTTTTATCTTTCTGTGACAGGTTGTTCGGGCGCAATCTATTCTGCCTGTACTCTCCTGCTGAGTTCCTATTTGGCAGTGTGGTCGGAAATCAGCACCCGCAGTTGTATTTTCAAAATGAACCATAATAAGACCAACAGTAATGTGTTAAACTCATTACTCAGGTATGACAAACTAATGATTAGTCTAATTTGGATTTGATCTGTTTACTTGCAATCTTTTGAAAGAATTTAAAATGAGTTTAAAGTGATTTAAATAAATTGATTGGTATGAGCTTAAATAAAATTTATGATCTATTATTTTATATATTAGAATTTTGTATGAAAAAATAGGGTTTAATTTTAAGTAGTTTGTGAATTAGAGAGTTATATGTAGTAGTTTTTTTATTCCAAATTCTAAATTTTTTTTTTTTTTCCGAATTTTCCTGGATTAAAGTACACTTGAACGGCTCAAGTGAAAAACCTAAAATACTCTTATATATAAATAACCTTATTATAAGCTACTTGGATTTTCATCATTTTTTGGAACTTAAAATACACTTTACCCATTGTGTTTGACTTCTCTTTCTTCACATTTGAATATGAGTACATAACCCACTTATTTCCATGAATCCGGATCGTCGGTCGCCTTCCCCTGTCGCCATTTCTTGCCACCCCCAAAACGACGTCGTTTTGGGGGCAAATTTTCAAAAAAAAAAAACGCAGAGGAAGGAGAGGAAGAGGGAGGAAGGAGGGAGGAGGAGGAGGTGGAGGAGGAGGAGGAAGGGAAGGGCCGGACTGGAGGGGGCCATAAATACAGGGGGAGGAGGAGGAGGAGGAGGAGGAGGCAGAGGCGGGGCCGGAGGCGGAGGCGACGGCGGTCGCAGGTGCTGCGACGAGGTGGAGCTGCTGCGACGAGCGACGGCGGGCGGCGAGGGACGAGCTGCGACGGCGAGCTTCCCTTCCTTCTCCTCCTCCTCCTCCTCCTCCTCCTCCTCCCTCCTTCCTCCCTCTTCCTCTCCTTCCTCCCTCTTCCTCTGCGTTTTTTTTTTTTGAAAATTTGCCCCCAAAACGACGTCGTTTTAGGGGCGGCAGGAAATGGCGACAGGGGAAGGCGACCGACGATCCGGATTCTTATTTCCATACCTGTTTCGTACTTACTATTAAATTGAACCTAATATTTAATGGTGTACTTTAATTTACAAATCACGATGAATTATGTAATTAAATGATAAGAAGCAAACCACACATGAAATAAATTATAGGGGTAAAGAAAAATTAATCAATTTTTATATATTAAAAAAAGATTTTAATGTTTTAATTTAAAAAATGCTTATATTTGATTCGTTGAATAGTCTTAGTGATTAACATGAGGCTTGAACGAATGTTTTTAGGGAAGGCCTAACGTCGTGGAGTCCATCAAAGTAGAATGCAGCAGGTCCAATCGTTAGAGGGCCATTAACCTATTTGAATTTTTTTTCAATCCAAAATTAAAAATTAGGTTGCTTTTTAAATTAAGGAAAATTTATGTATAGGTAGGTATATTTATTATCGAATATATCCTATAATAATTAATGATATTTTTCATCAAACTCTATTTAAAAACGTCACTACTTGTTAATTTTCAGCGACACTTTAAAAATTTTGTCACAAAAAATGTCACTAAGGCTTCGTTTGTCAACTATATATTTTAGCCAAAAATTCAAAAAATCCTATAAGTTGTTACATTACTCTCTCTAATTATAAGTTTTAGTGACAATTTACTAAAATTGTCACAAAAAAATACTAATTTTTAACTTTCAACGATAGTTTAAAAAATTCGTCACAGGAAAACTTCACTAATTATAAGTTTTAGCGACAATCGTAATAATAATAAAAAAAAAGTCACTATATGCAAAAAAAAAAATTGTCAATTTTTTTTTTAGCGACAATTTTACTATGACTTATTTTGAATAGGATTTGAAGAAAATTAAGTTTAATTATTAGAACCTATTGGTAGTTTATTCTTAAAGGTAATTCCCATAATGGGTCAAAACGTATTTGCAAAATACGTTTTCTGTTGAAAAATAAATAAATAAAATTTTATTAAGAGTTTTTTGTAAATACGTTTTCTTAAAACGTATTTACTAAATACGTTTTCAACATAATTTTTTTAAAAATAATTAATAAAAAAATTGAAATCATAATTTTTTTTTAAATAAAAGCTAAAATAATAGAAATTCTGTTGAAAATACGTATTTTTTTAAAAAGAATAATTAATAATTTTTTAAATAAAATAATTTATAGAAAGTATAATATACTTTTATTTAATTTTTAAATATTTAATAGTGTTGTATTTTGTTAAATACGTTTTCATCATAATTTTTTTAAAAATAATTAATAGAAAGTAGGTTAAATAGAAAACGTGTTTCCTAAATACATTTTTATTTTTTTAAATAATTAATGAAAGTTTATTTTGTAAGTACGAGATTTCTTTTACCACATACCCTTTCAATATAATTTAAAAATTAAAAATAAAAAGAGTGTTTTCTTTCAACATAATTTTTTTTTATTTATATTAAAAATACGCTTTCAGTTTTATTTTTATTTTTATTTTTTTTGTACGCTGCATCTTATTACCATTATACACATTTTTTTGGGTAAATTATCAATAAATCATAATAGCTAGATTTAATTATTATCAAGTTCTATTGAAAATAAATTCTAGTATAATCGTCGTTAAAAATAATTTTTTATGACGATTTTTTACATGTCTCTAAAAATTGACCATTAGTGACTTTTTTGTCACGATTTTTATAAATTTTCAATAAAACTTATAATTGATAACTTTTTCTGTGATGAATTTTTTAAACTGCTGCTGAAAGTTGAAAATTAGTGACTTTTTTTGTAACTATTTTTTAAAACTGTCGTTAAAACTTATAATTAGTGACATATTTTGTGACAAAATTTTTAAATTATCACTAAAAATTAATAATTAATGACTTTTTTAATAATGTATGATAAAAAATGTCATTAATTATCATAAGACCTATTCAATAACAAGTCCATTTACGATTAGGGCTGTAAATGAACCAAGCCAAGCCGAGTCGAGCCAAACTTTGCTAAGCTCGAGCTTGACTTGTTTACTTATCGAGCTCGTTTATTGAGCTCGAGCTTGGCTCGATAAGAAACTGAACTCGAGCTCAGCTCGGCTCGTTAACATTAATGAAACTCGAACTTAGCTCAGCTCGGTTCGGCTCGGCTCGGCTCGATAATTTTTTTTAATATTATTTATATTATTTAAATAAAAATATTTAAGTAAAAAATATTATTTATATTATTTAATATATAAATAATAATTATTTATATATTAAATAATATATTTATTATATAATTTAAATAAAGGTAAACGAGCCGAGCGTAATTAGCCGAGCTTATGCGAGCTCGAGCTCGAGCTCGGCTCATTTACTAAACGAACCAAGCTGAGTCCTGCTCTTAACGAGCCAAGCTGAGCTTGTTCATGAACAACTTAGATCATTTGCAGCCCTACTTACGATATATTTGGTTAGAAGATTTGGGAAGGGATTTAGAAAGAGAAAGGGAAAGGAAAAAAGAAAAAGAAAAGAAAAAAATGTGTGAAATTAGGTGAAATGTAAGCATATTTTATTCATATTTCACCTATATTTTTCATTTCTTTTTCCAAATCCTTTTCTAAATTCTCCAACCAAACACAGCATTAGTAGGACCTACATGTAAGTCTTTTTTTAATTTTTTTTTAAATCCCTGGCTCTCACTCGCTGTCGTTCGTCTCTTTTTCAATATAATTTTTTTTAATATTAAAAACATGCTTTTAACTAAATTTTTTTTAACACTTTGCATTTGTAAAAAAATAGAACAAGTTTTTTAATATTGAAAACGGGTTTACAAAGTACTTTCACCATTTAAAACAATTTAATTTTTAAACAAAAAATTATGATGAAAACGTATTTACGAAATACATTTTCAACTTTTTATTTATGATGAAAACGTATTTCATAAATACATTTTCACAAATTATTATGAAAATGTATTTTATAAGGAAAAAAAACTTATGATTTTAGTTTTTTTTATTAAGTATTTAAAAAAAATTATGTTGAAAATGTATTTTGTAAATATGTTTTCTAATTACAAAATACGTTTTCTTAATGAAATTTTATTTTATTTTTCAACAGAAAACATATTTACAAAATAGTTGTAGGAAGGTTCAAGGTTAGAGAGGTGATTAGAGAGGTAAAACTATGCTAATAGTTCAACAATGGTGGAAGTGGCTGGGAAATGAGTAGCAGCGACTGTATGGGAGTTGGAGAGTATGTAGCTGGGTAAGGGTAAAGCAAGTAGCTCAAGAAGAAGTGTATGACAGTACCACAATGGGCAGCATCTCCCCCAAATCCCCAAAATTCCTCTTGTTGAATCTTGGGAAATGGGTCCTATTTATAGGCTTTTCCTTGGCACCAAAAGGACACCAAGTGGCCAAATAAAGAGAAGACAGGTGTTCCTAAGGATCACACAGAATATTCTACCTTGAGCCACCAGGCTGAAGGTGTCATGTGTCCCTCTGCATGTACTGTGTACTAGCTGTTTGCCTCCGCAACTAGTTTTTTGAGCCTCAGCAAGTGTAGTTACGACGGGAGTGTTTGGCGCTGCAACTCCGCTTTCAAGCCTCTACAAGTGTAGTTGCGACGGGAGTGTTTGCCTCTGCACTTGCCTTCTCAGCCTGAACCTTAGCAAGTGCACTTGCAACGGTGAACCTTGCCGCTACACTTGCCTTCTTAGCTCTATTTGGTCAGTTCATGCATTCTCAGAACTCCATTAGCCTACTATCGGCTATGTTCGTGTTCACCTCAGCGAAGCCTCCACCCTTAGCCATCTAACCACAAACTCCCCAGCTTCCCAGGGCGAAGGCCACAACCAAGCCTGCTATCAGCCGTGCTATGCCTTAGTACCAAGCCCAAGGGGGCTTCCTTAGTCCTGCCTGTGCAACTAAGGCAGGTCCATGACCTGGGTAATGGAAAGGAAGTCCCTTATGCTTGGGCTACCCTGCTCCTATCTTCGCAGGATTGCCGCGGTAAACTGGTATCTCTGGGCCTGCTATCAGCTCCAACCAGTAAGTCTTAAGGCCTATTATCAGCACCAAGTTAAATGAACTTTAGAGGCCTACTATTAGCACCAAGCTTCAGCCTCTACTTACAGAGAGAGGCCTCTCTCAAAGGCTGCCATCACCTTGGCAGGATATTCCTTCTGCAACTTAGTTGCTATGGTCGTAGTTGTTCCGGTAGTCATTTCCCGTGGCAAGTTCAGACAGCAGGATCAAAGATATTAGAGATGGCGGCGCTGATAGAATGCCTCCGCAACTTGGGCATTACAAGTACTGCCTCTGCAACTTAGTTGCTTCGATTTTCTCCTTTCCTTAGCAACTCCAGATGGCTGTGGTACCAACATTACTTGGAATGGCAGTGGCATCGACATTACCTGAAATGGCGGCGTTGGGACAAAGTGCCTCCGCAACTTGGCCGTCGCAAGTGTTACTTCTGCAACTTAGTTGCATCAGCTTTCTCTTTTCCTCAGCAACTTCGGATGACGGCAGAACTGGAGATATTAGAAATGGCAGCATTGAGGCAAAATGCCTCAACAACTTTCCCGCTGCACATGTTCCCTCCGCAACTTCACCACTGCAGTTATTGCCTCTGCAACTTGACTTAGGCATTTTCCTTCGTGGAGTCTACTTGGACCCTTGGCGGGTCGGACCTGCTTCGGTCCACTGTTGGCCCACTTCCCTTAGGCTTTAGCCCATGCTCCTTTTTCATTCCTGGTCGTCTCTTTGGGGTGACCTTAGTACTTAGGCCCATACTTAGTTTGGGGCTTAAATTCTGACCCTCTATATTTTTCCCCTACGTGTGTGGGGGACACGCTCCTGGTTTCCCACGCGTACATGACGTCAACAAGTAACCCAAGGGTTGCGTCGGTTGGGTCAGAAATTGCGTCGGCTCTAAAAAGGCCCCCCATTGACTGACAGGTCATAACGGGCCTAGGGAGGCATGTCGGCGCCCTTTTGCTGCTTCCTTTATAAATAGCGGCCTTGGGTCCACTGGTCCCCCACTTTTGCCCAAACACATATTTTGTCTTCTTGTCTCCTTCTCTTCCTTGCCCTCACCTTCCAAAGTCTTCTTTACCTTTCTTTATTCTTCCTCATGGCCAGCACAAGGTTTTTACCCGACAGGATAGCCCCACCCCCACTGAGTGGAGAGGGCCCCATACTTTGGAGGGCTGGCTGACCCTTTTTGGAAGGTAGTTGACTCCTTCATTCCTGATCCCCTTCCTCTAGAAAAGCCTCTGCTCCCTTTTGGGTAGGCTACTTTGGATGATGCTGACATGGTGAACCCAGTCTTTGTGCTGCGGTTTCGCGTTGAGCGTGGCGACTTTTCCCATTCATATGTCTACTATAATGCTCACTCGGGCCCCCCAGCAGATTGGTCCCTCTAAGTAGATGACATTATTGCAAATGGTGACTTCGAGCAGCGTTTGTGGGATGTTCATCTTTTCAATGCCATTTTGATTTTGAGGGAGTTATCAGTGCACAAGGTTCAGACCAACACTGATATGGTTGTCTCCCACTGGGGCCGCAACAGTCACACTTTTGCCTTGGCATGGGGGGAGATAACCCCAACCCTGGAAGATGTTGCCATCCTTCTGCACTTGAGCACTCGTGGTGATCACCGCTTCGATCCAACGTCCCTGACTTCTGCAGAACAGGTTGTTGTCATTGCCCTCCAAAGTGCCTTTCGGGAGGCGCGGAAGTATGGCTCCTGGTATGACCTTAAGACTAGGGAATTGCTCCAAGAGAGACCTAAGAGAGACAAAACCACCTATCTTTCTTGGCTGAAGCATTTCTTCAAAAACCTGCAACCAGTTGTAGGCGACATCACAAAGAAGAGCCGCGGCTCCGTAGTTGGACCGGGCTACCGCGGCGACTTGTACCTGGCTGCCTTCGTCAGTTATTTCATTTCCTTTTTTGTTCTCCCTAGCAACCCTGCCAAGAGCATCAATCCCCTGGTGTTTCCTTTGGCTGTTAAGCTTTACAGCGGCAGTTAGATTCCTCTGGCCCCTTTCTTCCTAGAGAACTTATATTTTCACCTTGACCTCATCCATTCGGACATGGAGCGATCTATAGGCCGCTATGATGTGTGGAGCTTTGTACACACTCAGTTCCTGACTGCTTTTTTCTATGAGAGATTCCCTGCTATGGGCCTCATCCTTAAAGAGCATGAGCCATTCTTCACCGATGAAGTCCTTGATACAAAGGGTCGTCTTGTTCTTGATGCGGAAGGTCGACCTGTCACGAGGCAAGTACGCTAATCCCTCTCTCGCATCTCTCGATGGTCTAGTCTTGGCACCAATAGACCCTTTGCGGATTACGTCGACCGCATGGAAGAGTGTGTGTTCCGCCCTTTCACTCAGCTTCTTCCAGGCATTTCTGTGGTTCCATTTTATTTTTCTAAGGCTCACCATGTTTATTTCTCCCTCGACAGTGTCCAGGCCAACTCCCTTCTTATTATTTCTATGATACACCCCAGATTTCTACCCGTGTAGAACGAACAGGGCATGTCCAGCGTCGTCTATCAACCAGACAGGGTCCTTAGGCAGTTCAAAATGGATCAGGGCGTCCCACATGCCCCTCCGCCTCAGATTGATTTCCACCAGAGCTTTCAGCGATTTGCCCGTGATTATACCGCTCTATTTGTAGAGGGCTTAGGCTTCATGGAGCTTCCCTCACTTGGGAGAGAGGGCACCTTTACTCCCAGTAATAGGCTGTTCTGGCACCGCAACCTCACTTCTTTCTTTAATTTTTGCAACAGTGCTCCCGTTGTCCCTGGGATGGAGCCCATCCCGTAGTTCAACTTATCCCTTCGTCTCCCTTCTGGTCGAGAGAAACAGACCAGTATATTTTGTCGTTTCAAGCTTCTATTTCTGCCTGCCGTAGAAGAGCCTCACCCGTCTGGGGCAATGTCTGTTCAACCTTTGCAAATTGCTCCCTCTTAAGTTGGCGCAATAGTATGCATGACCCACTCCAGACTGAGGGCAGCCCAAGCAACAGCGGCATCAGTTGCTGAAGCACATGCCTCACCAAGTAGGAAGAGACTCCGAAAGGTATCCATACTTAGAAAATATTTTGCATTACTTCCTTGGGCGTTTTACATTTACTTTAGTAATCACATAATCTTTTTCCATTTTAGGGCCCATCGACCATACCACCTTCGGGCCCCGGAGGTTCTTCTACTACCATTGGAATTTCTTCAGATTCAGACGACGACGACAACCTTCCCATTGCTACAAGGGTCACAAGATTCAGGACCCGCAGGACGGTACTTCCAAATGTTGAAGAGGAACCAAGTGTTAGGGCCGAACTAACTACTGACGCTGAGCCAGTTGCCAAGGCTGAACCAGTTGTGGAGGCTGCAGATGGAAGAAGAAGTTCTCCCTACTGTGGAAGTTGTTGTGGGTGGTCTAGTTGTTGAGGGTGTAGTGCCTCCAAACCCCGTTGATTCTGTGCGCTCCGACCGTTCCTCTGTTTGTGGAGATGATTTTGTCCCTGAGATCCTAAGGGAATATCGTGGCATGAGAGAGCCGTTGGAAGTTGCACCACCTCCCTTTGGAGCTGCATCTGGTGGTTCTTTCCAGTCCACTGAGTTCCCATTGGTTCAACAGAACCCACTTCCAAACGTCCAAGCGGCTGAGGGGAATGCAAGTGTAACGGCTGCTTCCACTGTTCCTGCTGTGGCCCCTCTACATTTGGATTGACTTGCAAAGGTAGCTGTCATTTTAGTCGCCCACACTGTTACTACTATTGTTAGGACCTTTGATTTAGTTGCTTCGACAACCTCTAAACAGCTGGCAGACTTATGCCCCACTCATTTTCCAAAAGTGCCAGCTAACCTTGGGGTGTCCCAAGATTTTTATACTAGGATGGATACCACTGCTGTACCAGATCTGAACATTGACCTCTTTTCGGAGAGATATGATTGTGCAGACAGCTTTGGTCTTTCTCGCGAGGCCAGTTCACCTGGTCACCAGCCAGCATCTACCCACTTTAATGCTGCTGGGCAATCATCTTCAGGGTAAATGCATCTCTGTTAGACCTTTGGTCGCTCTACCAGCCTCCCTCTAATGATTGAAGTTGGCGGTGGCGTAAGAAAGTCCCCTCAATCCTCAGAGAAAATTTCTTTCCTAAGTTATTGGGTCTCCTCCGAAGCTGCTCCCACTCTTGCTCGTATCCAGGCACTGCATCCAGGTACCTTTACTGCCTTTGATGTTCCTGGATCTATAGTGCAGATAGCGCTGCTAGAGTCACTTGCCAGCTTTATTCGTGACCTTGCCACCAAGCAGATCCTGACAACCCCCAACAAGTTCATGGAAAGTGCTGAGGCCAACTTAAGCAATTTTAAGAGGAACGGCTTTGACCTATCGTGGATGAGGGATAGGCTTCGGACAGTCGATGGTTTCCTCCAGCACGCAGACAATATGGCGATGATTGTGTCCTTGGAGGAGACTATCAAGGAGTGTAAAGGTGCTTTGGAGCAGCATTGGCAGAACCTAGCTCTGTTCAAAGAGAAAGATTTTGTGTTGGTTACCTAGCTGCCTCGAGATGTGACCCTAATGGACTCCCTTTTGAAGGGTTTGATTTGATGTGCTTGTGACCTTGTTATGATTTCCTTCATTTTTTTTTCTTTATTTTGTTGTTTCATTGCGCTTACGGCGCCTTTTTGTTTCTTCCTCTCATATACACTAAGTATGGAAAACTTTCCTCACACTAAGTGTATATGAGAGTAACAGGTTCATTAAGTGTATGACACTTTCTTTACACTTTACTTTGAAAATATTAACAAGGAAACTTACAACTTTTTTTCTGAACAAAAGAAATTAAGGAAGATATTCTTTGACGTACTTGGCGTTGACAGGGCCAGTTCTGAACCCATCATCTACTCTTGTCAACTTGTAGTACCCGCTGATGCTTGCCTCAACAACTTTGTAAGGGCCTTCCCATCTGGGTGAGAACTTGGGAATTAGCGGCCCCTGCCTGATTACATCCACTGTTTTCCATACCAAGTCCCCCTCATTGAACTTTTTGTGTTGAACAGATTGATTGTAGACACGAGCTATGGATCGATGATACTTTTCTATTGCCCGCGAGGCCCGATCTCTTCTTTCTTTAGCAGCGTCTATGTCATTCTTCTTGCTGTTTGGAACTAAGTATGCTGACATAGCCATTCTTGCTAAGGATATTACCAACTCAACTAGTAACATAGCTTCGAACCCATATACTAGGGAAAATGGGGTTGCCTGAGTTGACTTTCTCTTTGACGTTCTGTACGCCCAGAGTGCTACGGGGAGTTGTTTAGACCATGTGCCCCTTGCTTCATCCATCATTTTACTTAGTATTCGGATGAGGGTTTTGTTGGTCACCTCAGCTTGTCCGTTCCCTTGGGGGTAGTATGGACTAGACTTGTGATGCTTGATCTGGTAGGCGTCCAGCAGTCTTTCCACATAGCGATTTACAAAAGGAGTTCCATTATCAGACAGCATTATTTTAGGTATGCCAAACCTGCAGTTTATGTTTTCTTTGATAAAGTTGGCTACTCCTACCCCGTTTACCTTCATCATCGGTATAGCCTCTACCCACTTGGTGCTGACTTCAATTGTTGCAAGTATCCATCTGTAGCCTTTCGATTGCTACACTATAGAACCTACCAGGTCAAATGCCCAAGTATGGAACGGGTAAGAAGTCTTGATGTTGTGCAGTTCAACTGCCGATGCATGTATCAAGTTCCCAAACCTCTAGTAGGATTGGCATCTCTTCATAAAGTTTTTAGCATTTTCTTCCATTGTCAGCCAGTAGTAGCCGAGGTGAATGAGATGTCCATCTAATCGCTACCCTCCTTGATGCTCTGTCTTGTGGGCTTCCCTCAACACCTCATTTGCCTCATCTTTTTATGACACGCCAAAGGTTCCCCTTCGAAGCTTCTTCGATACAGCTTGCATTGGTCAAGGAAGAAGCAGAGGGCTCGCCTCTTAACTCTGATTGCATCGGCTTTGTTCTCGGGCAGTGTCCCTTTTCCAAGGTAGTCGATATATGGCTGCCTCCATTCTTCACTACTTAAGAAATGGGCTTCTTCTTCCTTAGGATGGGACTGACAGTTTGCATATTGCCTCTGTAACTCAGTACTTTTCTTCTCCATTTCTGGCCAGTAATACCCTTGCCTCTGTATCTGTCGGTATAGACTAATATCTCCATCTCTACAGGACTTAGCATGGATCTGCTTAAGTTTGTAAGTTGCTTCTTGTCTGTCGACGTACCTTGCCAGCAGGTTGTTGGGACCGTGAAAATACAACTCTCCTCTGAGGAGCAGAAATGATGCAAGTTCTGCTGATCTGATTGTTCCCTGGACTGTTTTTAACTGTTGGATTATTTTTGCTTTCCACCCCTCAGCATCTTGCTCTATATGTTCTTCGGCTAGCATTGTTGGTGTTGTTCTTTTCTCGATGATGATGGCTATACTATCATCTGGTATATCCACCTTTGCCCCTAATGTAGCCAAGGCATCGGGGAAATAGTTGTGTGTTCGAAGGGTGTGTTAGATTTGGACATCATCAAACTGAGTGAGCAACCTTTGAACCACAGTGCGATATAGGGCTAACAAAGACTCCTTCAATGCAAAATCACCCATTGTTTGCTTGACAACTAGCTTGGAGTCACCCCAAATTTTCAACTTGCGGAGGCCCTTCTTTTGGGCAGCAATCAGACCCAGTATCAACACCTCATATTCAACCTCATTGTTTGAGATTCGAAGTCAAGCTTATATGATAGATGAAACTTCTCTCCTATTTGACTAGTTAGTGTTATGCCAGCTTCACCTTTCCTAGCTTCGCAGGCTCCATCAAATTTTAAGTCCCAATAAGTCTCAACTGCAACTGTTGAGACATGGACCTCACCTAGTAGAGGTACCTCTGCGAGTTCATGTTCACCAAATGGGAATTAGGCTAGTAAGTCTGCAAGTGCTTGGCTCTTAATAGCTTTAGGAGTAACACAAGTGATGTCATATTCTGCTAAGGCCAAAAGCCATCTTGTCATTCTTCCAGTCAGAGCGGGCTTGCTGAGCAAGTAGCGGACTGGATCACTCCGAGTCACAACTTGGATCGGATGTGCCAAAAAATAGTAGTGCAACTTCTGCACTATAAAGATTAAGGCTAAACAATGTCTCTCAATTGGGATATATCGCAACTCGGCACCATTGACTTTACGACTAATGTAATAGATTGGCTTCTCAATGCCATCTATGTCTTGGACAAGTAGAGCTCCAATAAATTGAGGTGTAGAGGTTAAGTACAGTAGCAGACGCTTTTTGGGTTGTGGGGCAATCATTGTAAGTGGAGAGGTAAGTGCTTTCTTCACCATATCAAACATCTGTTGGTGTTCTTGCAACCATTCAAACTTGTGATTCCCTTTCAGCAGTGCCCCAAAGGAAAAGGTTATCTCAACAAGGGCTGGAATGAACCTCCTAAGGTATGACACTTTGCCTAGGACTTTCTTCAAGGCCTTTTGAAAGTGTGGCGGTGGCATCTCCATGATTGACTTGATCTTATCCCCATCTACTTCAATCCCCCGCTGGTGTACAAGAAAGCCAAGGAACTTGCCGACGGTAACTCCGAAGGCGCACTTGAGAGGGTTCATCTTTAGGCAGAATTTGTGGCAATACTGAAAAACTTTTTCCAAGTCGCAAAGGTGTCGGTTTGCCTCAGTAGATTTGACCACCAAATCATCCACATATACTTCCACTTCGTGATGTAACATGTCATGGAACACTGCTGTCATAGCCCATTGGTAGGTTGCCCCCGCATTTTTCAAACCGAAGGGCATCACCGTATAGAAAAAATTTCCGAAGGTCATTTTGAAAGCCGTCTTTTCTGCATCTTCTCATGCCATTTTGATCTAGTTATAACCACTGAACCCATCCATGAATGAGAACATTTAATGGCTTGCAGTACAATCGACAAGTGTGTCAACATGGGGCAATGGAAACTCATCTTTCGGGCAGGCCTTATTCAAGTCGGGAAGTCTACGCAGACCCTGATCTGACCGTTCTTCTTCTGCACAGGCACAATATTTGCTAGCCAGGTTGGGTACTGTATAGGCTCAATGAACTTGGCCCTCTGCAACTTTTCTACCTCTGCTTTAATCTTTGCTTCAAGATCAGGGTAATACTTTTGAGCATGCTGCTTGATTGGTTTGGAGTTGGGAAAAGTGTCCAGATGGTGAGTGATAAGGGATGGGTCAAGTCCAGGCATTTCATCTTATGTCCAAGCAAAGACATCACTGTATCGCTTTAGTAGTGTTATCAATTCTGCCTTAGCTGCTGGAGCCATTGTATCGTTGATAAACACCGGCTTGCTCTACCCAGGTAAGTCACTGAGGTTGACCCCAGCAAGTATCTTCTGCTGCAGTTTGGGCCTATCTTGCATGCATTCAGGGGCAAACTTAGGCGTTTCCACCAACCCTTTTTGGGACTCATCACGTCACATTTATTCGTCTTGGGGCCATCCTTCCAAGGTATGAAGTCTGGCCCCTGTAGACACCCCATTTTTGATTGTCCTCAAGACTTGGACGTCATCATTTGAACACTCGATGATCATCCATGCTCGTGTTCGTTTTGAGTTCCCGGAGGTCTCAACTGCACGCCTTGCCTTAGGATCTCTCAACTTGTCTGTTTTGTGCTTGGTTGTGGACCAAGGACTTGTGGTTTTGCTTCTGAGGGAAGAGGGTGGCTTGTTAGCCATCCCTACAACCCATCGGCCAAGGCCTTGTGCCATCGGCCTTGTTTTCTTGCCATCGGCCATAAGTGGTGGCCAATCGGCACTCTTTTTGGTCGATCGGCCATATTTTCTGGCCGAGACCTTTTCACCTGCTTTTGCAGATATTTTTGTGCCAGCTGTGACAGCTGGTGAGCACAATTCTCACCTCCATACACGTGTATAGAGGGATTGCATCAAGACTCAAGCTTGTTCAACAAGCTTGAGAATTGAAATTCTATAAGAAGGGAGGCCCCTCTCCCTTTCCAAAGGTTCTGAAATCTTGATGTACAAAACATATATCACTCTCTTTCCTTTTGCTCTTGCTTGTGCTCAAAAGTGTAAAATCTTCACACTATTGCACACAAACACCTACTAGAACACCATCCTTTGGTTGCTGAGGTCCTTAGGAGTTGGTTTTAGAGTTTTTAGAGTGGTTTAAGCTCAGAAAAGAGTGCTGGAGTTGTGTTCTTAAAGGTGTTCTTCAAGGGTGAGTCAACTACCTTTTAATCCCTTATTTTTGCTTAAGCTTTTAGACCTACTTGCATGCTGATTTAAGCTTAACTTTCTACTATAAAAAGTTCTGATTTTTCATGCTTATGATGATTGTTTAAGGTCACTTTTGTGTTTGGGGTAGTCTACCCCCTCTTAGGCCTTGTTTGGCCTTGTTTTGTGCCTTCCTTTTTGAGCTTTTGGGACCACCTTGTTTGGCCCTTCTCACCACTGAAATCCAGAGGATTTTCAGTGATGGAAAGGTGGTTTTGAGGTCCCAAATAGGAGAGGGTCATCCCCTCTCCTTGTGTCTTGTATGCTAGTATAAATGACTCACAATAGTAGCATGTTTTGGCCCCATTTCAGCAAGTATTTGGTGTTATTTTGCCATGTTATACCTCTATCTAAGGTTGGTTTAATAGCCTCTTGTATGCACCATGCACTTGTCTTGCAATCCTCTCCATTGCCTTAACATGCATCATGTGTTTGGACCATCATTCTTGCATGTTTTGGCTCAACTCAAACAAGCTTTCCCTCATGTTTTACCATGCTTGAGCTCTGATTTGTATTGTCTTGGTCATGCATGCATTGTTTTGTATAGCCATGGTCAATCTAGCTTGTTAGCTTTGTGTATCAAGTCCACTAGCATGCACTACTTAGACTATTCTCATGATTTGGCATCATTTGAAACGATATTTTAGTGCATATTTCATGGTCATACACTTGTGCTTGTCACTCTTTTAATGCTTTGGAGGTTTGGCTCTTTATGCCTTAAGAATGAGCCATTGCGTATGCCACCATGCTTAGGCCTTTGAGCTGTCATTTCAGTGTGTATTTAGGCTTATTTTGACATGCCATAACTCTGATTTTTATTGGTTAAGTCATGCCATGTTTGGTTGTAATAGGTGTAGTGTAATACCCCTTTGTAGCCTTGCATGCCTCATGCTTTTTGAACTTTTCTTCTAGCTTGTGTTGGCTAGGTTCGAGTATGCTTTTGGTCTTGTATTGACCTGCCTTGGGACTATTTTGGTTGCCCTTGGCCCTTTGGGGCTTGCTTTGCTTAGCCATGGTTTAAGTCCCTTTGCTAGTTTCAAGCTTTGAGCTTTCTTGCATGATATGCTTGTCTTGTTGGAGTGGTTTGGCACCATTCCATGCATGATTTCAGGGCCTATAATGTTGTCACACATCCATGCTTTTCATTCATTGCTCATGCTTGAGAGTTGTGGTCTTCATACCTTATTTGTGAACCAAAGTGTGTGCATGTTTGTATGTGCATTTCATGCCATTGATTCATTATTTTGGCCACTGATTTGGGCATGGCTGAGGTCTGTCCATTTTGGTTTAAGTCCACCTTTGCATGTTGTTGCATGTTTGCCTTGCATGCTTGTCTTACATATTGTCGCATGCTTATTGCATACTTGGTACATTGCATGTTGTCGCATGCTAGTTCCATTGCATATTGTTCCATGTTTGTTGCATTGCATCATGCTTGCATGCTTGGGTTGCATTGTGTTTTGCATGCTTGTTGCTTGCATTGTTGACACATGTTTGGTGCATTGCATGTTATTGCATGCTTGTTGCATTGCATGAGTTTGTATGCTTGCCGCATTGCATTGTGTGTGCATGCCTTGCCTCTTGATCAAGCATGATAGAGTTTAAGGTCCCTTATGTGTCTTTGTGCATTTCATTCATATTGAATTGTACGACTCGGCTTCTTTGGCCATCATGCATTGGAATGCGTGATTGATGGCTCGAGGGTCGAGCACTACACTCCTTTGAGTTTCAAACATAATAAGGGGTGTAGTTGCACAACATTTTCTTGCAAATGTATTGTCATGCCCTTGTTTGTACTCTGCTGCAGCAAAAGGAGCAGTCTACAGGAAGAGATGGCCGATCGACTATCTGGTGTGCCGATCGGCTAACAATTTTTGGCCGATAGCCTCATAAGTGGTCAATGACCCTCATCTCTTGGCCAATGGCCTCACCTCGTGGCCAATGGCCTCTCAGAGTGCCCATGAGGTGGTTCAAAAGCATCACAGAAATTTTCACAGTTTTCAGAAGTCAAAAACAGTGCAAACAAAGGCAACATGAGACATGGCAACGGATTTCCAAGCGAGCCGATCGAGCATGCATCATTCATCACTTCGAGGCAGAGCTGTGGCAGCCTGTTTTAGTTTCATACTTGGCTAGTTTTGCAACTTGATTAATTTGTTTAATTAGTTAAGGGTTTTGTAATAATTAATTAGCTAGGGTAGTTAATTAATTAGTTGATTTGTATTATTTATTCGGACCCTCCGTCGAGAGGGCGAATTTTGTAATAAGTGTGCGTGAGTGTGTGAATGTCTTCCAACCCCACGTCTTTCTCCCTTTTACTTAACCGCTTATGATGGTTAGTTCTAGGTCATGTTTTGATTAGTATCCTTATGCTCGCATGTTTGCATCCATTCATCTGTATTGTATGCACTGGGCTCGGCGCATCATACTAACTGCATTGTATTTCAATTCCTACTTGAATACATGTTATCTAATTGCATTTCATATGCCATTTTAGAATAGCCGAGCCTATTTCTAGTTGCATTTTTGCATGTGTTGCATTAGGCATCTTAACATAACTAGGATCATGCATGATTTCTAACTAGTTATTGTTTTGGCTCGGAGTACACTGTAAGTGTTTATGCTTTAGCATCTTGCATGAGTGTGAGTGTTAACATGATAGCATGCTTGCCATGAGGCTAACTGCTTAATTGATATAACTACCTGAATGCCTGTGGGTGAAGGTTGGATTGCTTGAATTGGAACAATTCATCGAAATGCGAGTTTTAAGCCCACTTGAGAGTGGCAAAATCATGTTTTCTTAAGCCCACTTGAGGGTGGCAAATCCACGTCTTAGCCTACTTGCGTGTAGCACCTTCAAACCATTTTCAAACAAGCATGAAATGTTTTGTTCCAACTTAGGCGATCTAGTCTGTACTTGTATGCGGTGCGCATCACGTAGTAAGCTAGCTAATAAACTGGAATAAGAACACATGTGTTTTCAAAAAAAAAATATCATGTTAGTAAAGGCCGATCATTGATCGGGCGAGCGGGGGTGCTCATTGCATGACCTTCCCCTCTCGTACCCAAGTTCCCGAGCCGAGGCAACTTTGGTGATGACGGACACGTGGCCTTAGGCACGAGTCAGGGTTTCCTAAATTTCCCAAAACAAAAACATTTAGGTGGCGACTCTGTATCTGGCAAAACAGTCCATGTTTGGCACTTCTTTATAAAAATCAGTTTTCCAAAATGATTTGCCGGATTTGGACTCTTTGGTGATTTATCGATCTTGCATTGCACTTTGCGAGATTAGATTCAGAATCGTGACATTGAGTCCGAACTGTAGCAGCTAATGAACAAAACGGATTTCGCACCTTCGCGCGCGGAGCTGGGACGTTCGGGCACGTCTACAGCCCCCAAGACTGTCATAGGTAGTAAACTGTCTTGCCGCCCTCACGCACCTTAACAATCTTGGACAAAGGACTTGTGGATTTGTTGCTCCTTTTCTGTCCATTGCTTTCTGGAGCAGCCTCTGCATTTCAAATGTCTTCCCACTTCGGCAATTTTACCCCTGCAATTTTACCAGTCCTTGGAGTTTCATTCATTGACAACTCAGTAAAGAAAACTGCATCCGAATAGTGTGCCTCCTCCACTCCGAATGGTTTTTCAGACGAATTTATGGTCACTGTGCGTTTTCCCAACTTTGCCTTCACACATTGGCGATAACTAGACGGAATAGCCCCATATCAGTGCATCCAAGCTCTGCCAAGTATCATATGGTAATTTGTGTCTGCTTCAACCACATGGAATTTAGTTGCGGAATGGATCTCACTGACTACTAAGTCCGTGAGAACATGGCCCCTAGTAACTTTTTTCTCACCACCAAAACCCGTTACAGTGATCGATTGGCGAATCATCCTGGACTCTGGGATACCAACCTTTGCAAATGTGTCAGTAGTTATGATGTTTATGGACACCCCACCATCAAGGAAAGCACACTTGAACTCTACATCATTAATGTAACCTGTGACAAAAGAGGACGGTTATGAGGAAATGGGTATGCTCTGTCTGCTTCTGAAAAAGTAATGGCCTCATAATCTTCCTAGATGCGCTGAGGGACATACTCCTTAGCCTCAACAACTTCATCATGGTGCACTTCAGAGATGTTAATGAGGGTCTTTGTTGCTTCCAACTTGGTGGCTTGGCTCAGTCCCAATTGATCAAAGAAGGTGCGAAACTTAATAGAGTTTTGCAAGGCTTGAGCATGAGTATCCTCTGCGAATTTTGCCTCTGCAGGTACTGTCTCAGGGAGCTGTCCGCTGGCGATTTCTTCTAAGTCATCATAGTAGGACGCTATATGCACTTGATCGTGCACGGGCCCAAGGTACCCAATCATATGTACATTCTTCCCCTTCTGTTTGTAGTTAGGATAAGGGTCCTTCCTTACATCGCGATTACCGGCATCTTTGAACTTCAGCTCATTTGTGTCAACTTTCTTCTTGAAGATACTTTTCAAAGTCCAACAGTCCCTAGTAAGGTGTCTGGTGGTTCTGTAATAGACACAATAATCTGGGCTTTCTTTATCCTTCTTAGTTGGATGGACATCAACTGGAGGCAAAGTAAGTTCACCATCAGCGACCCATTCTTTAACCAAGACCTTAACATTCTCAAGGCTGCAAAGATATGGATTTTTGTCCTTATAACTCTTTCTCTTTCGAGAGGACGATGCCTCCGCTTGCGAACAGCTCCCTCCTATACAGGTTACCGCAGGAACTCTACTACTGCGAGGGTAACGGTGGCTGTCACGAGATCTGTGCAAGGGACCAGTGGTATTAAGGTTCCTAGCTGCCTCAATCAAGGCTGAAAAGGTAGGCAGATTATGGTTCACCAAGAAAATTTTGTAGTCGCGTATGGCACCCTCCACACATATGCTGACTAAATGGGCCTCATCTACTGGTTCATGACAGTCAATAGCCTTATCTTGGAACCGCTTAACATAGTCCAATATATCTTCGCCTTCTTTTTGGACATCTCGCCCAAGTGTGAGGGTTGTAACTTTCTCTTGGACTTGGAAGAACTTCGTATGGAACTTTTTCACCATCTCCTCCCAACTCGATACTCCCAACTCTTGATCGAGTTGGGAGCCAAGTTCACATACCAGCGGTAAGCCCTTTTAGTAAGTGATTTGGAGAACTCCCAAAGGCTCAAAGAGTGATCACTGCCATGGACACCAAGAGTTTCAATAAACCTCACCACGTGTTCTCTGGCATTGCCTTGTTTTCCATCAAACTTAATAAAATTGGGCACTGTATACCCAGTTGGGTATGGCATAGTCAATATCTCCTGAGAGTATGGGGGTTTCACATCTGGATCGGGAAGAGATGGTAGTTGTTTCTTGCTGTGCTCTTGCTCGAGCATAGCTTGTACATCGGCTAGAGTAACAAAGTGAGTGGGTTGGAATGGTCCAGTCTGCTCCTGGGTAGCTGAACCAGCGGCCATACCGTTCGCCTGAGGTGCCACTAGAGACACCTGGATCGGAGCCCGAACCTCAGGGAACAAGTTAGGCACTAAGTTTGGGACTGCTACAGGCAGAGGTGCTTGCACTGGAGCTGGTCTAGAAGCCATGGCCATAATAGCCTCAATGAGAGTTTGCAAAGCGGCCAGGATCTCCCTCTGCGTATCCTGGAGTGACTGAACTACCTCAATCACAACACTGTGGTCACGGTCCTCCGCATGTGTTACTCCGCCATTGGAAGAGCCTTGCTGCCGTGGGGGTTGCTAAACTTCATCCTCTGCCATTTTTTCCAGTGAAGTGTAAGCTACTGCAGGTATGAAGCATCAACAAAGCAGCCTCCCCAGCAAAGTCACTAGAAATGTAAGGAGGTTCAAGGTTAGAGAGGTGATTAGAGAGGCAAAACTATGCTAATGGTCCAACAATGGTGGAAGTGGCTGGGGAATGAGTAGCAACGACTGTATGGGAGTTGGAGAGTATGTAGCTGGGTGAGGGTGAAGCAAGTAGCTCAAGAAAAAGTGTATGGCAGTACCAAAATAGGCAGCATCTCCCCCAAATCCCCAAAATTCCTCTTGTTAAACCTTGGAAAATGGGTCCTATTTATAGGCTTTTTCTTGGCACCAAGAGGACACCAAGTGGCCAAATAGAGAGAAGACAGGTGTCCCTAAGGATCACACAGAATATTTTGCCTTAAGCCACCAGGCTAAAGGTGCCACGTGTCTCTCTACATGTACTGTGTACTATCTGTTTGCCTCCACAACTGTGTTTTTAAGCCTCAACAAGTGTAATTGCGATGGGAGTGTTTGCCGCTGCAACTCCCCTTTCAGGCCTTAGCAAGTGCAGTTGCGGCGAGAGTGTTTGCCTTTGCACTTGCTTTCTCAGCCTGAACCTCAGCAAGTGCACTTGCAGCGGTGAACCTTGTCGCTACACTTGCCTTCTCAGCTCTATTTGGTCAGTACATGCATTCTCAAGACTCCATTAGCCTACTACCGGCTATGTTCGTGTTCACCTCAGCGAAGCCTCCACCCTTAACAACCTAACCACAAACTCCCTAGCTTCCCAGGGCGAAGGCCACAACCAAGCCTGCTATCAGCCGTGCTGTGCCTTAGTACCAAGCCCAGGAGGGCTTCCTTAGTCCTGCCTGTGCGACTAAGGTAGGTCCATGACTTGGGTAATGGAAAAGGAGTCTCTTATGCTCAGGCTACCCTGCTTCCATCTTCGTAGGATTGCCGCGGTAAACTGGTATCTCTGGGCCTGCTATAAGTTCCAACCAGTAAGTCTTGGGGCCTACTATCAGCACCAAGTTAAATAAACCTTGGGGGACTACTATTAGCCCTATGCTAGTAATGCCTTAGGGCCTGCTATCAGTGCCAAGCATCAGCCTCTACTTGTGAAGGGAGGCCTCTCTCAAAGGCTGCTATCACCTTGGCAGGATATTTCCTCTGCAACTTAGTTGCTGCGATCGTAGTTTCTACGGTAGTCATTTCCCGCGGCAAGTTCAGATGGCAGGACCAAAGATATTAGAGATAGCGGCGCTGACAGAATGCCTCCGCAACTTGGGCACTACAGGTACTGCATTTGCAACTTAGTTGCTTCGATTTTCTCCTTTCCTCAGCAACTCTAGATGGCTGTAGTACCAACATTAATTGGAATAGCGGCGGCACCGACATTACTTAAAGCTGCGGCGCTGGGACAAAGTGCCTCCGTAACTTGGCCGTCGCAAGTGTTGCTTCTGCAACTTAGTTGCGTTGGCTTTCTCTTTCCCTCAGCAACTTCGGATGATGGCGGAACCGAAGATATTAGGAATGGCGGCGCTGAGGCAAAATGCCTCAGCAACTTTCCCATTGCACATGTTCCCTCCGCAACTTCACCACTGCAGTTGTTGCCTCCGCAACTTAACTTGGACATTTTTCTTTGTGGAGTCTACTTGGACCCTTGGTGAGTCGAACCTGCTTCGGCCCACTGTTGGCCCACTTCCCTTGGGCTTTAGCCCATGCTCCTTTTTCATTCTTGGTCGTCTCTTTGGGGCGACCTCAGTACTTAGGGCCATATTTAGTTTGGGGCTTAATTTCTGACCCTCTACAATAGTTTTGAATTAAAAAGCGTATTTGTAAGATACGTATTTGAAAACATATTTGTAAAATAAGTATTTGAAAACATATTTACAAATCCGTTTTGACCCATTTGGGAAATTAATTTAAAAAGCAATCTAATGTTTTAATTTTGAATTAAAAAAAAAACCCAAGCAGGTTCATGAGCCATCGTTAAAGCCCATTGAGGCACTAAAGTAGGCCATTTGGGGCTGTATTTTGAGACCAAATTACATCACAGTTTTTGAGATTTGCGCAAAAAAAAGGGTAAATTATAAATAAGCCTCCTCAGGTTTTCTTAAAATATAATTTATTCCCTGTAGTTCTGCATATTATATCTCCCCCTTTGAAGTTTCTAATTTTATAACAAATGACCCATTTTATTAATTAATCATTATGTCAATTAACAGTTTTTAATGATGTTAAAAATTTGTTTCAATTAATGATTTAGGTAATTTTGTCATTGTATAGGACAATAGTTAGAAATTTTATTTTCTCAGTTAATTTTGTTAAATAAAAAATTTCTGACAAGGGGATATTTATTATTTTCCAAACCACAAGAGATAATTTGTATTTTAAACAAATCTCAATATGTGTATTTGTGATTTACCCAAAATATATAATACATTGACTCTTTTCTTAGTAACGCTAAAATAATTGAAATTAATGAAGATGAAAGGTGGAAATTCAAATAAATAAACATAAATATACATTTAGTAAAAACAATATAACTATCAGTAATGAATACTAAAAAAATGACCTAACTTTATGTGAATTAAAATTTCAAAAAAAACCACTTTAATTATGTTAAAAGTGTGATGCTAAATATATTTTTTTTAGTTCAACAATTAGAAGTGTCCATGCAAGTATACATGTATCTCGACTAATTTCCTTATCGGCCTCATCAAAGGCAAGCTAAACCATCTATATTGGGATTAGGAAATTTACAAGGAATTACTTTATCACGGTTTGGTCTCAAATATTGAATCTTGAACAATTAGATGGAGAGTATGATAAGTTATTTGCCAGTTTTAAGACACAATCACATAGTGCCCCATGTGTGATGTGATTGGAAGAGAATGTATGACTCATGATTTTGTATTTGATGATTAACCAACAAGAAACAAGATGAATTATGAATGATGACAGAAATGGTTACGTGGTGCTCTGGACCACAAAATAATCTCTTTGGAAGGACACCAACCAACCACTATTGTATTTTTTCAAAAAAAAAAATAGAATAGATGACTATAATTTTTCCAAAATATATTAAAAATGTTAACTATAGTATATTTTATAGCATATTCTCTGTATAGATATGCCTTATATGTGCAATACAATATATTCTATAGCACATTCTCTATACACATATGTCTTATCTGTGTAGTACAGTTGTAGACGCGCCCGTGGGGGCTTCACTTTACAGTTCGGACTCCCTTTTTGTTTGTTGCGGTTCTTAATCTGAACCAAAGAGTCCAATTCTGGCAAATCGTTTTGAGAAAAACAGATTTTGAAAAGAAGTGCCAAACATGGACTGCTTTGCCAGATACAGAGTCACCACCTAAATATTTTTTAATGGGGAAATTTAGGAAACCCTGACTCAGTGCCGAAGGCCACGTGTCCGTCATCACCAAAATTGTCTTGGCTCGGGAGCTTGGGTACGTTCGGGGAAGGTCAGCTATGAGCACCCCCTTTCGCCCGGTCCAAAGACCGGCCTCTACTAACCGTGATATCCAATTTTGAAAACGTTATGTGTTCTTATTCCGATTAATTAGCCTAGAATTACTATGTTATGCGCGCAGCAAACAAGTATAGACTAGATCGCCTAATTTGGAAGTAAACATTGCATATCCGTTTGTTTTGAAAAACGTGTTGGGTTTTGCTACTCGCAAGTAGGCTAAAATACGGATTTCAACGAGTCATTCCAACTCAGACAATCCAACCTCCACCCACAGGCATTCGATCAGTAATATCACGTAAGCATTTAGCCGCATGGCAAGCATACTGTCATGTTAACATTCACACGCATGCGAGATGCTAAAGCATAAATACTTACATCGTACTCCGTGCCAAAACAATAAACTAGTTAGAAAACATGCATGACCTAGTTCATGTTAAAATGACTAATGCATCGCAGGCAAGGGTGCAATCTAGAGTAGGCTCGGCTAACCCTAAAATGGCATGTGAAATGCAATCATTCGATGCACGTATGCAATTTGGAATCGAAAATACAATGCAGTTAGTGTGATGTACCGAGCCCGGTGCATGTCAACAAATGCATGGATGCACGCATGCATAGCATAAGGTATGCTAAAATAAACGTGCCCTAATCTACCATCATAAGCAGGTAAATAAAAAGGAAGAAAGAAGCGAGGATTGGAAAACATGCATACCACTCACGCACGCTTATTACAGATTTGCCCTCGCCCGGAGGGACCAAAAGAATATACAAATTAATTAACTACGCAAGCTAATTAAATATTACAGACCCATTAAATTAATCAAACAAATTAATTAATCTAATTAAAACAGTAAACCGCCTCGGGAAGGGGGTCAGATGCAGCGCATGCTCGGGACTTGCTCGGAATCGCACTGCCATGCATAGTCTACCTCTGTTTTCCCTGCTTTGCTCCTCTGAAAAACTGCCACAGTCTCAGGAATGCCTCTCAGGATACTGGGGGATCCCACCGGCTAAGTAGAATGACCACCGGCACTTGGATGTGGCCATCGGCACAAAA
Source organism: Camellia japonica (assembly GCA_030407325.1). Classification (NCBI taxonomy): domain Eukaryota; kingdom Viridiplantae; phylum Streptophyta; class Magnoliopsida; order Ericales; family Theaceae; genus Camellia; species Camellia japonica. The sequence goes on from JAPPVO010000016.1 coordinate 33,723,254, forward strand.
TGAATCCACCGGCTGATGATTTACTACCGGCCGGCACAAAATGTTGCCGGTCGGCAAACAATACCTGCAGAACCTGCAACTCACAGCAGCAGAGGGAAAAACTTGCATGGCAATACAATTCAAACAATGTATGCACCAATCATGCCCCCTATCATGTTTGTGACTCAAAGGGGTATGTGCCTCGATTCTCGGGCCACCAATCACGCATTTCCATGCATGATGGCCCAAAGAATTAAGTGTGCAACTTTCATGTCAAATGAAATGCAAACCAATCAAACAAAATAAGGCCCAATTCCTATCACCAAATCAAGGAACAAGGCATGCATGCAAGATGCAATGCAACCTAGGCATGCAAGCTAAGGATGCAACATGGCATGGCAAGGCACTTATGCAAGCATTCAAGCAAACATGAGGCGATGCAAACTAATGAAAAGGTGGACTTAGACATGATTTAGGCAACTCTAATTAGGCCCAAAATCAATGGCCAAAACCAAGGAAACGAAGGCCAAAATGCACACACACATGCATGCAATCATGGTCCAACACCTTAAGCATAAACAAGGCAACTCTTAAGCACACTTAAAGAGACCAAACAATGGACAATTAGCATGCATACCAAACTCTGAAATTGCACAAAATAGAGGTGCCAAACCAACTAATTCAAGCAAGTAAAGCATGCAAATGGCCCAAGTACTTGAGGCAAGCCAAGAGGCTTAAACCAAGGTCAAACCCACCAAGCCTCACAAGGCTAAGGGGACTCAAAACAGGTCAAAGGCAGGCCTAAACAACACCCAAGGAACTCCTAGATGGCATCTAAATGGCTCAAATCAAAGGCATACACAAATGCACTTTCAAGGGCATACAACACAAGCTCATAAGGCGTTAAAGAGGCATGCAAGGCAAGCATACAAACATGTTAAAGGGACTGAAATAACATGAAAATGACTCCAATCCACTAAATCAAAGCAAACAAAGCATGCTATACACTTACATACTTAAGGCCAACAAGCCCAAAAATGCAAAGAGGCTATATAATGCATGCTAGGGTCGACTCAAACAACCTAAGACAGACCTAAAGCATGGCAAAATAAGCACAAAAGCTTCACAAATCTAAGCCTAAAACATGCTAAAACAAAGGCACACAACCTAAGGCATATTAAGGCAATCACAAGGCATTACAAGGTAGGTATGCAAGGCATGCATAGTACACCAAAACCAACTTAAAAAACCATGTTATATTATGGCAATATAAGCATGAAAAACAGCCAAGGCATGACCAACAAACACTCAAACATAAGCTCCCTTAAGAGACCAAAAATGGTCCCTTTCAAGGACAACAAGGAGAGGGGTGGCCCTCCCTTTTGGAGACTTCAAGCACCATCCCCACCACTGAAATCCCTCAAGATTTCAGTGGTGAAGAGGCCCAAACACCAAAGTCTCGAAACTTGCACAAAATAGCACAAAAATGGGGCCTTTCAAGGCCTAAGGGTGGTCAAACACACCCAAACCACAAAACACTCTTAACAAACAATCAAGAGGGCCTAAAAACATAACTTTTTTATGTTATACACTAAACACAAAAACAGCTCTAAGATAGGTAGAAATATGATGCAAAAATGGGGTAAAAAGGGCTAGTTTCTTGCCCTTGAAGCCTTTTTTCAACAATGGTGGTCTTGTTGCCTCCTTGAGCTCCAATCCAGTCAAAGATAGCAAGAACAAGCCCTTAGAACCTCAATAGCCCAAGGAAGGTGAAGCACTAGGTGCTTGTGTGCAATAGTATGGACTAAAACACACACAAGAGTAATATAGAGATAGGATGTGTATTGAACCCTAACCCTAAAACCAGAGCTTCCTCTGTATTTTCTAAGCAAAAAGCTCTAATTTCTTCTAACCCTTGAGCAAGGGAGAGGAGGGCTCCTCTTATAGAGGAGCCAATCTTGTAAACTTACAATGTAAGCTAACAAGAGGGGCATCCCTCCATACACGTGTATGGAGGGGAAGCAAATGCCAGCCAGCTGTTTCAAAATATCTCCAAAAGCAGCTGAACAGTAGTCGGCCGGCCAAAAATGTCATTTTGACAAAATTGACTGCCGACCGGCAACAAAGAGTGCCGACCGGCAACATACATTGCCGGTGGCAACAAAAACCAGCCGGTGGCCTCTAGCCACTGCCGGTGGTGTGTGGGGATGCCTCACAAGGCATTCCCTGCCCCTCCAAGGCAAAACACAAGTGTTTGGTGCAAAACCAGACACAAAACGGTCGAGTTCGGAGATCCTGAGGCAGGGCGCGTAGCCGAGGACTCCGGGAACTCCAAACGAACACAAACATGGATAATCACCGAGTGTTCAAACGGTGACGTCCAAGTCTTGAGGACGGTCAAAAATGGGGTGTCTACAGTTGCCCCTCTTTGACAGAACTCGAAAGTCATAATAATGACGGGAGTGAATGTCAAAGCCCGGCGACGACCCATTTTTGACAAGGCCGAAGACTTGGACAAACATGCAAGACAAACAAGGTATGCGCCCGAAGGCAGGGGCAAAATGCAAGACAATGCAAGAGGCCGAGCATAACTTATGATCATGCAAAGAAAGCTGTAACGAAGCACACATGCAACAGTTTTAAGCTAGCATACACCAGACTACACTACAATGCAGAAAGGATGTAAGAGAATTATGCAATTCTCAATACGTCTCACTCGGAGGATACAATACCTGTGCGGCTCGTCCGGTTGCACCGGCCTCACATGAACCATACATACAATATCGTGCTTGAAAAAAAAACAAACTTAACAGGTACAATGTCGTTAGCAGCATGCATGACAATGCAAACGAGACACGCATGCCAATGCAGATAAGACGACACGCATGCCAACGAAAATGTGACACGCATGCCAATAGAAATGAGGCACACATGCCGATGAAGATGGGGCAGACGTGCCGATGAAAATGAGACACGCATGCCAATGAGAATGGGGCACACGTGCCAATGCAAATGAGGCACACGTGCCAATGAGAATGAGGCACACGTGCCGATGCGAATGAGGCACACGTGCCAATGAGAATGAGGTACACGTGCCGATGCAAATGGGGCACACGTGCCGATGCGAATGAGGCATACGTACCAATGAGAATGAGGCACACGTGCCGATGCAAATGGGGCACACATGCCGATGCGAATGAGGCACACGTGCCAATGCAAATGGGGCACACGTGCCAATGCAAATGGGGCACACGTGCCGATGCGAATGAGGCACACGTGCCAATGCAAATGGGGCACACGTGCCGATGGAAATGGGGCACACATGCCGATGAAAATGGGGCACACGTGCCGATGGAAATGGGGCACACGTGCCGATGAAAATGGGGCACACGTGCCGATGCAAATGAGGCACACGTGCCGATGCAAATGAGGCACACGTGCCGATGGAAATGGGGCACACGTGCCGATGAAAATAGGGCACACGTACCGATGCAAATGAGGCACACGTGCCAATGGAAATGGGGCACACGTGCCGATGAAAATGGCGCACACGTGCCGATGCAAATGAGGCACACGTGCCGATGGAAATGGGGCACACGTGCCGATGCAAATGAGGCACACGTGCCAATGCAAATGGGGCACACGTGCCGATGCAAATGAGGCACACGTGCCGATGCAAATGAGGCACACGTGCCGATGCGAATGAGGCACACGTGCCGATGAGAATGGGGCACACGTGCCAATGAAAATGAGGCACACGTGCCGATGCAAATGAGGCACACGTGCCAATGAGAATGGGGCACACGTGCCAATGAAAATGGGGCACACGTGCCGATGGGAATGATAAACGATGCAAGTGTGACACGCATGCCACACGAAATGGAAAATGATGAAAATGAAACAAATGAAACAAATGAGACACGCATGCCCCATAAGAATGCAAAATGATGTAAGTGTGACACACATGCCACACGGAATGTAAAATGATGCCAATGAGGTACGCGTGCCTCAAAGGAATGCAAAATGCTGCCAATGAGGTACGCGTGCCTCAAAGGAATGCAAAATGCTGCCAATGAGGTACGTGTGCCTCAAAGGAATGCAAAATGCTGCAAGTGAGGTACGCGTGCCTCACGGAGATGTAAAATGCTGCCAATGAGGTACGCGTGCCTCAAAGGAATGCAAAATGCTGCCAATGAGGTACGCGTGCCTCAAAGGAATGCAAAATGTTGCAAGTGAGGTACGCATGCCTCACGGAGATGTAATACGATGCCAATGAGGTACGCGTGCCTCAAAGGAATGCAAAATGATACAAGTGAGGTACGCATGCCTCACGGAGATGTAATACGATGCCAATGAGGTACGCGTGCCTCAAAGGGTGCAAAATGATGCAAGTGAGGTACACGTGCCTCACGGAGATGTAATATGATGCCAATGAGGTACGCGTGCCTCAAAGGGTGCAAAATGATGCAAGTGAGGTACGCGTGCCTCACGGAGATGTAAAATGTAAGTGAGACACGCATGCCTCACGGAGATGTAAAATAATGCAAGTGTGACACGCATGCCGCACGAAATATAAAACAATGCAAGTGTGACACGCATGCCACACGAAATGTAAAACAATGCAAGTGTGACACGCATGCCACACGAAATGTAAAACAATGCAAGTGTGACACGCATGCCACACGAAATGTAAAACAATGCAAGTGTGACACGCGTGCCACACGAAATATAAAACAATGCAAGTGTGACACGCATGTCACACGAAATGTAAAATGATGCAAGTGTGACACGCATGCCACACGAAATGTAAAACAATGCAAGTGTGACACGCATGCCACACGAAATGTAAAACAATGCAAGTGTGACACGCGTGCCACACGAAATATAAAACAATGCAAGTGTGACACGCATGCCACACGAAATGTAAAACAATGCAAGTGTGACACGCATGCCACACGAAATGTAAAACAATGCAAGTGTGACACGCGTGCCACACGAAATATAAAACAATGCAAGTGTGACACGCATGCCACACGAAATGTAAAATGATGCAAGTGTGACACGCATGCCACATGAAATGTAAAACAATGCAAGTGTGACACGCATGCCATACGAAATGTAAAACAATGCAAGTGTGACACGCATGCCACACGAAATGTAAAACAATGCAAGTGTGACACGCATGCCACACGAAATGTAAAACAATGCAAGTGTGACACGCATGCCACACGAAATGTAAAACAATGCAAGTGTGACACGCGTGCCTCACGGAATGGAAAACAATGCAAATGAACTCGAGTGCGCGACAACGCACGTTTTTTTTTTTTTTTTTGAAATGCATGATAATGCAAAACAAGGAGATGCACGACAACACAAATTATGTGCGAGGCGACGTATGTATTGAGGTGCATGACAATGCATGACAACGCTTGCAATAAAATGCATGAGGGATGTGCATGACGGCGCGACGCAACGCAGCAGACAACATGATGAATGCATGCAACGCACGAGGGGCAACTTTTGAATCTTGTAAAAGGCAAAAGGATACAAAAGGATACAACATTGCATGAATTTGAGTGCCACGTACAGAAGACACAGTCCGAGGTCAAAACGGAGGCCGGTTGAGCGTCGGAGATACACTTTCTTGCACTTTCTCGAGCTATGAAGACCAAAAACTACTCATATTGCCTAAACAAGGCTGTGGGAACACCACCGGCCGGAAGGGGAAGCCACTGGCTGTCCACCGGCTACAAAATAATTCCATCGGCACAGTATTTTGCCGGCCGGCACAAAATGTTGCCAACCGGCAAAAAGTTCCTGGATCGGGGCAGATTCGACATTTCACTATGGGTGTTTTAAAATAGGATTTCTAAACCCTATTTCTCACTCCCTCATTTGCCGAAAAACAACCCCCTCTCTCTAGAGCGTTTTCCTCTCCTCTTTTCTCTGTTTCTTCGCGTTCTACGCCCGTTTCGTCGTCGGATTCGCGATTTTCTTCGCGTTTCGGACATTTTCAACCGAACAAATCTTTGTTTCGGTGCCTCTTTTGCCGTTTCCACCTTTTTGGGGTTTGTTCCCCTCACTTTCCTCTCCATTTCCGTGCCTTTTCACATCCCGACCTTTCCGGCCATTTTCCACCCTCTCGGGAGTTGACTTTTCGATTGACTCTTCGTATTCCGACCCAATTTTCATTCTCCGACCATTTTCTCATCACTCTGGTCATGGCCGACGACATTCCACGCGGTGGGACTCCCTCGGATCACGAGATGGATCCCGGGGTTGAGCTCCTACCTTTGAGCGAGCGCCCATTCGACCCGGCGACCTACCGGCCGGCGATTCATGTTCTACCACCCGACAGACTGCGCCAGTTCAGGAGTTTCGACATGGCGTTGGATCCCGAGATCCTGCTACGTGAGCCTGCTTCCCACCTATCCTCCGGCGCTTCCGAGGTAACATTTTTTTACTTTATTTTCTGCAATGTAGAATTTTTTTTTTTAAACTGTCAACTGCCATAGCTGATTCGGTTCTTTAACTGCTTAGTTCAGATACACTGATACACTGTCATATTGTACTTGATTGCAAATGCACTTGCAACTGATTATCTGCTTAAGACTCACACGTGCACACACACTGCACTAGCCTTGAACCACTCAACACACGGCACACACCGTATTCCACTGCAAACACCGGCAGCTGATACCTATTTGAATCTGAGAATATGCACGCATGCCACATTTGCACTGAACCACTCAAACACGTTGACGCATCACACGTTGTAGTTCACTGTAAGCACACCGGCACCCGGTATCTGTTTGAATCTGAAAGAATGCACGCATGCCACATTTGCACTGAACCACTCAAACACGCTGACGCATCACACGTTGTAGTTCACTGTAAGCACACCGGCACCCGGTATCTGTTTGAATCTGAAAGTATGCACGCATGCCACATTTGCACTGAACCACTCAAACACGCTGACGCATCACACGTTGTAGTTCACTGTAAGCACACCGGCACCCGGTATCTGTTTGAATCTGAAAGTATGCACGCATGCCACATTTGCACTGGTTCACTGTTTCTTCAAAACTGTACATTTTATATTGCTTCGCAACTACTTGTTTGAAAACAGGGAGATTCCCATACCATCCGCGGGTATGGGAATACTGCCGCTCGTGAGTGGTATGCCGAGCTTCCCGACGCAATTCGCCACATTGTGGAGCAGGCCGGCTTTGGCGCATTTTGCAGGGGGCTGTCCCAACTTACTACATACAGACCTCTCCTTGCCGCTCTGGTGGAGAGGTGGTGGGACACCACCGATTCGTTTCATTTTTCTGCGACGGGGGACATGACGATGACCCCTTATGATTTCTCGGTGCTCACAGGCATCGGGGTAGGGGGTGATCCGATCCCCTTTGATACAGATATGGACGAGTGGACCGCGGTTCAGGCCTACTTGCTCGGCGCGGCACCGCCTCTTGCGCGTCCCGGCTTCGTCCGATACTCCTGGTTTGAGGTGCAGTTCAGGGTCCAGCCCCTCCTTGTCGATGCAGCCCCGATGACTCAGGAGGCCGTGGAGAGATACGCACGCGGCTTCCTCATGTTCTTGTTCGGGACGACCATCTTCGCCGACCGGGCGAACACCGTGCCTCTCTGCCTGCTCAGCGCACTGGTGGACATCAGAGACATCTTGCATTACGACTGGGGTGGCGCCGCTCTGGCCACTCTCTATGGATATATGAGCTCAGCTTCTCGCGGCAGCGGACAGTTGCTCGGGGGCTACTGGCGTGTTTGAGAGGTACATTTCTTTTTCTGCCTTTCATTTCTGTTCTATATTTTCTGTACTCTGTACACTACACACACTGTAGTCTGCTTTACATTTGCTGTATACTGTACACACAGCACACACATACTCTGTTTTACACTGACTGTACACTGCTCACTCTGTACACTCTGCACAATACACTGCACAACACACGGCTCTGCTATTTCTGCCTTTTATTCTGTATTCTGCTTTATCTGATAAATGCACTGGTATTTACCTTGCAGTTGTGGGTTTATGCCTACTTTCCTAGGCTCGCTCCTATACTGGAGACGGAGACTCCTCTGGTCGTCCCTTTTTCGCGTCGCTTCGACGAGAGGTGCACCCGGAGGCCGCGAGAGACATTCAGCTTCTTCCGCCGCTACTTCGACACCATCACCCCTGCCGAGGTATGTTTTACTTGCAGCTCATTTAAGCTTCGCCTTTCCACTGCATATTTCAATAACAGTAGGTAACAAACTGTATTGCATTTTCAGATCACCTGGCAGCCTTGGGCTCCTTTGCCAGTCGTGGCGCGGGATCGGTTTGCCGGCGCCGATGAGACCTCGCGTTTCCGGATTCTGCTGAAGGGTCCGGTCTGTCGGGCTTGGTACCTGGGCGAGCGTTTCCTACGCCAGACCCTGGGTTTACCGGAGCAGATAGTCCCGGCGCACCCTCCTGAGCATATGAGGGATACCGAGAGATTCACCGCCGAGCAGATGGCGGACTACACCATTGGCTGGGAGGCAGACCACTTCAAAGGCGAGGGCGATTACTTGGAGTACGTCCGGACCTTCATCATGCGACCTCTGAGCGGCGGCCGCCAAGCGGAGAGAGAGAGACCAGCGGCGCCAGCGGCTAGAGTGGGAGTGTCGAGGAGAGCTCGAGTCCGTGGCAGGGGCGGAGTCCAGCGAGGGCGAGGGACCGGTTGGCCTGCTCTGCCCGCTTCATTGACTTTCCGAGGGTAGGGTGGGGGCGACCTATCAGATCTCTTTTGCTCCTCCACCGGCTGATCACGAGTTTGTCGGTGTCCCCGACTTACCTCCGGTATGCATTACTACATTCTTGTACAGTTATTTCATTTCAGTTTATTTGATATTCCACAGAATACTGATGCATCTGATACTTTTGCAGGCGTCTTCCGAGTACACCCGGCAGTCATTGGAGATGAATGCCTCCATGATGGGGATGTTACAGCGGACCTTCGACCTTCTAGCCCTTTACAGCATTCCGGTATGTTCTTTCTGACCATAGCCTCAAACCATATATAAACTGCTTTGCATAATCTGATACACAACACAACACCTGATAAACTGCTCATGGCATCTGATACACGATACTTGCACACTGCACCCTGCACTAATTTACTGCGCACAGCATACATACACTGTATTCATACACCGTACTCTGTACTGATTCACTGCTCACGGCATCCACACACTGTACTCACACACTGCATTCCGCACTGATAAACTGCTCACGGCATACATACACTGTATTCATACACCGTATTCTGCACTGATAAACTGCTCACGGTATCTGATACACGATACTTGTACATTGCATTCTGCACTGATAAACTGCTCACGGCCTCCACACATTGTACTCATACACTGCATTCTATACTGATTCACTGCTCACAGTATTCTGATGCATTTGCCTTTCATGCTTTCTCAGCCTCCCTTCCAGATTCCTCCGGTGGGTGGCGCTCCAGTTGGACCTCCCATTTCTACCCGGGATGGCAGAGTATATCCCTGCACCAGAGGGGGGCGTACTCATGTTGGGAGCAGCTCGCGGGCTCCAGTTCGAGATGACGAGTCTGAGGCAGAGACAGAGGCGGAGGCGGAGGCGGAGGCGGAGTCGTCGGAGGAGGAGACCGGGGACAGCTCGGGCTCGGGCTCAGATGGTGGTGCTCCTGGTGGTGCTCCTGGTGATGATGCTCCTGGACCTTCGTCCAGGAAGAGGACTAGGACGGATTGATAGCTTCGGAGCCATTTTTGACATTCGATACAGATTTTTGCCCTTTTTTTTTTTTCTTTTGCATTTTCCCCTTTTGTTAGTAGTTAGGGTACTTTGTACTGCCGCAGGCAGATTTTGTTTCCAAAACTTATGTACTTGAAAAGATTATGAAATGAAACAAACTTTTTGTCTAAAAGAGTGTTATATCTGCGCATTTCATACCTTGCACTGTATTGCCTCATATTATACCTCAAATGTAAATGATATGGATCTGTTGTCTGAAAATTGAGCACTTGCGCTATGATAATCAGATCACTAACCAGCTAACAGCAAAGCAACTCATACAAACCACTGCTCAAACTGAATATACAGCCCATACTCTACTGGGGATTGATCTGCATACAGCCCATAACACAGCACTCGGTTCATTCTGCGCACAGCAATCCCTGAACAAACAGTCCCAATCTGACAAGACGGACCACAAAAGCTGACACAGTTGCAGTTGAACCACACTTGGATGTCCCAAATTTTCCCTTTCCTTCTCTTGCTTCGCACGAATGTAGAGAATGGCACAGCATTCTGAGCACAAACGATTTATTTGAAATAAAGAAGGGTTTTCAACCGGGGTATCGAGCCTACCACGGAACACAGCGGAGGGACTCAAACAAAGAAACAAAAGGCACACGACCTGAACACAACGAGACACACTCGGAAAAGACTCAAAGCCAAGATCGAGACCGACAAATCAAAAGACACGACACACGGACATGTTTGCAAAAAGACCTCAAATTTCGAGGAGCCAATTCCTCCGGGTATTATTTCCCACCCTTTCTGGTTTGTGATACTCACATCACTCGGCCCTCAGGCTCGGTTTTTCTCTCAAAACCCTCTTGCTCACTTTTCTCTCTGCTTACACCTCTCTATTCTTTATTCTCTCATTTTTTATCCCTCCCCAGGGTGATTAATGGATGAATAGGAAGTCACAGGTTCACGCCCAACACTGTTAGCTCACGGCTATTCCTTCCGGTGGATAGAGTGCCTTTCTGGCAGGTATGTTGGTGGGGGAAAGACAGAAGACCTGACTCAATTGTGCCCCTAGTTCGTCACTTTGACCATTTTTTTTGTTTGCTTCCTAAAACAAGTTTTGACCAAAATGAGAGTTGGATTAACATACTTGTTCGATTTTTGATTTGAAAATCATACAAGTCAGGCTGTGAGCACTGAAAATTCTCCTTTTCGGAGCCAAACATGGTCCAATTTTGGAAAATGAAATAGTTTTCGAGAAAGTAATCAACTTCAGTAAAAATTTTCAAAAACTATTTTTGCAAACGGCCACTGCTCAACGAGCACGGAACTTACTCTCGAGATGCACAACCTCGGATCGGAGGCAATGGAAAATTGCCCCTGGCTTAAAGGGGGGAATACGGCAACGGAAAGTTACCCCTGGTTTGGACAACAACTCAGGGCAACTTATGGCAATGCATGGCAACGGAAAGTTGCCCCTTGTTTGGATGATGCCGCGGCATGCTGTAAGCCAGTCCTTGTTGATGACAATCGGACCCTCGGACGCGGAGGAGACGAAGACGGTTTGAATCAATATATGGACGCAGTCACCTGGAAGGTGTTGGTGGTTGGACTTCAAGAGGAAGTTAATTACGTAGTTCCAGGTTGCTGCAATCGAGACATCAGGTTTGGAGGAGGCACAAGTGATCAAAACCATGACATGGGCTGGGACGCTATGGAAGCGTTGGGGGCTGGACTTCAGGATGAAGTTGCCTACGTATCCCAAACATGGGAATCAAGCCTTACGTAGTTCCGGTTAAGGTACACTCGGGTATTTTAACCTTCACTGTTTAGGCTCTAACTTTTGCCAAGGTGCCCAATGCGGGTTTTCGACCTTGCGAGCTATGTTTTTCTTTTCTTTTCTTTCTTTTCTTTTCTTTTGCATTTTCATTTTTTTTTTTCTTTTTTTTTTTCTTTCTTTTTTCTTTTCTTTTTTGTTCTTTTTCTTTCTTTTTTGCTTCTTTTTTATTTTTTCTTTTTCTTTTTTTTCTTTGCTCTAACTTTTGCCTGGGTCGCCCTTCCGGGTTTTCGGCCCAGCGAGCCTCTCAAAGGGTAAAAGTGTAGCAAGCCCATGCCAAATGGTTTTGAGATGAGATTGAAGCCTCTCTGTATCCAGGAGAGTGACTGTTGTGTTGATTTGCAGAAAAGTTCATCACGGCTTGCTTCACGAGCCTTGCCGGGTGGGATCTGATCTCCTTGATCTGACTTTGATGCCTCTTGCTCGAGGGCTGCCTCGAAATGGGCCACACAGGCGTTTCATGGCACTGTTGAACGTTTTGAACGGATTCCAGTTTGCAACAGATAGGTTGAATCTTGAGGCTGAGAGCGATCCTGGGCTGCACAATCTCAAGAGCAATTCCACACAGTCTTCGCAAGATCGCGCAAAACATTTTGTTTTTGAAAGTTTTTAAGAAAGCGACAAATCACTCGCGCAGAAGATAGTGTGGAACCAGTCTGGATCGAACCAGGATCCTTCTCAGTACTCACGCCGACAAGCATGATTTCATTCATTAAAAGCTTAGCATGCCTCTCTTTCCCTCAAAATGATCAAAGTTTTGCAAAACCCGAGGAATTCCTTCCTCTTTGTTTTCATCACCGCAGTGTTCAAAAAGGGTTTTTATGAAAAGCTTAGGTCATTACAACGATGTTTAAGGCACAAGAGAGTAGGTGGTATGTACTGTTGTTCCATTCACATCCCCTGGCACGGCTGACTCAAATAGCAACAAGTACGGAACGTGATAGCCACAGCTGTTTCATTCAACTTTGTTGGTATAACTGGCTCCTTGGCAGCAACAGACTCAAAAAGCAAAAACAACTAATTACAAGACAAAACGGTGTTTGAGGCAACAACCCCGAAATCACCTGACACTCTATACAAAGGGGACTGACTCGTTACAACAAGACAGACCCGTGAGCAAAAAGGACTGACTCAAGACAATGAGACAGACTCAAAAAACAAAGACCGACTCGACACTCAAGCCAGAATTTACAAAACTAGTGACCGTAGATGCTCAAAAATGCGTGCCAGACGCCACATCAAAAATATGCCAAGTGTCGCCCGCAGGTGGTTCACTTCCTGATTACATGCTTGCACTATCGGTATCCTCAAAATCCAAGAACTCTGTAGTGACTGACTTGGCCGAGGTAGGCGGGAGGATAACCTCGTTGTCAATCAAATCCTGCACCTCATGACGGAGGCGGAAGCAATTGTCAGTAGGGTGGCCTGTCTGCTGGTGGTACGCACAGTACTGAGCAGGATCATGCGTAGCAGGGAGATTCTTCGGGAGGGGTCGGGGCTCAAGAGGTGTAAGATGCCCCTTTTTGGCCAAAATCAAAAGTGCCCTAGACAAAGGCATGTAGAGAGGATGGAAGACTCGGCGCCCTCGAGGCAGGTACTTTGGAGCCTGAGCACTCTTGCTAGATGCACTAGCGAACGGATCGGCGGTGCGGCCTTGGATTTCTGATCCTTTCCGGATGCAGGGTTGGGAGCGGGAAGAACTGTTTTGGCATGACGGGGCCTATCCCGGTTCTCTGATTGACTGGAACTGCCCTCAGGCGGAGTGGGGAAAGCGTCCTCCACAGCTTTTGTCACAACTGCAGATATCTGTTGCTTGTTCATCCCCCTGGCTTTCAAAGCCTCTACTGCCCACAGCAGTTGTTCGATAGGATCGGCATCTGCCTTCATTTTACCTTTGTCTCGGGCCTCAGCCTGATCTAGGATTTGAGTTGGTGTTGACATGTCATTGTTATAACTGGAGGCCATCTCCGGTTGACTAAGTTCAATAACAATTCGGCCCAACAGCGGGGGCTCCTGGGGTACAAAGCTCCCGGCATACGGTGCGGCTGGCGGTGAAGCTGACATTCCATAGGCGAGATCCGCCACGGATCTTTGAAGATCACCTATCATTCCCATTAGTTCAAATGTAGTAGGCTCGCGAGCCTGATATAGTTGAGGGGCCCAAACTGGGTGCGCAGCCGGCGATCTGGGTGGATGCGGCATATCAACAGTAGTCTCACTGTGTAGGGTGATTCCTTGATCCAACGCGGCCGTCATGACCACGATCTCTTCTGAATTCTGCGTCATGCTAAGTCCTGCCTCAGCAAGGAGAAGACACTAGCTGTTCTGGATCAATTCTCTGAATCTCTGAACTGAAACGGAAAACAAGCAGTATTTCAGCCCCAAACAGATCAAACACGGGTGTAGCCGAACAACTGCACTCTACTACTGATCACTGTTCCCCAGAATCACTGTTCAAAACTGAACTGATACCCGCAGACATAACTGATTCTCAACAACACTGATACTAGTGCCCTCGGGCCTGATACCCAAACTTGCAAACTGATATACGCATTTCCTGTAGAGATACACTCTAAAAGCACATAGCATGTAAAGAGAGCCAATACACCCCCTATGTTGGGGTAGGGTTTCCCTGTCCTATTTTGTCAGGAGCTAGGGTTTCACTACGCACACAGCGGTTTCAAACAACCTATATCGGGTAAGCAACCTGTCCTAGTTTGGAATGGTCACTATGGATTTCGATATGCACTAGGTCGAATGGTCAAAAAGAGTGCCCCGGTAAAACCGGGGTTTGTGTTCCCATACTGGCAGAGCCCGCAACCGGTCAGCCTTATGGTCATGCCTTGACAAGACAAGCCTCCGGCAAACCGCTCAGGAATAACAGATGGCCAACACGGTGTCCTAGGCGCACCAATGCACATGCAATGCAAAGAGACACATAAATGAAATCAAAACAGGATATCACGAGTTCGAGTCAAGCTCTCTAAGTCCCCAGCAAAGTCACCAGAAACTGTAGACGCGCCCGTGGGCTTCACTCTACAGTTCGGACTCCCTTTTTGTTGTTGCGGTTTTTTCTTAATCTGAACCAAAGAGTCCAATTCTGGCAAATTTTTTAAATGGGAAATTTAGGAAACCCTGACTCGAAAACTGAACTGATACCGCAGAGACATAAACTTATTCTCAACAACACTGATCTAGTGCCCCCTCTGGCCTGATACCCAAACTTGCCAAACTGATCCACGCATTTCCTGTAGAGATACACTCTAAAAGCACATAGCATGTAAAAGAGAGCCAATACACCCCTATGTTGGGGTAGGTTTCCCTGTCCTATTTTGTCAGGAGCTAGGGTTTCACTACGCACGCAGCGGTTTCAAACAACCTATATCGGGTAAGCAACCTGTCCTAGTTTGGAATGGTCACTATGGATTTCGATATGCACTAGGTCGAATGGTCAAAAGAGTGCCCCCGGTAAAACCGGGGTTTGTGTTCCATACTGGCAGAGCCCGCAACCGGGTCAGCCTTATGGTCATGCCTTGACAAGACAAGCCTCCGGCAAACCGCTCAGGAATAACAGATGGCCACACGGTGTCCTAGGCGCACCAATGCACATGCAATGCAAGAGACACATAAATGAAATCAAAACAGGATATCACGAGTTCGAGTCAAGCTCTCTAAGTCCCCAGCAAAGTCACCAGAAACTGTAGACGCGCCCGTGGGGGCTTCACTCTACAGTTCGGACTCCCTTTTTGTTTGTTGCGGTTCTTAATCTGAACCAAAGAGTCCAATTCTGGCAAATCGTTTTGAGAAAAATAGATTTTGAAAAGAAGTGCCAAACATGGACTGCTTTGCCAGATACAGAGTCGCCACCTAAATATTTTTAAAAGGGAAATTTAGGAAACCCTGACTCGGTGCCGAAGGCCACGTGTCCGTCATCACCAAAGTTGTCTTGGCTCGGGAGCTTGGGTACGATCGGGGAAGGTCAGCTATGAGCACCCCCTTTCGCCGGTCCGAAGACCGGCCTCTACTAACCATGATATCCATTTTGAAAACGTTATGTGTTCTTATTCCGATTAATTAGCCTAGAATTACTATGTTATGCGCGCAGCAAACAAGTATAGACTAGATCGCCTAATTTGGAAGTAAACATTGCATATCCGTTTGTTTTGAAAAACGTGTTGGGTTTTGCTACTCGCAAGTAGGCTAAAATACGGATTTCAACGAGTCATTCCAACTCAGACAATCCAACCTCCACCCACAGGCATTCAATCAGTAATATCACGTAAGCATTTAGCCGCATGGCAAGCATACTGTCATGTTAACATTCACACGCATGCGAGATGCTAAAGCATAAATATACTTACATCGTACTCCGTGCCAAAACAAAACTAGTTAGCAAACATGCATGACCTAGTTCATGTTAAAATGACTAATGCATCGCAGCAAGGGTGCAATCTAGAGTAGGCTCGGCTAACCCTAAAATGGCATGTGAAATGCAATCATTCGATGCACGTATTCAATTTGGAATCGAAAATACAATGCAGTTAGCGTGATGTACCGAGCCCGGTGCATGTCAACAAATGCATGGATGCACGCATGCATAGCATAAGGTATGCTAAAATAAACGTGCCCTAATCTACCATCATAAGCAGGTAAATAAAAGGGAAGAAAGAAGGGGGATTGGAAGACATGCCACACCACTCACGCACGCTTATTACAGATTTGCCCTCGCCCGGAGGGACCAAAAGAATATACAAATTAATTAACTACGCAAGCTAATTAAATATTACAGACCCATTAAATTAATCAAACAATTAATTAATCTAATTAAAACAGTAAACCGCCTCGGGAAGGGGTCAGATGCAGCGCATGCTCGGGACTTGCTCGGAATCGCACTGCCATGCATAGTCTGCCTCTGTTTTCCCTGCTTTGCTCCTCTGAAAACTGCCAAAGTCTCAGGAATGCCTCTCAGGATACTGGGGGATCCCACCGGCTAAGTAGAATGACCACCGGCACTAGGATGTGGCCATCGGCACAAAATGAATCCACCAGGGGACTCAAATAGGTCAAAGGCAGGCCTAAACAACACCCAAGAACTCCTAGATGGCATCTAAAATGGCTCAAATCTAAAGGCATACACAAATGCACTTTCAAGGGGGATACAGCACAAGCTCATAAGGCGTTAAAGAGCATGCAAGGCAAGCATACAAACATGTTAAAGGGACTGAAATAACATGAAAAATGACTCCAATCACTAAATCAAAGCAAACAAAGCATGCTATACACTTACATACTTAAGGCCAACAAGCCAAAAATGCAAAGAGGCTATATAATGCATGCTAGGGTCGACTCAAACGACCTAAGACAGACCTAAAGCATGGCAAAATAAGCACAAAGCTTCACAAATCTAAGCCTAAAGCAGCTAAAACGAAGGCACACAACCTAAGGCATTTAAGGCAATCACAAGGCATTACAAGGTAGGTATGCAAGGCATGCATAGTACACCAAAACCAACTTAAAAAAAAACATGTTTATTTATGGCAATATAAGCATGAAAATAGCCAAGGCATGACCAATAAACACTCAAACATAAGCTCCCTTAAGAGACCAAAAAATGGTCCCTTTCAAGGACAACAAGGAGAGGGGGTGGCCCTCCCCTTGGAGACTTCAAAGCACCATCCCCACCACTGAAATCCCTCAAGATTTCATGGTGAAGAGGCCCAAACACCAAAGTCTCGAAACTTGCACAAAATAGCACAAAAATGGAGCCTTTCAAGGCCTAAGGGTGGTCAACACACCCAAACCACAAAACACTCTTAACAACCAATCAAGAGGGCCTAAAAACATACTTTTTATGTTATACACTAAACACAAAAACAGCTCTAAGATAGGTAGAAATATGATGCAAAAATGGGGTAAAAGGGCTAGTTTCTTGCCCTTGAAGCCTTTTTTCAACAATGGTGGTCTTGTTGCCTCCTTGAGCTCCAATCCAGTCAAAGATAGCAAGAACAAGCCCTTAGAACCTCAATACCCAAGAACGTGAAGCACTAGGTGCTTGTGTGCAATAGTATGGACTAAAACACACACAAGAGTAATATAGAGATAAGATGTGTATTGAACCCTAACCCTAAAACCAGAGCTTCCTCTGTATTTTCTAAGCAAAAGCTCTAATTTCTTCTAACCCTTGAGCAAGGAGAGGAGGGCTCCTCTTATAGAGGAGCCAATCTTGTAAACTTACAAGTAAGCAACAAGAGGGGCATCCCTCCATACACGTGTATGGAGGGGAAGCAAATGCCAGCCAGCTGTTTCAAAATATCTCCAAAGCAGCTGAACAGTAGTCGGCCGGCAAAAATGTCATTTTGACAAAATTGACTGCCGACCGGCAACAGAGTGCCGACCGGCAACATACATTGCCGGTGGCAACAAAAACCAGCCGGTGGCCTCTAGCCACTGCCGGTGGTGTGTGGGGATGCCTCACAAGGCATTCCCTGCCCCTTCAGGCAAACACAAGTGTTTGGTGCAAAATCAGACACAAAACGGTCGAGTTCGGAGATCCTGAGGCAGGGCGCGTAGCCGAGGACTCCGGGAACTCCAAACGAACACAAACATGGATAATCACCGAGTGTTCAAACGGTGACGTCCAAGTCTTGAGGACGGTCAAAAATGGGATGTCTACAACAGTGTATTCTTTGTATATACTTATCTTCTCTCCTATATAAAGGAGTTTGTTCTATTCATTGATTATTGAATTTAATCCAAGAGTTTTCTCTTTTCTCTTCATTTATCTCTCTTTAATATCATATCATATCATGGTATCAAAGCAGTAAGACTGTTCATTTTTTTTGTTCATCACCCGAATTCCTATCACAGTTTCTGGTGTTCCTGTTTCTTTGTTTTACACTGTTTGATTTTTTGGGTACTGATTTGTCATTATCAAGCTACCCTGATCATTGGTTTCTAACACCTATAGCACTATTTTGCTCAAAATTTTTTGCAGATTCCATCGCCCACAAAATTCATCCTCAACCGAACCCACATGCGCCCTCACGTGCCGCCTGAAGCTCTGCATGTCACACATTTCCATCGCCACTCTCTTACACGCCTACACGCGTGCCTTCTGTGTCGTTGACGTCAGCCTCTCCACGTTGACGTCAGTCCTAAGCTACTTCCATCAGCTGCTAACTTGCGTCGTGCCTTCTCTGCTACACAGTGCCACGCCTCAGTCGTGCTAACATGAGTTGCCCCTCTACTGACTTCAGCTTCCCTCCTGCTGACGTCATCGCTGTACCTTGTTTGGCCAAAATTCAATTTTTGGCTTGTTTTGCCTATTTTTTGCACCTTTTCTGATCATTTTGGCTTGGTTTCCGACAATTTTCGACGTTCCAAATTCACTGGTGCACTTTGTTTTATCCAATTCTACTCTTCCATCACTAGTTCTCCTTTGTGATTCATTATCTAATCACCTCATGGCTCGTTCAGACAGTTATTCTCAACACGGTAGCTATTCTGGACCCTCCACAATATACAGCTGAGATCAGTCTTCAGCACATTTTGCATCTGCTACAGTTGCCTCTGGTTCATCATCCGTTGTTGTCCCGTCACCACCTTACACTCCTCAGGACATTGAAGCTTTTGTCAAAAAGCTTATTTTTACCTCTAGTACACCCTATACTGTCCTCTCAGTTACTCTAGGTAACTCTTCTTAGTATTTTGATTCCGCTTGTTGCAACCATATGACCTTTGACCCTACACTTTTCTCCTCTACTACATCTTTTTCTACGTTACCTGTTATTCATACTGTTGATGGCTCTCAAATGCATGTTAATCATATAGGTCATATTTCAACCTCTATTGTTTCTCTACCCCACACTTATCTGATCCCCAATCTTACACTTAATCTTGTTTCAATTGGTCAACTCTGTGATCTTGGCCTCACTGTTCTCTTTCCTCCAACTAGTTGTGTTGTGCAGGATCCGAAGACAGGACAGACTCTTGGGATCGGTCATAGACATGGACGTCTGTATGATCTAATCCACCTTCGCATTCCCTCCTCCAATCCTTCCACTGTCCAGACTGCTGCTTCTAATACTCTTAGTTCTCCTCTTGCCTTATGGCATTCTCGGTTAGGCCATGTTTCTTTTAGTCGTTTACGATCTCTAGTTTCTAGCGGTCAGTTAGGTCCTATTCCAAATGATAAAGTAGATTATTTATCTTGTCAACTAGCAAAACAATCTGTTTTACCATTTTCATCCAGTATTTCTATGTCTCATGTATCTTTTGATCTCACACTCTGATGTTCGGAGACCGTCACCTAATACCACTATGGGGGGATCTAAATACTTTGTCATTTTTGTAGATGATTTCACTCATTTTACCTAGTTATTTCTTATGAAGTCTCACTTTGAGTTACCATAAATATACTATGATTTCTCACAAATGGTTAAAACTCAGTTTTCTTC
This sequence comes from Camellia japonica, assembly GCA_030407325.1. Lineage (NCBI taxonomy): Eukaryota > Viridiplantae > Streptophyta > Magnoliopsida > Ericales > Theaceae > Camellia > Camellia japonica. The sequence goes on from JAPPVO010000016.1 coordinate 33,743,307, forward strand.
CACCATCAAAGTTTTCTGTGCTAATAATGCCCAAGAATACAAAAAAAAAAAACAATTTTTTTGAGATTCTTTTGTCAAAATGGCACACTTTCGCACTTGGTCGTGCTGAGCGTAAACATCGCCATCTTTTAGATACTATCCGTGCTCTTTTAATTTCCTCTTCTTGTCCTAAGCGCTTCTGGAGAGAAGCCATTCTCACAGTTGTCTATACTATCAACCGTGTTCCTTCTTCTACCATCAATAATCACACCCCATATGAGCACTTATATGGCCAACCTCTTGTCTATTCTCGTCTTCACGTGTTTGAATGTGCTTGTTTTGTCCTCCTTCAACCACATGAGCATTCCAAATTAGAACCTTGAGCCCATTTGTGTTGCTTCTTGGGGTATGGGATTGATCATAAAGGCTATCGTTGTTGAGATCCTATTTCTCAACGTCTTCGTATCTCTCGTCGTGTGGTATTTTGGGAAGACAAGATATTCTCTTCTATATCTAAGTTTCATCTATTCACTCCTCCCACTAAATTATTCTTCACAGATCTCTCTCTTTTGTTTGATGAGCTTAATACAAACACTACTTCTGCCATGCAGCCTCTAGCCCATCTTGAGGATCCTGCTCCGCCACCTAGTCCTACTGATGCTCCACTCCCTGATCCTACTCATAGTCCTCCTCCTAGTCTTGCCATGCTGCCCCCGACCCATCCTAAGGATCTTGCTCCGCCTTCTGGTCCTACTTCGGAGGTACCTCTTCGTCATTCTACTCGAGTAAAACAACCTTATGTCCTTCTTCGTGATTTCATTTTTGGTTCTACTGAATTTTCTTCTCATGAACCTACTTCCCATCGAGAGGCATGTTCTAACCCTCTTTGGTAGTAAGCTATAACTGATGAATTACAGGCTTTTGCTAAAACTCATACTTGGGATGTGGTTGATCTTCCTCCTAGCAAAAGTGTTGTTAGTTGCAAATGTGTTTACAAGCTCAAGACTCATTTGATGGTTCTATTGAGCATTACAAAGCTCGTCTTGTTTCTCAGGGGTTTACTCAAGAATAGGGGATTGACTATGAAGAAACCTTTGATCTTGTTGCCCGTCTGACTTCAATTCGTAGCTTACTAGCAATTGCTATTGCTCGCCACTAGAAACTTTGTCAGATGGATGTAAAGAATGCATTTCTCAATGAAGATCTCACTGAAAAAGTTTATATGCAACCTCCTTCTAGTTCCTCTGTTCCGCCCTCCAAAGTCTGCAAACTTCACCGTGCTTTGTATGGTTTGAAATAAACTCCTCGTGCCTAGTTTGCCAAGTTTAGCTCCACCATTCATGATTTTGGATTCTCCTCCAGTGCCTATGATTCTGCCATTTTTATTCGCAAGACAGAGTGTGATACTATTCTTTTTCTTCTCTATTTGGATAATATGATCATCACTGGGGATGACACAGTGGGTGTCTCTAGTCTCAAATAGTTTCTTAATCGCCAGTTTGAGATGAAGGATTTGGGTCTTCTCAGCTATTTTCTCGGCTTGGAAACCTCTCATGATCCATCTGGTTACTTTTTCTCCCAGGCCAAGTATACTTCTGATCTCTTGGCTCGTACTGGTCTTACCGATTGCAAAACTGCCTTTACACCTGTTGATCCTCAAACTCCTCTCACACCTCTTGACGGTCACTTGTTGTCTGATGCTATTTTATATTGTCAGCTAGTTAGCAGTCTTATCTATCTCATGGCTACTCATCCAGACATTGCTTATATTGTTCACATTGTTAGTCAGTTCATAGCTTCTTCTCGCTCTTTGCACTATGATGATGTTGTTCACTTTTTAAGTTATCTCAAAGGCACTATGTTTCATGGTCTTTACTACTCCGCTCACTCTTCCTTACAGTTACGTTCATTTTCTGATGCTGATTGGGCAGGGGACCCTACTGATCGTTGCTCTACTACAGGGTTCTGCTTCTTCTTAGGTGACTCTCTCATTGCCTAGCAAGAAGCAAACTCTTACTATTCGTTCTAGTACTGAGGCTGAATATCGTGCTCTTGCTGACATTACTCAAGAGCTTGTGTGGCTTCGTTGGCTTCTTTCTGATATGAGAATTCCTCATCTTGCTGCCACTAACCACTATTGTGACAATCAGAGTGCTATTCAGATTGCCCATAATGATGTCTTCCATGATCGCACCAAGCACATTAAGATTGATTGTCACTTCATACGGCAACATGTTACTAGTGGCACTGTTCATCTTATCTTTGTTCCCTCTGCTGATCAGACAGCTGACATCTTTACCAAGGCTCATTCTCCAAGACAATTTTCTGATTTACTTTTCAAGCTCAACTTGATAGCTGCATTGCCACCTTGAGCTTAAGGGAGTATTAACCATAGCATATTCTCTGCATAGATATGCCTTATATGTATAATACAGTATATTCTATAGTATATTCTCTATATAGATGTCTTATCTATGTAGTACAATATATTCTTTGAATACACTTATCTTCTCTCCTATAAAAAGGAGTTTGTACCATTTAGTGATTATTGAATTGAATACAAGAGTTTTCTCAATCATCTCTTTTTAATATTATGGGTTGGTTTGAAAAGTGGGTTGATTTTTTGATTTTTTGATTTTTTTTGGCTATTTTAACTTAGACTAAAAAGTTTGGTTTGTAATGATTATGGGTTAGATGTGATGTTTTGTTTTTTGTGGCTAAAATAACATATTTTTTCTTTTGTGACTAAAATAGTTAAAAAAGCTCAATCAAACTCTTCCCAAACGGATCCTATCATATCCAAAAATAAAGAATTACAAGACTGAGATTATATTTATAAAACAATTTTCAATTGTATGATGTTTGGCACAAAAATTTTATATCTTAACATTACTCATCTTGTTGCAAGATGCAACACAACAATCCAATCTATTTATTCACAAAAAGTCTTTCCCCAAATAGGCAACCACCAGTTGAAGCATTTCATTCTTGTTTCTAAGAATGGATTGGCTCTGCATCTATATATGTTTTTGGCTTTCCTTATTGATGTTATCAACGCTTTCGTATCATCAAACTCGCGCTTTGGAGACTGGGTTAGGATCGGAGACTGAGTTGCTGACTCGGGAGCTTTTGGAATCGGCTAGGGAGCCCGAGTTCTTTGACTGGTTGAGATGGGTTCGGAGGAGAATTCATCAGTACCCAGAACTGGCCTTTGAGGAACACAAGACGAGTCGACTCATAAGATCGGAGCTTGACTCTCTTGGAATCGGGTACACGTGGCCCTTTGCAGAGACTGGGTTGGTGGCTTCAATTGGGTCTGGGAAGCAGCCCTGGTTCTCTCTCAGAGCAGACATGGATGCCCTCCCTATTCAGGTCTCTCTCTCTCTCTCTCTCATGGTCAATTCTATTTTGTTACTGTTGTGAAAAAAGCAACCCTTTGTCTATTACTGAACCATTGTACTGTAATTTTTCTAGGGTGCCCTACCCGGCAGCCCTTCCCAGCAACCCCCCAAAACGACGTCGTTTTGAGTTTTTTTTTTTTTTTTTTTTTTCTTTTCTTCTCCTTCTTGCCAAATTTAGAGAGAGAAAGCAGAGAGAGAGAGAGAGTGACAGAAATGGAAGCCGAGAAGCTCCTCCTCTCACGGCGGCATCAGCAGCAGCAGAGCGGTGGCTCCTCATCGGCGAGAAGCTCCTCGCCGGCCGTGACCCTCCTCATCGCCGAGAAGCTCCTCGCCGGCCGTGACCCCGAAAACCCTAGATTTCAAACAAGAAGATGAACAGAAAAAAATAAATTCTTGGCTTTGATGGTGCTCAATCTTTTTCACTTTCTTTTCTTTTGTGAGTTTTTGTTTTGGATGAATAGCATTGGTGGGTTGAATGTATGTACTTTTGTTTGAAAAAAGAAAGAATATAGAGAGGGAGGTTGCTAGACTTGTATTCTAGAAACCAGAGGGGGGAAACCAAGATCTCTCTCCCTCTATCTCTCTCTCTTCCAGGGGTAGAAACCAAGATGAGAAATTCTGGTCTCTCTCAAATGAAGAAAATCTGAAGATTTAACAAGTAATTTCATTTCAAATCTCCCAACATTTTGAACCTCAAAATCTCTCACTCTCTTTCTTTTCTTTTTTGTTTTTGTTTTTGTGGGTTTGTCACTCACTTTTTCAAGTTTGATTCTCGGAATTGCGAATAAATTTCAACTTTAGCTGAGTTTCAGAGATGAAGATCTGTTATTTGCTTTTATTTGTTTGAATTTGTGTCTGGAATTACTGTTGGTGCTATGGCTGTTTGGAGATGGGTTTTTGATTTTCTTGGAATTTTGATGGGTTTTGATGGCTTTTCCATTGATGGTCTGAAGAAAAAAGGGTTAAAGAGGAAGAAAGGGTTTTGATGGCTTTTCCATTGATGGTCTGAGTTTTAGAGATGGGTTTTGATCTTCTTCCCCTGTTTTCTGTCTTGATCTTCTTCCCCCTGGTCGGCCGAAACCCATCAACAGAGAGAGAAGAGAGAGAGAGAGAAAGAAAGAATAAGAAGAAAAGAAAAGAAAAAAAAAAAAAAAAAAACCCCAAAAACGAAGTCGTTTTGGGGGCTGCTGGGAAGGGCTGCCGGGGTAGGGCGGCTGAGGATCCGAACTCGTGTACTCATGTGAGATTCACGAATGTTTGATAGATTTTTTTGATAAAAAATTTGATGTCTCTAGTATTATTACTTTTCTTCAAATAAAATATACATTTGTTTAGGATAGAATAAACTATATTGATAGGGATGACAAGGGGTCAGATTTTTTTAGATTTCACGCTCGAATTCTTATCTTTAAACTCAACTATTTTAATGATATGATTCGTACTTTATCATAACCGTAACAGTTTTGACCTATGAACAAAATAAAGAAGAAACAAAAATAAAAAGCCTAAAATTGGTATATCAAAAAGCAGGAGATTTAGGGCTATTTTGAGAAGATGGTTATAATCAGTTTTTTGGTAAAAAACTGCTTATAAGTTGCTTATAAGCAGCTTTTTTGTGAGAGAGGAAGTGGGTTATAATCTGGAAAATAACCCACTTCCCAAAAGGGGCCTTAGACCTGCGTTCATTATAGCGATTCCTTATGATCCTAGAAAATGTCCGAAAAAGAACCTTGCCCCTATACTTTACCTCACCTTATCAATACTTCCCTAAACTTTTTTTTTATTAAAATTGGGTTAGATCAACTATAATCAGGTCAGGTAATTTTGCCATCCATACATATGTAGTAAGTTAGAAGTAAAAATGAGTGTGAATACCAAATCATCATTGATAAGTGGTATTATTTATCAACAATAAATTTAGAGAAAATTATAAAAATAAGTTCTAAGGTTTGACCTTTGATAAAATAAATTTTTAATTTTGTCTATTTATTTTCAATCTAAATCATTCGCACATTTCTATCAAGTAAAATAACGAAAAAATAGTATTTTAATCATTAAACTCAATGTAAGTATACATAAAATATCTAAAATATATTTTTTGTTGAGTTAAATAACTAAAATACTATCTATTGGTTCATAGCATGCTTTAGAACCAATAGATAGTTAACATAGAATAATTTTGTTTAGAAAAAATAGGTAGCTAGTGTTGTCAGTATCTTACAATTTATGATATGTATCTTACGATTTTTCTTCTAATTTTTTCATTCCATGTTTCTTAGGATTCTTTTTCCAGTTTATAATGCAAATTTGCATTAATATATCATGGTCTCAATTTCAAATTCTTCTAGCTTTTCTATTTTTTGCGCATTTTAGTTCAGGTGTTGTTTGTGAAATCTCTCTGTGCTAGAAAAATGTACATTCTTTGACAAGAAGTCTTTAACTTCTAAAACCGACAATTTCATCTGAAAGGAATTGGTAGAGTCAGAGTACAAGAGCAAGGTCGATGGTAAAATGCATGCTTGTGGCCACGACGCTCATGTAACAATGCTGCTCGGGGCTGCCAAATTGCTTCATCATAGACGGGACACATTAAAGGTAAATAAATTTACAATCACATAATCACCAAAAATTAGCCGATAACAATACATTATGTTATTTATGCACGTTTTCATTAAAAAAACCAAGTTTGCAAAATTTAATTTTTAGGGCACTGTCAAGCTTGTCTTCCAACCCGGAGAAGAGGGTCATGCCGGTGCCTACCATATGTTGAACGAAGGCGCTCTAGACGGAGTTCAAGCCATTTTTGGATTACATGTTTGGCCAAACTTGCCCACTGGTACCATTGGTTCCAAGCCTGGTCCCATAATGTCTGGCTCGGGCAGGTTTTTAGTGATAATTCAAGGGAAAGGTGGACACGCGGCAGCCCCACACATGACTAGAGACCCAATTCTTGCAGCCTCTTTGTCAATTCTTGCTCTCCAACAGATTGTTTCACGAGAGACAGATCCTCTCGAGGCCAGAGTAATTTTCCTTAATTAAGAGCATTCCTTCACTTAATTGATTTTTTTTCTTTTAAAAGTCTAATGACAATATTGTTTGCTTATTTGCAAATCTATAGGTAGTCTCAGTTGGGTTTATTGAAGGTGGTGCAGCAAGAAATGTAATCCCAGAGACACTGAAATTTGGGGGAACTTACAGAAGCTTGACTTCTGAAGGAATTTCCTACCTTCAGCAAAGGATCAAAGAGGTAATGTTTGATTTATTTGGAAACAACTTCACCAAAGCTCTCTCTTAAATCATGTATAAATGTAAGGAATTTCTTTTATGCTGTGTTTGGTTGGGGGATTTGGGGAGGGATTTGAAAAGAAAAAGGAAAAAGGTGTGCGAAATTAGGTGAAATATAGATATTTTTATTCACATTTCACATACATTTTCTATTTCCCTTTTCTAATCCTTCCTCAAATCCTCCAACCAAATATAACATTAGTGGAGTTAGGAATTGCAGAACACCTAACCAAGATCGGTGAGTCAAAAAACAGAGAAGAACATAAAAAGCTAGAATTATAAATTCATCTCAAAACTAGGGTTACATTCACAGTTATTGTAGACTTAACTATGATTCGAAAGAGTTATAAACGAGATATATAGATAGCCGCCCCCAACTCCATATATATAGAATTAAGGTTACATGTCACAAGTAGGAGTAAATGAAAATACTCTTTACTCCAAAAATTGAGTGGTTAATGTTTGGTACTTATTAAGATCTGCATTACCAAACAACTAGTCCTACAAAGGATAAGAGGGAGGTTGTTATTATGTTAAATTCCATGTATCATAAATTTGACATGGGTTCTTTTATTGCACCGTTAATGGACCCTTTTTTTTTTTTTTGGGGGGGGGGGGACCCTATTTGTTATCGCTTCTTCTTACCACTTATATGGTAAAAATACCTTAAATAAATTGAAAATATATATTTTTTTATTATCCTGAATTATAGTTATCAGCTTATGGCTAAATAAGCTGTAGCAAGCAGGCTTGTGGGCTTTAAAAAAGTCCTAATCAATAATTGTTGAAGATTTCTAACAAAACTGCATAGCATTTCTCATTTAGATGACTAGTTTACATCTGCTATACTTACAGGTCATAGAGACTCAAGCAGCTGTGCATCAGTGCACTGCTGTGGTGGACTTCATGGAGAAGAAACTGAGGCCGTATCCACCAACCATTAACGACGAAGCAATGTACGAACATGCAAAAAGGATTGGAGAAACCTTGCTTGGGGAACCGAATGTGCACCTTATTCCAGTGAGCATGGCATCAGAGGACTTCAGCTTCTATGCACAAAAAATGGCAGCTACATATTTCATGATAGGGACAATGAATGAAACAATTAAGTCAAATAAAGGGTTGCATTCGCCGCATTTTGTTGCCGATGAGGAGGTTCTTCCCATTGGAGCAGCTCTCCACGCTGCAGTCGCAATCTCTTACTTGGATCGTCATGTTTAGAATCAATAGAAACTCAACAATCTCAATCTGGATTTGAAAATTGTAAGGGTGAGTGAGAAACATTATATTTCCTAGTTAATAGAAGTTTTCATACACATTGTAACTGATATTAATGCTTTGGAACTTTTGTCTACATCGAAGTCTCTTCAGAGTTTCAAGTTTGTTGTTTTGGAATTTGGTTGTATTTTTGGTTTGTCTAAACAAGTGTTAGCATCCTACATCAGTTGCAGACGATATTCAGGATGGACTTATAAGACGACGCAGAACACTTTCATTATGAATGAAACCTTTTGGGTTGGAGCTTGAAAAACAATCCCGTGAAGCTAATTATTGAGCTGGTGGGTAATAGCAGACAATACTTTCAAGTAGAGGTTGGATTGTGCCTCTAACATCATATCAAAGTAATCATAAAAAAAATGTTACAGAAAAATGAGTGTGATCCAATCACTTTGTGTGGCCCTTTGGGCCAGGCTAATCGGTTGGGCTACAGATCTTATTCTCTATCTTCGATCTAAGTCTAGCCCATTTGTTCTAGAGCCGAACCAGGTGGGGGCCTTAAGACTTTTTGATGAGGCTTGCCAAATAGAGCAAAAAAGGGGACAAAATTATCAATCAGCCCTATTGGTTGGAGTTTACCCAATAAGGATATATTAATCTTGAAAATAATATTTTTTTGCAATTGAGAATCATTGGAAAAATGATGAGTTTATTGTGAAAATCATTGTGAGTTGAGAATTATAGATTTACGGATTGAGTTTTGAGGGTAAAATTGAAAATATGGGCCTATTAATTTGGGGCAAGACTTGTTGGGTATTAAGTCCGGCCATAACCACCTCAAAAATGAAAAATAAAAAAGTTCATTTTTGTTTGGTTTAGTTTTTTTTAAAAAAATTATTTTGAGTTTTTGTTTTTTGTTTTTTTTTAAAATTATTTTGAGTTTTTTTTTTGTTTTTTGTTTTTTTTTTTGTCTTTAGTGATTTTTTTCATGTTTTAATTTATTTTTTTTTAACTTTTTAGATGTACCTAAAAAATTAAATATTTATGAATAAATATAAAAAAAATACTAAAAACAAAACAAAAAATTACAAAATCATATTTTTTCCTTATTCTTATTTTTAATTTTTTGTCTTTAGTAAAAAAAAAAAAAGATTTATGTATAAATATTTTTACTTTTTAGATATATATAAGTTAGATGTATCTAAAAATAAAAAATAAAAGTTAATTAAAATATGAGGAAAAAATGACCCAAGAATATTCGAAAACTTAAAAACTGTGTTTGAGTTTAAAACGTATCATTACATTTTTATGTCTAAGAAAATTTCTTTTTCTAGAATCAAAATGACAGTAATAAAATTCCGAGACAAGTTATGTTTTGTTGATAAAGAAAAAACTTATACGCAAGTAATTAACAAATGCAAACGCAATAGGATAATATAAGTAGCAAGATACTCCTTGAGTCGAAAAATTATTCCATACCTTATGTGATATTATCATAAATCAATTTAAGTCATTTATGTGATTTTTCTAGAACCCCTACCTTAGTACCAACTATATCGCTAATCCCAAATCCAAACCCTAGCACCCACTACCAAGCACCACCTAAGGCTGCTCACTCACTGAAGCTCTCACTACCAGCAGTCCTACCATTGTTATTGCCTTCCTCTTTCTTCTTTCCTTTTCCTTCTTCTTCACCCCGCTACCTCCTCTTCTCTTCTTCTTCTTCTTCTTTTTCTTCACATCGCGACCCAAATCACCTCTACCATTTTTGAAAACCCTGGGGCTAGGGTTAGGGTTTTGAGAGAAGGTGAGGAGTTCGCGGCAATGAGACAACCACGAACCCAGAAAAAGAAGATGGTCAGACTCCACGGCTTGGCGGTAAGGAGTTCACAATGGTGGGACGACCATGAACCTAGAAGAAGAAGAAGAAGAAAAGAGAGAGAGAGAAATAGAAGGAGATTGCGGTGGTGAGAGGGTGATCAGATCTACTGAAGAAGAAGAAAAAGAAAAAGAAAAAGAAGAGAGAGAGAGAGAGAGAGAGAGAGAGAGAGAGAGAGAAAAGGCTGCCAGCCAAAGTGGAGGTGGAGGTGAATGGTTAGGGTTAGGGTTAGAAGGTTAGAGATGGGTAAAAATAGAAATTGGTGTTAGGACAAAATTGTAATAAAAAAGGGGGGGGCAAACTTCATTTTACCTCCTATGGTTTAGGTCATGTGCGGATTACCTCCCTGACTTTCGAATATCACCACATAACCCTCTATTGTTGATGGAGTAATGTGCACCGTTAGTTTTTCTGTGTATTCTAACCGGCTGTGCAGTGCACGCGAGTGTGGTGCAAGTGGGCATGAACTGATGATGTTCCCTCACAATGAAAAGACCACAATACCCCTAGGGTTAAACATAAAAGCTTACCCAAGAAGATTGCTCTTTATATTGCCTTCTTGCTTTGTATGTTGAGTTGCAGACTAGTCTACCTAGCAAAAATGTCATCTTCAAGCATTGGAGGTAGAGAAGGACAAATGTTGAGGTTTATGAGCAAGAAATGTCATTGTGGGAGAAAAACAGCCATTAGAATCGTGGAGTCCAAGAAACCTTCAAAAGGTAGGTTGTACTATGTTTGTGAAAATGTGAGTTTATGGGGTTGTGATTTCTGGGCTTGGTGCAACCCAGTTGGATATGCTCCTATCTATGGAAGAGATGAGATTGATGATGAGAAGCCAAGAGTTGAGGAAGGTGTGCAGTTTAATGGAAGACTGATGAAGCTGGAGATAAAGATGGAGGCACTGACCATGATGATGATGACATCTATGGTGGTTTTGCTTGTGTGTTTCATTTCCACCATGTTAATGTTCAGTATGAAATGAATTTATAAGAATTTGTAAGGTGTTTTATGTACTTGATATATGTTTGAAAGCAATGAAATTATGTTTATGAAATTTGTGATTTTTGTATGTTCTTTTTTACTGCAACATGAAAATGCATTGAAAATTATTCCAACACAAACCCTACTGGGTTTAATTGGGAAAAAAATCAACAAATTCTTAATTTTTTTTTTTACTGCATTCCAATGCAAAATATACAACCAACATTTCCAACACAAACAAACTGACTATATACTTGAAGCAATAGTAACCCTACTGAGTTGATTTGCAAAACAACATGCCTAAATACCAATCCACTTACAGAAGTAATGGAACAAAAACCATAACTCTAAATACAAAAACTGAGATTGACAATGGAACAAAAATGACAAAAAAAACTAAGATTAACAATGCTATTCAATACCAATCCATTTACAGAAGTATGCTGACAATGCTATTCAATACCAATCCATTTACAGAAGGATGTTGCATTTGAAAACCATTCTCAAAACCCATAATTCTAAATGTGTGTCTATCCTTCCTTAGCTTAAATACAAACACAATACATCCCACAGTATTGTTTCATTACAAAAACATAAACAATAATAGGTAATCTTATAGTCTGCTTTGATCCAATTGCCAGTTCTTTGTCCAGTCTCCTTGCTTTGATTGTCTCTAGTACAGAAGTTATTGAAACAACATGCCCTCTGACATTAGCATTCACTCCAGTTCTTCCAACATTAACTACAGATGCAGATGCATTAATTGGTCCTCTACCCATCCCACTAACTGTGATTTCAGGTCCTTTGCCAAGACCACTTGATGCCTTTCCACCATGGGTTGGTAGTTTTGTGGGCTGCAACAACATTTTCAATTAACAAACTGAAAAGTTACAAAATAAAAAAGTTGGTTATATAAACAAGTGAGTTACCTGAGTGGATGACCTAGTACTCTTCATCTTCAGTCCAATAGAAGCAGTACTCATTGGTGGCTGAGATGCTGCTTGGCCTCCTCTTCTAGTTTGGCTGTTACTGGACATCTGAGGCAAAAAAATTTCCAATTAAGAACAAATTGGGCAAACTACTGTTAGTTTCCTACTTGAAGTTACAAGTCAACATTAAAAGTTGGTTACCTCATTTGATGGGATGTTTGTCGCTGGAGTAAGAGTAGAAGTTGATGCAGGTTGAGATGATTGCCCACTAGTACATCTTTGCTGCAATAAACAAATTAAGTATACAATAAATTAAGTATACAACAAACAAATAATGACATGTGTACAATAAATGAATGCATGAGTACACACTAACCTTCACCATTTTGGACTTAGAATGCCGTTTGTTCTTGCATGACCTCTGATCATGCCCCTTCTGCAAACACTTAGCACATGTCACATTGATGTTCTTCCTTGATACCTTGTATGGATTTCTTGGCTCATCTGTTTGTCTGTTTCTTAACTTCTTTGGTCTGCCTGCTAATTTTTTTGCCTCTAGTGGATTCAATTTCTGGCCACCTTCCTCATACTCATGCATGTCTAGAACTGGGTGTATCATGAATGCATAAGTATCCAAGTACCTAGACTTGCTGTAACACTCATGCACATAGGCTTCTGGCTGCTCATGATTGATTTGAACGGCACTGATGGCATGACTACAAGACAAACCAGACAAATCCCATCTCTTGCGAGTTGCAAGTCCTGGTACTTAGATCCACTATGTACTTCCTCTGAAAATGATCAACCTCAAATTCGAATTGTCCACACTAGGTTGCAAAGCAGTTCATTGATTCCACCTTCAACTTCTCAAGTTTGTCATGAATATTGGGACAAATCTCACCACTGTATTTTGCCATTCCAGCCTTTTTAACTTGAATCCTTGGCATCAATTTCTTTATGATCCATTCAAACATGGAGATTATTGGTAGCCCTCTAGTTTCTAGGATGTAAGAATTGAATGACTCACTCAAATTGTTCACAAGGATGTTACACTTGCTCTTTGGAGAAAAATGTGACCTTGCCCACAAAGCAGGGTCAGTCTCCCTCAACCACTCCACAGCTGTCTTCTTATTTCCAGTCTTAGGATTAGCTTCTTCAATCTTCTTCATCTAATAAGTGAATTCATGCACATTTCCAGTTGATGCAGCTTTCCAGAACAAGTCTTTTAACACACAACCACTGTATTTTGTCTTGAAGTTACTGTACATATGTCTCAGGCAGTATCTGTGATCTGCAGTAGGGTATAACTCTGCAAATGTTTCAACCAACCCCTTCTGTCTATCTGATATAAATATCCACCCCATCTCCTCAACACTCCCAATATCACTCATCAATTCCTCAAGAAACCAAGACTAAGAGGTTTTACATTATATCTCAACCAAAGCCATTGCAATAGGATACCTGTTGTCATTTCCATCTCTTCCAATAGCACTAAGTAGCTGCCCTCCAAAAATCCCTTTCAAATAACAACCATCTAGTCCTATTATTGGTCTACACCCTGTTAGAAATCAATCTTTCTGTACACCAAGTCTGAAATACATTCTTTCAAATGTAGGCTCTGTCTTTTCAGGATTAGTTGTTATTGAAATGTGTGAGGTTGGATTTTTCCTAATAACTGTAGCTGCATAATCCCTAATCCTGTGATATTGCTCTGCCAAATCCCTTGCAATTATCTCCCTTACCTTTCTCTTTGCCCTATATATTTAAAACCTACTTGCATCCACCATTGTCTCTCTTCTAAGGTTGTGGTTCCCCTAAATGGAGAGGCATGCATCCTCCAAGTACACCCATGCCTACAAACAGTAGTGATCCTAGCACTCTCATTTCTGATGTACCTTATATCATAACCACGTACCACATTAAACTCCCTCAAATACTCTCTGAAAACTTGGGGACTGGGAAATTTCATTCCAACTACAAGTTTGGGATCATTCATCATCCCTTCTTTGTATTCTGGGTATCCAGCATCATCTGCCTCATCTGATGACCCTTTTAGACTAATCAATTCATTATCATCATCAACATCTGAATACTAACTAACATCATCTGGTAGATTGACTTTAGGTGCTGGTCCTTCAATTCTTCTATGTGAGGTTTTATCAAAAATGTCATCATTTGGACCCTCTAAGTCTTCATACAACCAACTTTGGTCATCACTTTCCTCTGCACTATCCTTAGAAGTTTCAGTATCACTATATTCTTTACTAACTATATAGTCCAAGTCCTCATAATCATCATTATCAATTCTCTCTTCATCAGCTAAAAATTCAGTCTCACTCTATGCATTGTCACTCTCATCAACCTCATTACCTTCTACAGACTCAGTGTCAGTAGTATGCTGCAACCCCTCCTCAGGTTGTGTATCATTACCCTTATGCTCCCTTCCTATTTGACTCTCCCTAGCTTGATTCTGACTTGATTTCTCACTACCCTCACATTCCTTACCCACATCCTCACCCTTAGCTACCTCTACACTATCATCTAAGTCATTCCCAATGTCATCAACTATGATGTCAATATCAGACAAGTTTATATCAATAATGTATGTGTCACCACCACATATGGCATTACCACCCTGTTCTGTGTCACCACTGCCTATAGCATTACCACCCTGTTCTGCACCATTGGGATCTGACAACAACTCACCATTAGATGACAAAACCATAATAAGATCTACACCCTTCTCTACATACACTACTATATAATCCAAGCCCTTATAAGCCTCAAGCATTTTCATCACATCAGCATCACTGTAAATTGTTTTCAACCCAACATCTAAACTATAACCAGGCCATGTATAGTACATATCTATGTTTGCTCCTTTTCCACCAACCAGGTCATAATAAAGGTCTCTTAACTCAAACATGGACATTTTGTCAAGGTCACAGTTAATTATTTCATTCACCCCACCACCCTTATAAACAACATATGGATGAAAGACAAAATGGCCCCTATGGTGCATATGAACAGTTATGAATTTGTCTGACATTTTCAGCATTCACTCTTAAAATAGAAAAAACTTTCATCAATACATTTTGGGACCACAACCCACAACCCTAAACAAAGATATAGTCATGCATGTAACCAACATGAACTAAAATAATAAATAATTCTTAATCCTTAAACAGATCACACAAAACAGAAACAGAATATAAAAGCAAAAAGTCATACAATACAAATGCCTACAGTATATAACAAGCATAAAGTAATAGAATTAAAAAACCTATTCTTCAGGCATAAAGTAAGTTAATTGAAGAAGGAAACAAACAAAGTAATACACTGAGGATTAAGGATAAACTTCACATTTTCAGTGCATACTCCACACAAAACACAATGACAATAAACAAACAAAGTAATACACTGACATCATTCACTACAAATAAAAAAACAACCATAGGGGACCATAGTATATGAACAACTTCATATATACAAAACCACCATAGCAACAGGATATGAACAACTGCATCGAACACAGTGTCCATGACAAAAAGTTAACCACTAATGGTACGAAAAAGGGAGGCACACAAACCCTAATATACAAAACATACGGGACCACAGTATACAGCAACAAAAAGTACATCAACTAAAATTTTACATATATATATATATATATATCAACAAATCGAACTGAATGAAATACAAAATAAAAAGCAATGATCAAAAAAATACCTTACAACTTATTCTTCATGAACTTTTGGGCTTTGTTTGCTTTGTAAATCTCTAAATCAGTGACAATCGAACAATCGAAGCCCTACTTTCTCAAATCTATACACTATTTCGTTCTATTGAAACCCTAATTTGTTCAATCGAACAACCCTAATTTGTTGAATCGTTCAATCGAACAAACCTAGTTCTCTTCACTTTCCGCTTCTCAGATGCACGACTGTTGGAAGTGAAAATGGTAAGCAAGCTTCAATATATATATATACAAGGGGAAATTGGTCTTTTTATGTCTATCATTAACAGTGTTAACGGTGCACATTACTCCATCAACCACAGAGGGGTTATGTGGTGATATTCGAAAGTTAGGGAGGTAATCTGCACATGGCCTAAACCATAGGGGGGTAAAGTGAAGTTTGCCCTAAAAAATATAAAGAAAATATGGAAGTCCAAAGGAAAAAGGTAGGTGCTAATAGCATCACTCTTGTTTTATGCCATTACCACGTCAATGCCTTTGGGACAATAAATAATTGCTCTATAAGTCCTTTTCAAGTAGGTGCATTGTCAATTTTTATATAGGTACTGGTATAGTTTGCATTTACACTCAATTTCATGTTGATCACTTCTTGGCTTCAAATGGTAAATCCAATTAGGGAAGCATTTATCATGCTTGTCCAAATGATATTTAGTCCCAAATTCATAAATTCAAAAGAAAAAAATTAATTTACTTGTGATTTAGCCTAAATGCATTTACTTAAAAGAAAGGCATTGCAAATTTGTGATCTAAAGGGGGCTAAGGAATGAAAGACAGGATTAGGGTTTTGTATATTAATAAGGCAAGGTAAAAGAAAAAGTGAGAGCTTAAGAAGAGAGGGGTGTCATAGCTGGTGGCTAGAAAAGGGGGAGGAACGTAGTTGGTGGTGAGAAAGGAGTTAGAGAGAGATTGAGACATTGAGAAGAGAGTGGAGGTTGGCAACGAGTGAAAGAGTTAGTGGCATCGGTGGTGGAGGAGGGTAGTAGTAGGTATCAAGTATTTGGAAAAGGGTTGGGTGAGAAATTAAACTCTAAAAAATTAACGATGTAAAGAGAAAATGAAGTGTTGAAAAAAATAAAATAAAAAATTTAAATCTTAGAAAGAGATGTAATTAGAAAAAATGTGTAATGAAATAAATGTATAGAAAGTGTTTGAAATATGTTAAATAAGCCAACTTTTTTTACTTAAAAAAAATTAAATGTTATATTAATTTCTTAAACATTACTTTTTTTTTAAAAAATTTAAAAATTTTAAAAAGTCAATGTCAAACGTATTTATAAAATAAGGCACCGGAAAACAACATGAAGGCCTATTTTGAGAAGCAACTTTTATTTATTTATTTATTAATTTATTATAAATATATATATATAATATAATTTAAATAAATCAATAAATTAATTTTTTTTGCCTTCCCAAAAAGGCCGAAGCAAGGGAAAATTCCAAAGCCAGGGCCACTTCCTCTTCTGTGAGTGTGGGTCTTGTCTTTGTTAACTTAACAGGTGATAAACGGTTTGGTAGAAGTTTGGACAAATCATATTTAGCGTTAAAAGTGTAGGCTTGAATTGTTATTTGTGTGTGAATCCATAACTTACTGTTCGATGATTAAGTGATTACATTGTATAGCACCACTTAAGAGTGACCTCTGAAACTTTGGTTCGTTAGGGTTTAGCTTATGAAATCATCCTTTTGTGATTAAGCAACTTAGGAAGTAAAAATAGTTTGAATAAATAAAAAAATATTGATTATTTAAAAATTAGGAAATATGTGCTTTTGAAAGGGAAAAAAAGAGGATAATATAAATTAAAAATTATAAGATAGTTTGAGAGTATTATGTGGAGTACTAGGTGACATTACTTACATGATGCTCCTAACAGATAAAAAATCACAATTCACATTAAGTGAGTTGTCTCTTATCTTCTAACTATTCAATAAAAGTATAAGATTTTTCGCCGCATAAGTAATATCACATATACTTGATAATTACTCACATTTTTCTTTTTCTTTTTTTTTCAACAAATTTTTATACAAATCTATTATTCAAATGTAGGATGAACGATTGTTAACTGTTAAACATAATTAAAAGAAACATTTTGATTGTGTATACCAAATTGATTATAAAATACCCATTAGACCTCCAAAAGTTAGGTATAATATATTAAAAATATATTATAACCAACGCCAAACCAAACTAAATATTTTAATATACCAACTAGGTCTCATACTCCAATAAGGAGGTATACCCAACAATTTTCTTCCTACCGACTTAGGTGGAGACATCAACCATACCTGCCAAAGTTCAACACTTCAAATGTTTGTCCCTCGACAAAGTCTTAGTCAACATATTCGAAATATTATCATCCGTGTGAACCTTTTCTAGTTGCAATAATTTCGAATCTAACATATCACGAATCCAATGATATATTACATCAATGTGTTTCAATCTCGAATGAAAAGTAGAATTTTTACTCAAATGAATAGCACTTTGGCTATCATAATAAAGTGCATACATTTCTTGCTTCAAACCCAACTCTAGCAAAAATTTCTTCAACTCTAGCAAAAATTTCTTCAACTATAACTCTTCTTTGCAAGCTTCCATAATGGCAATAAATTCAGCTTCGATAGTTGAGAGAGCAACACATTTTTGTAATTTAGATTGCCATGCCACAAATCCCCCTGCAAATGTTATCCTATACCCCAAAGTAGATTTCCTAGAATCAACATCACCGACCATATCAAAATCCATGAACCCATCAAGCATCGACTTACCATCCCCAAAACACAAACACACCTTCGAAGTTCCTCGAAGATACCTTAGAATCCATTTAACCGCTGCCCAATATTCTTTACCCGAATTAGAGAGAAATCGACTCACCACTCCAATGGCGTGAGCAATATCTGGCTTTGTACAAACCATGGCGTACATCAAAGAACCAACTGCTGAAGCATAAGGAATTTTCAACATCTCTTCCTTGTCTTTCTCACTTGTAGGACATTGATTCGAACTAAGCTTGAAGTGACCTGCAAGTGGACAACCAACAGACATTGCTTTATCCATGTTGAACCTCTCAAGAACTTTTTCAATGTAGCTTTCTTAAGACAACCAAATTAGCCTTTTTTTGCGATTGCGAACAATTTTCATACCAAGTATTTGCTTTGCCGGCCCTAAATCTTTCATAGGCTTGCTCAACTCCAATTTTGACCTGTTAATTATAGTGTAATCTTGACCCATAATTAACATGTCATCAACATAAAGTAAAAGAATAATAAATTTACCATCCAAAAAATTCTTCACAAACACACAATGGTCTGAAGTGGTTTTAGAAAAACCATTATTCATCATAAAAGAGTCAAATTTGTTGTACCATTACCACGGGGTTTGCTTGAGGCCATACAAACTTTTCTTCAATTTGCAAACAAATTTCTCTTTCCATTTCTCTACAAAACCTTAGTGTTGCTCCATGTAAATTTCTTCTTTAAGGTCACCATGAAGAAATGCGGTCTTTACATCAAGTTGCTCAACTTCAAGGTTCATACTTGTGGCCATGCCAAGTACAACCTGAATAGAAGACATATTCACAACCGGCGAGAAAATCTCATCAAAGTCAATACCTTTCTTTTACCCAAAGCCTTTCACAACAAGATGTGCTTTGTACCTCAGATTCTTGCCATCTTTCTTTAATTTGAAAACCCACTTATTTTTTAAAATTTTCCTCCCCTTAGGCAATTTCACTAAATCATAAGTATGATTTTCAAGTAAGGAATTCATCTATTCTTCCATGGCCTTTTTCCAATCATCATTTTTTGCATGCTCAATTGCTTCTTGGTAGCTCTCAGGCTCCCCTTGATCAGAAATCAACACAAATTCATTGAGAGGATACTTTCTCGAAGGTTGCCGGTCCCTTGTAAATTTTCTCAACTCAAGTTGTCGTGGCGGTTCTTAAGTTGAATGCTCTTCCTCAATTTCAAGCTCAACTTCATTTGGAGTAGCATCATCATCTACATTTTCAAGGAGTGTCTGCACATCTTCCCCATTTTCATTATCCACTGAAGACAAATGAGATGGATCAATGTCATTGAGATCGCTAGTTTTTTGCTCAAATTGATCACCTTTGCCAAAGTTTTCAGTTGTTTGGTCTTCAAGAAATACAACATCACAACTTCGAATAAATTTCTTGTCGACCAGATCCCACAATCTATTACCAAATTCATCACGCCCATAGCCAAGAAAAATACATTTTCTCGCGACTTACTATCAAGCTTAGACCTTTCATCCTTTGGAATGCGAACAAAAGCTCGGCAGCCAAACACTCTCAAGTACTCATAAGACATATTTTTACCGATCCAAACTCTTTCTGGAACATCACCATTCAAAAGATAGGAAGGAGACAAATTGATCACATCAACCGCTGTCTTCATTGCCTCACCCCAAAAGAATCTTGGCAATTTAGCATATGAAAGTAGATACCTTATTCTTTCCACAATGGTACGGTTCATCCTCTTGGCAACGCCATTTTGTTGAGGAGTCTTTTTAATTATTTTTTGGTGCGAATACTTTGGCTGTGACAATACTCATCAAATGGCCCATTGTATTCACCACCATTGTCTGTTCAGATGCACTTCAATTTATGTCATGTTTCTCTTTCAACCATGGCCTGAAAATGCTTAAATACATGTAGAATTTGATCTTTAGTTTTTAGTATAAAAGCCCAAACTTTCCTTGAATAATCATCAATGAAAATAACAAAATAAAGTGCACCACTATGTGTTCTAACTTTTAAAGGACCACAAACATCCGAATGAATCAACTCCAAAACATTTCTTTTCTAAAAGCAACATTTTTATGAAAAGAAACTCTATGTTATTTACCTGTCAAACAATGAGCACAAGTTTTAAGATGTGTACCTTTCAAACCGGGTAGAAACTCTTTCTTGAACAAAACTTGTAGCCCTTTTTCACTTATGTGCTCAAGCCGTTTGTGCCACAATTCGGTAGAAGTATCATCTTCAAGTGCATTGACAACAGCTTTACAAATTTTTCCTTACATCGAATAAAATGTATGAGTCTTCTTGCACTTAGCCACCACCAAAGAACCCTTTGTGAGCTTCCATATTCCATCACCAAATTTGTTGTTGTAGCCTTTATCATCTAGCTTCCCGGTAGAGATCAAATTGAGGCGAATGTCGGGAATCTACTTCACATCTTTAAACAACAACTTACAGCCCAAATTTGTTTCCAAGCAAACATCAACCATGTCAATAATCTTGGACAAACCTTCATTCCCATTCAAACACAACCATAATCTCCTTTGGTGTAAGTAGTGAAGAAATCAACTCGAGAAGTCACATGAAAAGAAGCACCAGAATCAATCACCCAATTGCTCTTTTGGCCCACAAAATTGATACAATCATCTTCACAAACGACCATGAGATTATCGGTAATAACCGCCGTTATGTTTTCTTACTTCTTATCCACACTTTTGTCACGCCTTTTCTCCTTGTTCTTAAGATTTTGGCATTTCCGCTTCATGTGCCATTTCTCATGGCAATAATAGCATTCAATGTCTTTCTTTGAAAAAGAACCATCTCTTGATATGCCACAGCTTTGATCACAACCATGAGGAGTCTTACTACTCCCCCTTGTTTTGCTTCGGCCTCTTACAACAAGTGATCCGAATGAGAAGAACCCTCTAATTTTCTTCTAATTTCTTCATTTAACAAGCTACTAGTGACTTGGTTCATTGTGACAACTCCATCAAGTGTTGAATTACTAACCGTCACAACCAAAGTCTCCAAACTTTCGGGCAAAGAACTAAGTAGCATCAAAGCCTGCAACTCATCATTAAAAATAATTTTCATAGAAGTAAGTTGGTTAACAATACTTTTGATTTCATTAAAATGTTTCGGAATAGGGCTGCCATCTTTATATTTTAAATTAACCAACTTTCAAAACATAAAGGCTTTATTTGTGGCTAATTTTTTGTCATAAAGGCCTTCTAATTTTTTCCATAAATCATGTGCTGAAGTTTCAGTAGCAACATGATGAAACACATTGTCATCAATCCATTAACAGATAACACCAACAGCTTTTCGATTAAGCCTCTTCCATTCATCATCTTACATACCCTCGGGTTTGCCACTATTACCCTTGGGATTGCCACTATCACCCTTAATAGGCCCATACAATTCTTTACAAAATAATAGGTCCTCCATTTTAGTTTTCCAAGTTACCCAATTGCTTCCATTGAAGCTAGACATGCGACCCACATTCCCCTCCATTGATTTATACAAATAAATAAACCCAAATAAACCTTAAGCTTTGATACCAGTTGTTAGGGAAAATAGATGATTTTCCACAAGTAAATCAATCAATGGGAATAAAAACTAATACGGAAAAATTAAATCAACAACGACACAAGAATTTTTACGTGGTTCCCTCAATGTGAGGTACGTCTACGGGATCAAAATTCGATTCCACTATAAGCCAAAAAAATTTCAAACGATTACAAACGAGACACGAATGGTCTCACAAAACCACCGTTAGGTGAATTCCAAATAATCAAGATGAAAGACCTCACCAAATAGATGAACAAAAGTCTTCAAAACAAAGTTGTAGAAGATCCAAAATAACGAACTAAATCAGCTTCAAGGTAAAGCCGAAACAAAATCACAAAGCACTGGATTTGACTACGGGTGTTCGCGGTTCGGATTTGGACGGTTTGCGGATCGGCTTGGACCCACCCGCATCTATGTGGTTTGGGAAAAAGATAACAAGCAACCACTCGTAGTGCGGTTTGTGGTTTATGCGGATAGGGTTCAAGAATGTGCGGGCGGTTTGCGGATTGGACTTTTTTCTTCAAAAAATTATTTTTGAGTCTTATTTTTTTCCCATTTTGTAAATATTTATTTTGGGTCATTTTCTCCCCATTTTCTAAAATACTCCAACATTAATAATTTATGAATTAAAACTTATAAAATTAAAAACACAACAAAATCAATTCGTAACACAAACAAATCATTCAAAATCTTAAATCAAATCATAAACTAACACAAGCACATATTTCAAAATCTTAAACTAGAACTCCATATTCATTCAGGAATTTAAAATTCCAAATTACACTTTATCCAAGACAAGCTCAGTTATGTAACAATAATAATATGATCAGTATTTATTCAGTTTCAGTTGATATAATACTATTAGCAAATGTAATGCTAGAGTAAGTTCAAAGAATAAAGGGTGTTTTGTTTTGGGCAAAAATATCTAGGTGGGATATAGGAATGAAATCAACGGTTAAGATAAAAAATAAATAAATAAATAAAATTTTCAAAAAAAAAAGTGCGAGCGGGTTCTTGTGGGTGCGGGTTAAACCCATAACCCTTCCGCGACCCGCAAACATGCCATATTTCAAACCTCATCTGCCTGTATTGTATTTGCGAAACCGCCTATTTGTATGTGGGTTGGGCGATTTTTGCAAATCGGATAAACCGTTGCCTACCCCTAGATTTGACTAAATCAAGAACAAACAGCAACACTGTAGACACCCCAT
Source organism: Camellia japonica (assembly GCA_030407325.1). NCBI lineage: Eukaryota > Viridiplantae > Streptophyta > Magnoliopsida > Ericales > Theaceae > Camellia > Camellia japonica. Next base: position 33,766,276 of record JAPPVO010000016.1, read on the forward strand.
TTTTGACTGTCCTCAAAACTTAGATGTGCTTGCAGGTACACCCGGTGGCAAGTTTGGTTGTTCACCGAGCACTTGAATTTCGCAGCGGAACGTCACAGATTTGAGCTTTTCAAACCCTGTTTCATTTCTGCCCTATTTTTGGACCATGCTTTGGTCCCTCTCTAGTGCTTGTTTTACTGCACTGCCGGCCATGATCAAGGGCTGCCGGCCATGGTATATGCCCTGCCGGCCATCAATGAGGCGCTGCCGGCCACCATGTTTCAATATATATTATTTTAGATATTTTGAGCCAGCTGTGGCTCACTGAGCCATCCTCCATATATGTGTATGGAGGGATGAAGGCAAGTTTCAAGCTTGTCAAGCAAGCTTTTGCTTGCATTGCTTATATAAGGGGAGGCTCCTCTCCCTCTCCAGAGGTTCAGAAAGCTTAGAGACAAAAATATCCCTCTCTCTCTAGAATTCTCACTCTCTCTCTCTATATTGTGCTCAATAGTGCCTTAAAGTGTGTTTTCTTCACATTTTTGCAAAGGAACACCTAGTCAAACACCACTACCTTGGAGCTGAGGTCCTTAAAGGTTTGTTTGGAGTTCAAAAGGCTGGTTTTTGGGCACAGAAGTTGTCCTCTTGCTGCTGTGCTTCAAAAGTGAGTATATTCCCCTTTTAAGCTTGTGTTTGTATACCATATTAGCCACCTTTGCATGCTGTTTTAGGCCTAACTTTCAACTACAGAAAGCTTTATTTTTAAGTGTTAAAAATGGCTGTTTGAGGCCTTGTGGGAGTTGGGGATGTTTCACCCCCTTGTATGCCTTATTTGTTAAGCTTTTGAGCCATCCTTTGAAGCTTTTGTAATAGCCTGTGCATGGCCTTTCTACCACTGAAACTCAGGGAAATTTCAGTGGTGGAAAGGTGGTTTTGAGGTCCAAAATGGGAGGGGGTGGTCCCCTCTCCTCTTGCCTTGCTTGCTTGCTTGTGTTGTTGGCCTACCAAATGAGCATGTGTTTCTACTTCTTTGTGGCTTTGTTCAAGCATTTTTTTGTGACCTTTTAGACCTGCCATAACTCTGTTTTAGGCTGGTTTGGCTATTGCTTGCATGCTTCTTACACTTGTGGTGTAATTTTGCTATTTGGCCTAACATGCTTGATGCTTTAACCCACCATTCTAGCTTATTTTGGCTACACTCCAGCAAGCTTTTACTCATGTTTTGCCATGCTTAAGCTCTGTTTTAAGTGGTTTTGGTCATGCATGCCTTGCTTTGTATAGCTATAGTGTAAAGGCCTTTGACTAGCTTTGAGTTTCAAAGTCCCTAGCATGCTTTGTATGTGATGATTGCATGCCTTAGCCTTTTTTTTCACATGATTTCAGTGTGTATGGTGTATTCACACTCTCACATGTTTCACTCTTTAATTGTGTTTAAGAGATGTGCCTTATGCCTTATTTGTGAGTCAATACGTATGCATGCTTGTCTAAGCTTTTGGGCTATCATTTCAACATGTTTTGGCCTTTGATTTGGCATGGTTGAGCTCTGTCTAGAGCTGGTTTGGTTGTTTGGGCTATGTATTGCATACTTCTTGTGTAGTGCCCTTTACTAGCCTTGTGCTTTAGGTCTTCTAACATGCCTTATTTGTGATGTTTATGTGATATGTCATCATTTAACACATAATTTCAGAGCATATAGCCTTGTTATACTCTAATGTTTATCACTCTTTAATTGTGTTTCAGAGCTGAGCATTATACCTTGTTTGTGAGCCAATGCATGAACATCATTCTCTTGCCTTCCATGCTATCATTTCAGATCATCTTGGCCACTGTTTTGGCATGCATGAGGTCTGTTTAGGGTTGGTTTAGTCCATTGAGCATTGTATTGCATGGTCCTAGTGTTGTATCCTTCACTAGTTTTAATGCTTAAGTCTCTTAACATGTTGTTCATGCGTTGTTTGCATGTTAGGGTCTTGCATTTCATGCCAAGATGAGCATGTTGTTTGCATTGCATAGTGTTCAACCGGACGTTATGTTGAACACAAGGTGGATAGGCCCACTTCATACTCAAAGTGATGAAAGTGAGCCAATCCTCTTTGTCTCCATTGCCTTTGATCACTTATGATAAGCCTGTGGTCTAAGAGCCTTGTTTGCATTGCATTTATTGAATTTTTGCAAGATTAGATCTTTGGCCATCAGGCACTGCATGCTTAATTGATGGTTTTGGATCCAATAGTGCCTCTCCCTTGATATTTTGAAATGATATGGAGCGGCACAGTACACACATGCCCTAGGGAGACCCTCAATTTCCTCTGTTTTTGCGCTCTGTTGCAGAATGGTGTCACAGCGGCAGTACCACATTGATGGCCGGCACCCTTCCATCCTTGGCCGGCAGAGGCCCACTCTTGGCCGGCAGGTGGCCGGCAGCCACCTTTCATGGCCGACAGGCCACTGGTGCACTCTCCAGCTTTGGTTTGGTAAGTTTCAGCAACTAGTTCTTGAAGACACCCTGCAGACAGAGCCTCAAGAGAGCAAACCGGAGAGCTTTTCGGGGCAAGAAACCAAATGCGAGCATACACGTTCAACTTTTTCAATAGAGCTGAGGCAGCATAGTTTAAAGTTTTATTTGTTAGTTAACATCTGAATTTGTGCTTTAATTAATTTGTTAGTTAGTTAAGGTGTTGTAATAATTAGTAAGTAGTTTACTAGTTATTTGATTGGTTTGTAATAATTAGTCTAATTAGCTTAATTAGATTAGTTGATTAGCTTAGCTTAGATTAGCTTAGCTTTCATTCGGACCCTCCATCGAGAGGGCAAATGTTGTAATAAGGGTGCGTGTGTGTGTGCATGTCTTCCAACCCCATTTCTTTCTCCCTTTTACTTATCGCTTTCGATGGTTAGTTTTAGGGCACGTTTTGATTAGCATACTTTATACTTTGCATGTTTGCATCATTCATTTGTCTTGCATGTACTGGGCTCGGCGCATCATTCAAACCGCATTGTATTTCAATACATTTACTTGAATACGTGTTTCAAAGCATGTTATCAAATGTTGCATTCATATGCCATCTTAGATAGCCGAGCCTATTTTAGTTGCATTTTGCATGTGTTGCATTAGGCATTGTTGACATAGTTAGGATCATGCATGATTTCTAACTAGTTTCTGTTTTGGCTCGGAGTACACTGTAAGTGTTTATGCTTTAGCATCCTTGCATGAGTGTAAGTGATTGCCATGAGGCTATGTGCTTAAATGATTAACTGCATGAATGCCTGTGGATGAAGGCTTCATTACTTGAATTGGAACAATTCATCAAAATGTGAGTTTTAAGCCCACTTGAAGTGGCAAATCATCATGTTTTAAGCCCACCTTGTTTGGTGGCAAATCCGCGTTTTAGCCTACTTGCGAGTAGCATCTTCAAACCACTTTCGAAAAACAAACATGAGATGTTTTGTTCCAAATCGAGCGATTTAGTCTATATTTGTGTGTTGAGCGCATCACATAGTAAGTTAGCTAATAATTGGAATAAGAACACATGCATTTTCAAAACAACATATCACGCTTAGTAGAGGCCGATCCTTTGATCGGGCGAGCGAGGGTGCTCATTTCATGACCTTCCCCCCTCGTACCCAAGTTCCCGAGCCGAGGCAACTTTGGTGATGACGGACACATGGCCTTTGGCGTAAGTCAGGGTTTCCTAAATTTTCCAAAACAAAACATTTAGGTGGCGACTCTGTAATCTGGTAAAGCAGTCCATGTTTGGCGCTTTTTTTGATTAAAATCGATTTTCCAAAACGATTTGCCGGATTTGGACTCTTTGGTGATTTATCAGTCTTACATTACACTTTGTGAGATTAGATTTAGAATCGTGACAGGAGTCCGAACTGTAGTAGCTAGAATCCAAATCCGCGCCCTCTCCGAAAGAAGGGCACGCGGAGAGAGTTTCGGGCGGTCTACAAACACTATGTTTATTCACAAATTCCAAATCCACTGAATTGATCTTCATGCCATTGGCCATTACTTTGAAAATAAACAATATCCCATTTATTGTAGATTCTTGGATTTTTTTTTATCAAAACCATAGCTACCACCAAATTGATTATAAAATACCCATTGGGCCTCCAAACTTAGGTATACTATATTAAAAATATATTATAACCAACACCAAACCAAACTAAATATTTTAATAAACTAATTGGGTCCTATACTCCAATAAGGAGGTATACCCAACAATTTGGTAGGACGAGAGATGGAGCGGACAAGATCTGGATGCGCCATGGGTTGGCTGAATTTCGTCTTCTCAGCAAAACCTACACCAAGTTCGGTAAAAAGGACCCAAGGGGCGGGGTTCCTTCCTGAGGACCCTCTGATGGTTAAGTTAAATTGGAAAAAAGAGAGTCAAGAAGTCATTAGAGAGAGTATGTATGTATTGATATCTTTCATACATTTGTTGGCCTCTTGACATACCATGCCCCACTCATGATTGCGCTCTTGTCTTTGTCTTTTCACATTGTCCTACTAGCCATAAGTCTATGGCTATCTACAGCCGACCATGGCAGTGTCGTCATGTCACAGAAATTACGGAAGAAAATGAGATGACTTGTCTCTTCTTTTTGTCTAGCTCCTAGGCCTAAGTTGGTTTAGAAATTATTTGGATGGCCCATTGAATCACCTATTTGGGCTATGCCCATCAATCTAGACTTTAAAAATAAAAAAAAAAATTACAATGCAATATGTCTATATAATAGTAATGAGTGGTGTATTTACATGTCAAAAAAAATAGACAATAGAAATAATATGAGAAAATGACAAAACATCATTCTACAAAGACATCTAGACTTTGAGTGACGATACACAAATATAAAACTTCTACAAAAAAGTAAGTGTAAAATACAAATACGCCTCTTAAAATTTGTTTAAAATATGGACTGCTTCTTGTGATTTTAGAAATTGCAAATACCCCTTATTTGAATTTTTTATTTAACAAAATTAATAGGAAAAATAAAATTACTAACTACTCCCTTATATAACAATAAAATTACTTGAATTATTAATTGACTTGATAATTTATTAATAAAATTGGTCATTTATTATGCGATTAGAAATGTGAAGGGGTAGCATGTAATTCCAAAACCATGGGGACAATTCATATTTTAAACAAATTTTAAGGGATATATTTATAATTTACCAAAAAATTAACATAGAATTATTTGATAGAAGTTTATCCATTCATTTTAGATACCAATAAAAATAAAAGTAAAAATAAAAATAAACCACTAATTGACTTACAAATTTTAAAATGTCACTCTCACTTCATTCTTATAAAAGAAAATTATATTTACAAATCATTTTTTCATGGAAAAGACAACTATCGAAGAAAATAATATAATTTTATATTTTGTGAGTCATAATTAAAAAAAAAAATTCATAACCAAAAATAAAAATTATAACCAAAATCTCAATATAATGTTATAACTAAAGAAAAAAAAATTAATTATAACTTAAAAAAAAAAGAAGCTAAAAACACATATAATATGAAATATGTATAATAGAATTCTCCTTTTTCATAGACTTTTTAAACATTTTTTGTCACCATCACCGTTAATTCTTATATCGAAAATAATATACAAGTCCAAATAATTAATTAATAATTAAATATATATATATATATATATAATTTGAATATATTAATTAATTATCACATTATTACATTTAAAAATTAAAACCAACTTTTAAATTAGAATTATTTTTTAGGAGCTGTTTGGTAACATTTTTGGTTTCAGTTTTCAATTTATATTTACAAAAATTTTAAAAACTATTATAAAAACTTGTTTGATATTTTTTTTTTGGTTTATAAATGGTTGTCTTAGTTTGTAAATTTGAGAAAAAATTATAAACTCAAAAAATAAGTTTACGTTGGTTTCTAAATAGAAAATAGAAGTTGAAAAAAGCGCAAAGGATCAGTATTAGTAAGTTGGATCCATGTTCAAAACTGCGTAGAAGCAATTTTCAAGTTCCAAAATAAACAATAATATCAAAAGTTTTCGCTCTCTCACTCTCTGTGTTTCACCAAGAGCTTGAAGATTAGTTCAGTCTCAGTCTGAGTCTTAGTCTCTGTCTCACTCTCTCTCTCTCTTTCTGTGTTTCACCGACAGCTTCCATGGATATTTTTTTTTAAACAACATATCCGTTGTAGATCTCTCTCTCTCTCTCTCTCTCTTTCTCTCTTCTCTCTTCTCTTTCTCTGTGTTTCACCGATCGCTTCTATGGATTTTTTTTTTTTAAACAACATATCTGTTGCAAATCTGTAGAGGTATTGCAAATTTCTCAACTCAATCAATCTTAGGTCAGTCTCTCTTCCCCTCTCTCTCTTGGTTCTCGTTCTCTCTATCTCTCTTTCTTCTCTCTTCTCTCTCTCTCTCCTCTCTCTCTCTCTCTCTCTCTTTCTTTGTCTGTGTTTCATCAAGAGTTTCCATGGATTTTTCTGGGCAATGTAGCAGCCGCCGGAGAATGAATCGCCGACCCTAACTACGTGGTAGCCGCCTTTCTTGTACGAATCGATCCCCTTATCTTTCTTCTTCGACCTACTCGACGACGAACACGACATAATCAATGATCAATCCTTCAATCTTCAATCTTCAATCAATTCGATCTTGTTTTTCTCAGTAGTTGGGATTGGATTTGTGGATTTGGATGGGTTTGTATTGTTGTGTTTAGGTTTGATAATAATAATAATACAGAAAAATGAGAGGGAGAGAGTGAGAGAGAGAGAGAGATGCATATGGATGTATATATGTAATTGCACAGATTTAGAGAGCGAGAGGAGAGAGAGAGGGTGTGTTCCACCTGAGAAGGAGAGATTGTTAATGTGTATGATTTCATTGGCATAAATAATAAAAAATAAATATAAATATTTTAGACCTTAACAAATATATTTTTTAGTTAAATTTTTAAATTTTTTTAAATATTTTGTTCAAATCAAACGCATTTGTAATTTATATTTTTCTAAAAATAAACAAAAACTAATTTATAAAATTTTTATAACCATAAACTAAAACGTTAACGTTATTAATATAGTCTAAACTTTGCTGCCTCCTCATCATCACATAGAAGTTAATAAATAAATAAAAACAATATTTTAAACTAGTTTTGAGTTACATTCTACAGACAAGTGCCGCAAATTTTGTATAATGAATCAATCTACAGCCTCTATGAGCTCCTTCCTCAACATCATCCTCATCATCAATTTTTTGCTAATTGCATTTTCACACCAACAATCATCCTCATCATGTGCTTCGGAGATTGGGCCTCTGGTTCGGGAACTGCTTGAATCGGCTAGAAAGCCCGAGTTCTTCGACTGGGTCAGAGGGGTCCGAAGGAGAATCCATCAGTACCCTGAACTCGGGTTTGAGGAGCACAAGACGAGTCAACTCATTCGATCCGAGCTCGACTCTCTCGCCGTCGAATATGCTTGGCCGGTCGCCAAGACTGGGGTCGTGGCTTCGATTGGGTCCGGGGCTCAACCCTTCTTTGCCCTCCGAGCTGATATGGATGCCCTCTCTCTCCAGGTTCTAAAAACTCCCTCCCTCTCCCTCTGTAATCATAAATTATATTACTATATATATTTACGTGGTGTTTGGTTAGTAGATTTGGAACGGGATTTGGAAAGAGAAAGGAAAAAAAATATGTAAAATTAACATTTTATTTTTATTTTTTTCTTCTTAAATTTTTACTTAAATCTCCTAATTAAATACAACATAAGATAAATTCTTGAGTGTAAACTCGTTATGGAATTAATTATGATTTATTATAATATTAATTATAATTTAATTTTTTAGTTATTATTTTAGTTAAACGCACAGGGTAAGATTTTTTAGTTAACAAGAGAATATAATAATGGTAAAATTAAATATTAATAAATAAATAAGCAAGTAAACTTGAATAAAATATTTTTTACTAGTGTCAAAGAAAAAACATAGAGACAAGTTGTGAATTGTTCTATTATTGTAATATAAATATATTATTAAACTTGATATTGAAATGAAATATTTGCAAGACCAATTAAAAATTTAAAAAGTAAATAAGCTACTAGCTTAAATTAATACAAAATTCTTAAAGGTTAGTATTTTGCATTATAAAATTATATTGTGGTTTCTCAACGTTCTTTAGCTTATGGGTAACTCACTATTAATAGTTTTAAAATATATATTTTTCACAAACGTATCCTAGCCGTACTAGTATCCTATTTTTTTAGGTTTTGTCGTATCGCCGTATCCGTATCATGTCGTATCCGTATCCCATATCCGTATCTATGCTTCCTAGTTTCTAACGAAGAAGATGAGTAGATCTACTTAGATCTGATGTAGATCTACATCAAATCCGGCTAGATCTAAACAAAAAATAGTTGCCGTAATACAATCATCTTTCTATATCTGTCTCTCTCCTTCGATCTCTTAATTATTCTACATTTTCTCTACTATACACTTCTCTTTTTCTCTTTTAATAGAGAAAATTTTCAAATTCTGAACAAGTTGTTTTCAAGTTTTAGTTACAGGCAATAAAAACTGTAAAATTTTACAATTTCAATTTTTTTTGGTGCTGGAATGAATCATGGTTTAAAACTGCAAAATTTTACAGTTTCGTAACATTCTTTAGAACTGAAAATTTTGCAATTTCATAACATGTTTTTCAGTTTGATTAATAAGGATAAATGCTTAATAGATTTTTGCTTTGAAACTGTAACATTTTACAGTTTCAAAGCTTTCTTTTTAGTTTGATCAATATTGGAGATTATTTGTTTAAGCGCTACAAAAATTGAAAAATAATATATGTTTTTTCCCATTGTTGCTGTTTTTTATTGTTATATTTTTTTTCTTTTAGTTTATCAATATTTAGCACATTTTGCTATATTTTTTCGCTCGAATTTCTCCATTTATTCTCTTTTTTTTTTTTTGGCAATATTCTGGACATATCGATAAGTCTTCAATGATGTTCTTAACATTTAGCGAACGTTTTGGACATTCCGGCGACTTCCTTTGATATTCATAACACTCCAGTGAACTTCCGGCGATACTCCGGTGACTTCCTGGCGATACTCCGACGACTTCCTAATGATGTTGAACATTCCGGCGAGTCTCTGATGACCGTCTGACGGAAGTCCGGCGGTAGTGGGATGTAACAGCATTTGTAAATTAAAAAAATAAAAATAGAATTTTTTGATAACAATTAAAAATATATAAGACTAATTGGTACAAGTGTTTTGTTTAGGGATTAGATGGATTTTAAACTTTGTATATGGAACTTATTGGTAAGTTCCCCCATCTTTTATCGGTTAATTGATTTTTGAACCATATAATTATATTCAGAAGTTAGATATCCAAATTAAAAATAGTATGCGAAGGTGTGTGAAAATAAAAGCTCCTTGTAAGTATACGTATATTTGTTGCCGTGTTGATTGGTCTTAAATGACAAAATTATCACTATGTACTTTCTTAGTCAACGGTTAAGTTTCACTTGCAAGAAGTAAATTCCAGTAACTAATTACATTTTTTTTAAGTAGTTTTTATGGTTGACAGCGGAAAAAAAATGGTGAGGGATAATGCCTCATTTAATGGACTAATAATAAAAAAAATGGTGTGCACATCCTAGTGATAACTTGTGCCATTTGCAAAGGCTTCCAATTGGGTATTTAGTGTTATGGATTTTACTAATGGAATTGGCAATGACATATCCACAGTCAAACTTATTTATATATGGGCCTAGGAAGCTCTTAAGTTTTTCAAAAATATTTTTTAGAAAAATTACTAAGAAGTCTTTTTTAAAAAATATGTAGTCTATTTAGTCTCATAATCTTCTGTTTATACCAAAAAGTCCTATAACCTTATTCTTCTTCTCTGCCTCTTTTGCTCTTTGTGATTTCTGGCTATCGTTGACGGGTAACCATATCTTGCTTCTTCTTTTTCTCTTTCCGATATATAGTCACCGGCGACCGACGACTACCATCGATTGGGATTCACCGGCAACCACCGACCGTCGACTTCTTACTTCACCCTCACTGACGATAAAGAAGATATGTTTCCGACGAAGAAGATGAGTAGATCTACTCAGATTTGATGCAGATCTACATCAGATATGAGTAAATCTACATCAGATTTGGCTAAATCTAAACAAAAAATAGTTGCCGGAGTACAATCCTCTCTCTATATCTATCTTTCTCCTTCGATCTCTTATTTTTTTCTACATTTTCTCTGCTATACACTTCTCTTTTTCTGTTCTAATGGAGAAAATTTTCTAGTTCTGAACAAATTGTTTTCGAGTTTTAGTTACAGGCGTTGAAAATTGTAAAATTTTGCAGTTTCAAATTTTTTTGGTGCTGGAATGAATCATGGTATAAAACTGTAAAATTTTGTAGTTTCATAATATTCTTTAGAACTGTAAAATTTTACAGTTTCAAAACATGTTTTTCAGTTTGATTAATAAAGATAAATGCTTAATAGATTTTTGCTTTGAAACTATAACATTTTACAGTTTCAAAACTTACTTTTCAGTTTGATCAATATTGGAAATTATTTGCTTAAACCTTACAAAAATTGAAAAATAACATATGTTTTTCCCATTGTTGCTGGTTTTTTGTCGTTCTATTTTTTTTTTCTTTTAGTTTATCAATATTTAGCACATTTTTCTATATTTTTTCGCTCTAATTTCTCCATTTATTCTTCTTTTTTTTCCGGCAATATTCTAGACATACCGGTAAGGCTCCAATGATGTTTTTAACGTCCAGTGAACGTTCTGAACGTTTCGGCAACTTCCATTAACGTTCTTAACACTCCGGTAAACTTCTGGCGACTTCTCGGTGATATTGAACATTCCGACGAGTCTCCGGTGACCATTTGATGGAAATCCGACGGTAGTAGAATGTAACAGTGTCTGTAAATTAAAAAAAAAAAAAGGATTTTTTGGTAACAATTAAAAATATATAGGACTAATTGGTGCTAGTGTTTTGTTTGAGGATGAGATGGGTCTTGAACTTTGTATATGGGACTTATTGGTAAGTTCCCCATATTTTATTAGCCTTCTATAATTCTATTTTATTTTCTATGTTTTTGAAAAAGAAAAAAAAAAAAAAAAATCTTTTGACCCTCTATTTCTTGAATACTTCTACCATGTACATGAGCTGACCATCAACTATTTCACACTTTGCGTAATAACATTGATTTTATTAATTTGATTTTGTACAATATGTAAATATCATTCGTGTTTTTCTATTTTAAAAATCACAAAGAATAGATTTTGTTATTGATATATATTCCATCAACTAATAAAATGCCTTAAAAGAGTTGGTGAACTTTGGAGTTGGTGTTGGACTAAGCTGCGTTGCTTATAGCTCTTCCTTGTCAACTTTTCCCTTTCCCATCATAAATAAACTAGGATGGATTCTAATTATATAGCTCAAAAACTGTATGAAATAATTATTAAGAAACACCAAATATAGATTTATTGATTTTCCTTCATATCATTTCCTCCTCCCCCCCCCCCCCCCCCCCGACTCTTATGTAACAATTGTTTGATGCCTTACTCCCTTATGTTTGGTGGCCTTCTAGTGCCTTATGCTGCCAGTGGGTGTCAGAGGTGTTAATGGTTCTGCATTGGAGAGTTGGAGGAAGAGGTAGTGGGTTGTGTGTGTGTGTGAGAGAGAGGGAGAGGGAGAGAGAGGGTTCAAATGGGTGGAATTGTAGATTTACTTTTGTAAATGAAAGAGAGTGAGATCGCAGGACAGGGAGATTGGATGGGAGAGTGGTGATGTTGCAGTTGACGAGGGAGTGGAGGTGGAAAGAGAGAGAGATTAAGAGGGGTTGTTCTGTTTGGTGGCCCTTTGTTGCCTTATGCCGCTGATGGAAGAGGGTTAGAGGTGTTGTAGGTTCTATACAAGAGGTGGAGGAAGAGGAAGTGAGGGTAGTGATGGTGGAGGAAGGGGTTGTAGGGGGTGGTATGAGGGGTGATGTGGTGGCATTCGTGGGAGGGCATGGGGGCTGTCCTGGTGGTCTCATCAATGGTGGTTCGGCTATGGCTTCAAAGTGGCAATGGGTTTAATGGATGGTGGTTTGGTTATGCACTTGTTGCCCGAGTTGATGTGCTCTCATTTGGTTCACCGAGTTGTGATGGAGAATAAAATGAAGAGCCAGAGGGCAGTGGTGACATAGGGTTGAAATTTGTATTATTTTGGACTTTTCTTAAGTGTGCAACCCTCAAGGTTGCACACCATATGCCACTTACACAAAAAGTGTAAGTGGTAGGTACAAACATAAAACAGGACGGAAAACAGAAAGGCGTAAGTGTAAGGCGTAAGTTGCATATCATAACAGGACCCTTTTTTAAATTTTAATTGTTCACATCAACGCAATCAGTTAGTTATCCTGTCAGCTGACAGATTGAATGGGTAATTTGTAAACCAACTATAAAAATCTTAGGAAGGGCAATATAATTTCCAGAACGTCAACATAATAAGTTCAATAATGATATTTACACAAACCACCCACCCACAAACACACATTTACATTCATACTACCCATGCCCATGAGTATGTGTGTGACTAGTGTGTAGGCACGCAAGCATGTATGTGTGTGTGTTTTGGTGTAACTAGCATTATTGTAATAAGTTTACCAAAATCAAGAGGTGACCACAAAATCTTTAACATTAGGTATCTTTTGATAGCTTATTGGATGCAAAGAAGGGTAAATTGAAAACAAACCAATCCACTTATTTGGTTTTAAGAAGATACTATGCCCCTTCTATTCCATTATATCTGTATTTAGAAATTTAAAACACTTGTGACCATAATTTGTGGTGTGGTCAATTTGAAGCCACTAATGTTTTCTGCTTTACAGATAATGTGCTTCCTCTAGAAGTTTCTAAATTTTTTTAATTTGGTGTCCCATGAAACCAACATCACCATCCATTTGGAAGGAACTAGTTGATTGGGAGTACCGAAGCAAAATTGATGGCAAGATGCATGCCTGTGGTCACGACTCTCACGTAGCAATGCTGCTTGGAGCAGCAAAGTTACTCCAAGCAAGGAAGGAAAAATTGAAGGTAACTTTAAAATAATAGTACTATTCACCAATAATGAAAACAATAAATTTATTATTTCTTCCATATTTATTGGTTACTAAATTGTATTTTACCGACTTGTACATTACAGGGAACAGTGAAGCTAGTTTTCCAGCCAGGAGAAGAGGGTTATGCCGGTGCTTATCATATGTTGCAAGATACTGTTCTCGATAATGTAGAAGCCATATTTGGTTTACATGTTTATCCATCATTCTCCACTGGCGCAATTGCTTCGAGGCCTGGTCCAGTGCTAGCTGGTGCCGGACTGTTTACGGCCACGATTCAAGGGAAGGGTGGGCATGCGGCAATGCCCCATACAACTAAAGACCCGATTCTTGTAGCATCATTGGCTATCATTGCTCTCCAACAGATAGTATCACGGGAGACAGATCCTCTTGAGGCCAGAGTAAATTCTCTGTTTCTTTCATGTGAAATCTTTTTAAGAACGCACTATTTTTTTTGGTAGGTAAGCTGTTAGTTTTATACAAAAACAATATAAATATTACAGTGATGCTCAATACACAACCTTGGGGGGGTCAACACCGCTTCAAAGAAGCGACACCCAAGCCAAAGGCTCAAACGAAACTAGTTGTTTTAATATAATACATGCATGAATGAACTCGTAAACCTAGAAACTATCAATAATAGACTGTATATGCAGGGTCAGCCCTGGGCGTAGGCCCACAATAGACCCAAAAAAAGGCCCCCTCCTATTATAGTTTAATGTAATATATGAGGTATGTTTTAAGTCCCGAAAAAAAATTAAAGAAGGCCCAAACTAACTTAGAGTTGGTTACTTCTTCTATTTTATTGATCAAGCCCTTTGTTCGCTCAAAAATAGGTTCAAACGATTCAAAGTTATATGAGGCAAACTTTGGCTTTTTGTTTGACTTGAAAAAGTGCAGCGGTGAATAGTTGAAGGTGGGGTATGTGAACCTTGAAGAATTTTTAAAACATAGTGAGATCTCCAATATTGATGGAAGAGATTTATTGATGAAGCTAAAAGTCTTGAAAGAGAGATTGCCAAAAGAAGTCAATAAACCAATTAAAGTGCTCAATCAATAGCCGTTGATGGCAAATTGTTTCTCAAAAGAAGTCAATAAACCAATTAAAAAAATTTCATTGAATGGAAAAAAAAATATGTGAAAGGCCCCAAATGATCTAGTGATATTTATTAGTTGATTATCGGCTTTGGGCCCCAGAAATCTAAGGGCTAGGCCTGGTAGTATGAAAGGTACTATATATTCATCCATTTCAAATCATGTAGGTGGTGACAGTTGGGTTCATAGAGGGAGGCCAAGCAGGAAATGTGATTCCAGAGATTGTTAATTTTGGGGGAACTTATAGAAGCTTGAGCCCTCAAGGTCTCTCCCACACCAAGGAAAGAATCAAAGAGGTAAAATATTTGTTCTTCATTTTTATATTCATATAGTAGAAAGTGAATTTGGCCCAACAATAAGGCTTGTTGAAGCATGGATACGGTTATGGCGATATGACAAAATCTAAGAAAAAATAGAGTACAAGTATAGCCAGAATACATTGAAAAAAATTATATTCTTTAATATTATTTTATACATTAGCTCAAAGATTTGCGAGAAACCATTATTTAGTAATTAGATATTCGTTTAAGAGCCAATAATCAATTTATTTGTATTTTTTTAGTGGACATGTGAATTTGACAAAATTTGAAAAAGTAGCATACTACTTTAATCTTACTATTTCTACTTTGCTAAGAAATAAGAAAATATTGAAAACACTATTCTTGTATTTATTCTGATAATTATACCATAATATCAAAGTTGGCTCAACCATTAGACCACTTAACCCATCACTCAAGGCCCCAAATTTTTTTAAAAAACTTTCTTATTGTTGAAGGCCCCAATTTTTTCAAAGGTCTGGTATGTTGAGATTTCATTTTGATGTTTAGCGTAAGGCCTCACAGATCCTTGGGCCACTACTGCATAATACTATGCAATTATTACAATTTCATAATAGTATACATGACCTAGAGTGCCCGAAAAGTGTCCGATACTTTTCAAAACCAACATCAAGTATCGGATACATTTAGAAAGTAACAGATATGTATCTGCCAGTATTTGTAAAGTATCGATATTTGATATGGATACGACTTCCTGTTAGAAGTATCCATGTTTCATAGCTTGTCGTTAATGTCTTGGTGGCATAGCTTCGAGTCACAAAAACAATCTTTTCAGAAATGTAGTTAAGGTTGCATATAACTTTGCCCTCCTCAGACCCTACTTTAGCAGGAGCCTCATGTAGGCTGCCTCCTTTTCTTTTTTCCCCCCTACCTTGGCCATTCAAATCATAAAGCAGAATGGACATGTTTTGCTTGCAGATCATCGAGATTCAAGCAACCATGCATCGGTGTAATGCCACGGTGGATTTCATGGAGGAGACACCTCTACCCTATCCAGTACTCGTTAATGATGAAGTGTTGTATGAACACGCAAAGGGGGTTGGAGAGGTCCTGCTTGGGAAGCAGAATGTGCAGATACTTCCAGTGACTATGGGAGCGGAAGATTTCAGCTTCTATTCACAGAAGATGCCAGCTGTGATGTACGCTGTCGGGACAAAAAATGAGACTCTGAAATCAGATCACCCGTTGCACTCGCCTCACTTTTTTATGGATGAGGAGGCTCTTCAAATTGGATCAGCTTTTCATGCTGCTGTTGCAATGTCTTACTTAGATAGTCATAGTGAGGTTGACTAATCACTTATATTTGTTTCCTTTTGCATAAAGTAAACTGTTTCAGGAGAATGCTTTGGAAGAGCAACAAAAAAATAATAATAAAATAAATGTGGTTTATGATCTGCTACTAATTACTGGAGAAAATTAATATTACAGTGTTTTTCTAATTCAATACTATCTCTTGAACTCACAGGTTATTATATTGAAGTTGAATGCTGCAGGTAAATGAAGTTGTAAACCAACCAGTAGCTAGAAAAAAATTTCTTTGGTATACCTTCTACAAAATATTATTTGTATTGTGCCTTTATTTTATTTTTTATTTTTAATAATCGGGTGTTCGCCCAATCTACGCACATAAACAAATTAACTAGACAAACACATGGTATGTAGATAAGTAAAGGATGACACATAGACATAGACAAATATATAATTTTAATATGATCTTTCAAAATATTAT
This sequence comes from Camellia japonica, assembly GCA_030407325.1. Lineage (NCBI taxonomy): Eukaryota > Viridiplantae > Streptophyta > Magnoliopsida > Ericales > Theaceae > Camellia > Camellia japonica. The sequence goes on from JAPPVO010000016.1 coordinate 33,782,524, forward strand.
TATTATTTTAATCCCAAAAGTTTTGAAATTGAATTTATGACTCGGATATTCCTAAGTTTAATGGTTTAAGATATTAATTATTAAAATTATTAGTATGAAGAATTAAAGTAACACAATTGTGAGAATTTGAAAGTTTAAAGGAGTAAAGCGAGAAGTTTCAATCAAACAATTATAATAGGCAAGGGCGGACCCAGGATTCGTCGATGGGGTGGGTTAATATTAAGGTAAAATTATACAATATATTTTAAGTATAACCACATAAGAAAAAAGAGAATTTAATAATATAATCTAAATTAATATCTAAATTTAGGGGGATGCACCAATAAATCATAAATTAATAACTTATACACTGTTTAGTCTTAAAAGTTTTCTTATAGACTGAAAGGTCCCATTACAATGTTAATAACATCATATACAATGTTAATAACATCAGAGTAATGTTACAAACATTAGATTTCAAACATCTAATGTTCATCAAATTTCAATAATGTTTGAAATTATAGGATGACAAACATCTAATGTTCATCAGATTTCAATAAATTTTGAACTTATAGAATGAAACATCAGATCATTTACATCATTTACATCATGCTGATGTAAAAATGGGACTAAATGGAGCATAAGAAAACTTTCAGGACTAAATGGTTCAACTTTTCAAAAACTAGGACTCATGGGTAAATTTTCCCTAAATTTATTGATTAGAAACAATCTAATTAAGTTGTACTCGACGTGTCTCTAAATATTCGAATTCATCGATTACAAAATCTAGATCAATTTTCAATGTAAGATCTCATTCAAGGTAGAGAGACAAGCAATCGACAAGAAACTCATCCCCCGTTGAATTGCGAATGGCAGTTTTAACATATTTCAAAGTTAAAAAACTAAGAGCAATATAGAATATTGAACAAGGCAGCATCATAAAAAAACTAAGAGTAATATAATAATTGTTGTATAAAGACAAAATTTTAAAACCATTGTTAATCAATTCCATTCTCAACCAACGAAATAAAATAATTGGTTAATTACATTTACAAAAAATGTTAGGAAAGTGGAGTTACTCTAGGCTACTAGAGACGACAGAGAAGACGAAGAGAGGGCTGCTTCCTATCTATTGAAAGATGTGAGGATTGTTTTGGAAGATTTGTTCTTTAAACAAATACAAACTTATTGGCCTGCCTATCTATTTTTTTAGGTAAGTATGGGGTAGCTATTGGGCTGATTATTTAAAAAACAAACAAAAAAACTATTAGCCCTTATTTGGGGCTAGGCTGTGAGAGGTTAAGAGGCTAGGGTGGGTGGGAAAAAAATTTCTATAGATTTTTTAAATTTTCGGCTGGGCTGTAGCCACCTATGCCCAGTCCTAGGTCCGCCCTTGATAATAGGCCCCCGTTTGTTTTCTAAGGTAAAATGGAGAGGATTGTTAGTGAGGGGAGTTATAGTGAAGGAATTAAGTAAAATTGTATTTGTTTTGATAATAGTTATTAGTGTAGGGATTATTAAATTATTTTTATATAAAATAATAGAACAAATAAAAAAATACAAAAACATTAAACATTAATATTAAAAAAAATGTCCAATATGTAAAAATTTAAAAAAAAATAAAAATTTCTCAAAAAAAAATAAAACAAATAAAACAATAATTTTTACTTAACAAAAAATACAAAAAATTAAACATTAATATTCAAAAAAAAAAATCCAACATGTCAAAAAATAAAAAATTTCTAATCCGGCGAACTATTTTTCTAATACCAGCTCCACTCTGTCCATCCCAATCCTTATTCCAAGAGCTAACTTAATTCCTTCCTCCATCTCAATCTCTTTTACAAATCTACAAATAAACACAATATTAAATAAATCCCACCTCTATCCTAATCACATCCTTCCTCCCTCCCTCCATACCCAAAACAAACGGGCCATAGGGTTGACCATTTGACCATTTAAAACAAAAAATTAAACAATTTGGACAGATAAATAAAATTTTCTCCCCAACGCTTTTTTGAAAATGATTGAACGGTCCAGATTAAATTTTGAAATATTTTAACGGTCCAGATTAACAATGAACAATCTAAAAGATCCCATGTACACTCATCACATCAGATGGATAGACAGAGAGACAAGTCAAAACCCAAGTCTTGGAGCAATTCTTGCATGCTCTTCAGAGGCTACTATGATCGTACCCACCAAAAATAAAATAAAATAAAAAAATCCAACCTATTTGCTTCAACGCCTCACCATTAAACCTCAGCAATCCATCGCTCACTCTTCGATTGTGCAGGTACATATATATATATATATATATGCTTGAATACTTGGAAATAAATGGTCTTTGTTTCTGGGTTTTGTTTAAATTTCTCTGCAATTGCTCATTTGTATTGGTTCTTTGTGTTTACTTGTTCAAGCATTTGGGTTGTGGGTTGTGGTTCTTTTAGCCCTCTGTTTGTTTTAGTCGCACACAAACATATGACAAGATCTAAGTGAGACTGGAAAATAGACCAGCTTTAATACTGGGTTTCCTTGGCCATTGGTCGAGCCAGAAAATTTATGCACGAGGGGCAAAAAAAATTGGAAGCGTGAGTGAGGTCTTAATAATACTAGAAGGTGTGTGTGCACATTTGATGCGTGTGCTTGAAATAGACAGTTACAGATTTATGGGTGTGATTGAATTACAAAAGGGCATTTTGGAAAAGTGAAAATCTGTGACATTTTGTGCTCATACATACCAAGTTCAACGGGTGTGCCCACCTGATGGGTGTGCTGTTAAATTTTGATTTGAATCTGAATGTGAATTTGATTAGTTGCATGAGGCAGGTCATTTACGGAAGTCAGTTACATGAGGGTATTTTGAGTAAACTGAAAAATCGCGACATCCACACCAAGAAAGCTGTTTGCTTTATATATTAGTATAGATAATAAGAACAACTAGAGGTGGGCACACACTATGTGTGTGAAATTTGTAATTGGATTTGATAATTATGGCAATCATTTGAAGCAATTGGAGAACTGAAACAGTTAATAGCAATTACTACGTACAGTTGAATTTAGCAGTTGCAGTGGCAGTTAGAGAAGGGAATTTTCAGAAATAGAAAGCTGTAACATCAACACTAACTTCAGCGTTTGCTTTATATCATAGTATAGAACAGTATAGATACTATCAGCAACTTTGTGTGCTTCTTTTGTTGCGGTCAGATATGTCACTGCTGCTAATCTGCAGACTGCAGCAAAGTAATGTTAGGAGGATAATTGTGAAGTGTTCCAAAACCCACTAGTATTTTCTGTTATTGTGAAGCTTCATTTTTCTTAATTTTCAGTCCTCATACATTGTTGAGGTGAAATCTCCTGCTGCAACACTACCTGTTATTTTTCTTGATATGCAAAACTTTTGTTCTGTTACTGCACTCTCTTCCATTCAGTCATTCTTTCATGCTCAACAGATGAATTATTAAAGCAAACCATGTGCTTTCAAACTATCTTCTATGCCATGAGAATTTCATTGGATGCTTGGATGCCAACACCCAAACACATGATTCATTGATTTTTAGTCACCCACCTCCCAATTTCAGAGGCATGATCAAATGCTGCATTGTTGCATGCCATCATCGTCAACAAGAAGACCAAATCTCATTTCATCACTCCCACCACCGCAGCAAGGTAAATTCTAATTTGGTCTCCTCAATTCATTTACACACAAAAGGCAAAAGTCTTCTAGGCATTTGGATTTAGGATTTGAAATGAATGGACTTGGCATCAATAATTTAAGTAGTATGTGTAATATATTTATATATAGATGTTAAGAATGGATTTGAGAGCTTTATAATGATGGATTTCAAATAACTTGGTGATAGTTATTTGAAATCCTTCCATAAAGATTCTACTTATACAAAGATCTTAAAAAATACATGTCTCATACCTCTATTCCATCCTCCGTTTTAGAGTAATCAGCCTATCTTTTATAGCTAATCTTCTTATAATTTTGTAAAATTCAACCTCAAATCCATTCATTTGAAATCTACTCATCCAAAAGGAGCCTTAATGTGTTTGTCTAATTGTGTGAATGAAAAGCAGCGAATTCAGCTGAGGGTACGCCGAGGTCAAGTGCTCAACGCTCTCCTACAGTCAATCTCATTGATGAATACACCCTTGCCACCCAGTCCAATTCATTCAGTGAAATATGGTCCATAATTCATCCTAGTGACCCTTCTTATGAAAATCCAGACTCAGAGCACACGGAGGCCCATTGTGCAGAGCAGCTTTTGGCACAGATCCTTAACCCTAGCCAAGAGTGCGTCCAAGAGGCACTTAAGCATGCCAGGCCCAACACGCTTACTCACCTTGTATCTGCCTATTTTGACCACAGCGAGAACACATCCCATCTGTGCCTCATCCTCCGTGATAGTGTCCACAATGCCCACTCTCTCTACTGTGATCTTCATAAACTCCTTGATGTCCTCCCCCTAGACGCTGAGTCCAACTCTCTCTCCCAATCTCAGTGTGACACAGCCTTTGATGTCTTCCTTCAATTTGACTGCCTCGACAATCCCTTCCCCGACCCTGAGTCCCACAACTTCCAAGACATGCGCCGCTGCTTCTCCCAGCTCAACCAACAACTCCACCGCCGGCTCCACAAGTCCCGCTCTAGGGTCCGCCTCCTCCAAAGTGCTACCACTTGCTCTGCCATTTGTTTGATTGGTTCTGTTGTTGGTGTTGCCATATCTGCGGTGGCCATAGCTTCTCATGCTGTTGTTGCCATTGTTGCAGGCCCATTACTCCCTGCGTTCCTTCCTTCCAAGATCTCTAAGAAGGAGCTTGCCCATGTGGCACAGCTTGATGCTGCAGCCAGGGGTACTTATGTTCTTCACAATGACCTCGACACGATTGATCGCCTGGTTGAACGTTTATATGCTGGCGTTGAGGATGATAAGCTTCTTATTCGTCTCGGATTGGCGAGAGGCAGAGACAGACATCCCATCCATGAGGTTGCAAAGCAACTTCAAAAGAACCATCGTAATTTTCTTAGCCAGCTTAAGGATCTTGAGGACCACATTTGCCTATGCGTTGCTGCAGTCAACAGGGCTAGATCTCTCCTCCTCGATGAGATCCGTCTTTATCAATCTCATTATTCGTAACCCATTTGCTGGATGAACCAGTGAGTAATTTGTTGTCCACATGTGCATCCTATTTCTATTGTTTATAATGATTTGAACATTTTTGCTGCCCCTAAGGAAGGATTAAAGATAAATTTTTTAATTTATCCAGTTGTCATTTACTTTTTGTATGCCTTTAAATATTTAGTATTTGATGTCTCTACATATTTATTTGGTAAAATCCTTTATTTATACATATTTGTTGAGTGCATCTCCAATTACGCATGGCAGACACATACCATGCCCTTGCCTAATTTGACACTACGACTATCATTTAATGCTTTGACTCGGTAGCAAAATATGTTCCTGCTACATTACAATGAGTGTTTTGTTTTTTTCCTCCACTTCTATTAAAGGATGAAAACATAGTTCATATCTTATTGGAAATTTAATTGACTGCTTATTTGAACTTGGCTACATTCATTAAAAAATTCTCATGCCATCCGTAGTGCTTCATTTTGAACTTATTCCAAAACATTTACCAAATACCTGTATGCCAAAAAAAAAAAAAAAAGTCATATCTTTAATATTCCAAATAAATACACTCTGATGTTGAGATTGAGAAGAAAATGCATTTCAATTATAAAAAAAAAAAGAAAAAAGAAACTGGTTTACATAAAATTTCTTCTTATCTTGTTGAACCATTTGGAAGTATAGCTAATATCTTGGGATGAACAATTGGGACTTCGTAATTTGTTAGGGAATCACCAACTTAAAAACTTGATGACAATGGACTGATTACCATGATGGGAATCACAAATATGTCTTGTAACTTGTAAGCATTGCAGGTTGTTATGTAGTCCAGATCTTGGGAAGCTTTGATGTGACCCTAGGTTATTCTAGGTGAAATGGGATTGAAGCTCTGATGTAACCCTTGGTTTTTTTAGGTGAAAGAAGTTTTCTTGAGCTGGAATGTTGCGTTGGAATTAGTAATTATATCAGATTGCACCCAAAAAAAAGTTATTATAGTTGACACATTTAAAAGTTGTACACATAATGATGTTTCTAAAATACTTTATCAAAATAGGCATAATGGTGTTCCATCCATTTGAAGTACTTTGTCCATTAGTTGGTATTAATAGAGGTACATTTGATAACTACGGAATATATTTGACCATGGGATTGAGGAGCTTACAATGCCTTTCACAACATATGAATAAGCAGAGGCATAATGGGCTTAATGACATTATTAGAATTCTATGTAAGTATGCATTTTATATATCATTTTGAAGATCTTTGTTAACTAAATCTTAGAAATAGAAATATAACATTGACACATCATAATCTATTTTGTATCTTTGACACGTGCATAATTAACCTGAATTGCACTAATCTAGAAGTTTCTATATGATGACCTACTAGAAAGCATGGACATTTCAAAATGGGTGTTGTGTCCATGTTTGACATGTATTGGACACTAACATGTCGAGAACACACATGTCCGTGTGTCAGTTTATAAATTTTTTTGGCCGAAACGTTGAAGACACTTTACAGACACGTGTCTTGTGTTTGGATGAACCTAAGGACACCTTTATAGGTTTTATTTTATTTTATTTTATTTTTATAATTTTAGAAAGTTGATTTGGGATCAAAATAAAATTTATGAAACAAAAAGCGGAGAGAGTAGAGTAGACAAAAAAATAAAAATACACCCACGTACACATTGATGTCACTTATATTTCTGTGCTCTAAATTTATATTCATATTCATAGCCAATAAAAATATGTTAAAAAAATCTCAGCTTGTCTGTATCTTAATTTTTTCAAAATCTGTGTCCCATGCCTGTATCTTAATTTTTTTCAAAATCTGTCTCTCTTACCGTATCTGTGTTTAGGCCCTGCGCCCATGTCCATATTGTTCTTCTTAGATGACCTATTTATCCACGTGTGCACTGAGATCTTTTCCTTAAGCCATGATAGTTGCTTACATGTGGGATAAGAATTTGATGTGCTATTTTATTTATTATTTATCTGTGGATTAATTTTTTATTCATGTTTTTAGATCAATGCATCATGTTGCCAGTGGTTCTATATATTGTTACATTTGTCTTCTTTTTTAATCATCTTATGGCTTTTTTGATTTTTTTTCTCAGTATTCTGAGAACAGTGACAGTTGAGAGAAGTTGGTTCTGTGAATATTGCTCTTTTATCTGTGCTATTTTTGTTAGAAATAACCTGAGGGTTTTTCATTTATTAATCATTTTATATAGTTATTATCATTTAGAAATTACCCCATGAATTTAAAGTTGGAAGTTCGGACAAAAAGCTGGACATGGAATATTATATTTTGTCAACATTTACATCTTCAGGCTCTTCTATCAAGAGTTACTTTTCCTCTCCTGAATAAAGTTGGAAATTTCTGGCAAAACATTCTGTTCGTCTTCTTATGTGCCGAAAAAGATGTGTGCAGAAACTGAAACCCATGTAACTTTCAGCTTGTGCCATCTCTTGCATGCTTATACCTCTTCTGACACCGTTAACTTTTTGAATTTCCTTTACTTGCCACTTGATTCTCGTTATTGTTTATCTATTGGTCTGTGAATGATATGGGTCACATTTATCTCTTTTGAGTTAAAAGGATCTTTTTCTCTCCTGAATATTAAGAACATATTTCATTTTTCAATAGATTTTTGTGGAGCAAGTTATGTTCTAGTTTATTTGCCATTCTCAATCTGTGCTCAGGAATTAATTTATCGAAAGTAAGGAGATGGTTAAATTTTAGCTTTTGTAAAGTAATTTTAGTTGTAATTCCAGCAATCAATTTACTTCATGCCATGGTTGTGTTATGTGTGTGCCTGTTATTGTTTTGCAGATCAGACATGGCAACATGGCAAACCAAACAAGGAAAATGAACAGAAAATGCATCAGTTATGGCATTGGATCCTTATCAATTCATGCGAAGGTTGGTCATTGGGGCTTTCTAGAAAGCCTGTTTTTTGAAATTTCTGAGAAATCAAAAAGGGTACAGATGCTTTATTTATCACCAGGTCAAGATGAATACTATATGGTAGTGGCAGGAACTTGCTGGGACATAGCCCAGCAAAGTCGATCTCATCCAACTTCATTGTTTCTTCAACGTGACAAGGTGAGCTGAAAAGTGTAGAGAACTTTGAAGCTAACATTTGAAACTTGTTGAGCAAGCTCATGAGTTGCACCACAGTGGACTAAGAAACTGCCATTTTTTCAGCTGCACAGAAGTAACTCAATGCCCCTCCGACAATTGATCACTAGGTGGTGGTACTGTATCCAAAACTACCACTGAAGAGTCTTCCAATGAAGAATTGCATCCCGGGAATTGGAAATTGCTGAATATTAACACAAGGAGAGCTTCCATGGAAAGAATCATAAGGAAATACTCTTTCTTTCTTTTTTTTTTTTGTGGTGTAGAAGGAAATTTGCTGAATAAGAGGGTGTGAAATCCGTTTTTTTGAACAGCTTTTTTGCAGAAGAGGTACATGTTGAAAGGACAAGAAGACAAAATTTTGAAATTGAAAGTCATTATATGATTTCACTACAACATTTCACACTTTTGGCGACCAAATTTGGCGACTAAAATGAATTTAGTCGCCAAAAGTCAGCCCTTTGGCGACTAAAATTTGTATTGGTCGGCAATGGTTCATATTTTAGCTACTAAACTTTTTTAGTAGCCGTATATTACTTATTGGCGACTAAAAAATAGTTAGTCGCTAAAAAGCGCCCAATAGGCGACTAAAATACAATTAGTCGTTAAAAAGTTACTCAATAGGTGGCAAAAAAACCACTTAGTCGCTAAAAAATACCCAATTGGCGACTAAAAGACATATTAATCAGCGTTAGTTTTGATTTTTTGCTACAAAGATTTATTTAGTCATTGTATACTACTTTTTGCCTATTAAAACAAATTTAGTCGGCAAACATCACGCCTAATATTTAATATTAATCTTTGGCGACTAAAATCTAGTCGGTAAATATTTATTTTCGGTGACCAAAAATGTTTTAGTCGTGGAATAATAATTTTTGGCTACTAAAATAGTTTAGTCGCCAAATAATTAACATTGTTTTACTTTTATTTTTAGCTACAAAAAAGTATGGTCGGCAAAGGTTATTTTCAGTGATCAAAATGGTTTCAGCAATAAAACTAAATTTTTTTGGTGGGAACACAATTTTGCCGCCTGAATTTGGTTTATGTTTAATTTTTTTTATTTTTTATTTCTCTGTATGTATCGATACATACACCAAAGGAAAAACCAATCAACACATTGTTTGCTCTCACTTCGGTCGAACTGCCTATCGCTCTCCGTTGGTACACTGTCTCATCGCCACCGTCACTCACCGTCGCTCACTGTCTCAAGCCCATTGATTTTGATTTAGGTATTTCTCTCTCTCTCTCTTTCCCCATTTCACTATAGCTCTAGGGGTTTTTTTTGTTTTGTTTTGTTTTGTTTTGTTTTTTAATGCTGTAGGAGTTTCATTTCTAGGAAACGAGTAAATTGGTTGTGATTTTTGTTCTAGATTTAGGGGTTTTTTGTTTTTTTGTTTTGTTTTGTTTTGTATTTTTTTTTTTTTTTTTGTTGATGCAGAGGCTTGATCTCTCTTGCTAAATAATGAATATATTCATGGAGATTTGAAGTATTTTACCCTCAACTTAGAAACATAGTTCATTCCACAAACAACATTCAACCGATTGGTCTGTTCCCGAAACAACATTCAACATGCAAATTGCTGTCAATCTGGTTCAAGAAACAGACGAGATATGCCCTTGTTCAACTTCCATATGCCATTAGTTGTGCAATCCAATTCTTAATTTCATTATCCTATGGTTGCTTGATTGACAACTCTCTTGGCTCTCTGTGTCTGAGTTTGGTTTGTCCTTATATTGAATTGGATTTGTAGTTGTTGATTTGTACTTTTCATACATTTGTTCTTTCCCATGATTTTGTTCTTCCTATTACATCTTTCGCCCTCCAACTGTTTGATGCAATGCCTGAATCAAAAACTGCTCATCTTCTTCTTCTACTTCTTCTGTTGTATTCTGAAGTCACATATTGGTTTGGGTTTTAATATTTAATAAATTTATTTGTTATTCCTCTAGACCTAAGAAAGAATATCACGAAACAAGAGAGAATAAAATTAAGAATCCAAAAACTGCTGTATGGCTGCTAAAATGTGATTGTAAAGAAAAGTTCTGATCATTTTCTTCCCCTCATGTCCGAAGAAAAAAAAAAAGTAGATTAACATGAGAACAACTCATACACATTGATTGTGTATTTATTTGCGTGTATGGCTGCTAAAATGTGATTGTAAAGTAAAGTTCTGATCATTTTCATCCACTCCTACCTGAAGAAAAAAAAAACAAGTAGATTAATATGAGAACAACTCATACACAGACAGAACCAATATTCAATAGCTTTCAGAATTGCAAAATGTCAAACTATACAATCAATGGCTTTGCTACACCTTTCATTTCTTTTCAAGATTCCAAATTTGGCTAGTGTTTTTTGGCAGGGAAGAACCATATATTGAGATTAGATTTCAATTTTAACGTTTTAATTGAATGGATCAGACCTACATTTTTTCCACTTGGGTGGATTTTCAATAATTGTCATGAAAAGATTATATTATAAATGCAAATGTGGTGGTATCTTCTGATTATTTTCAAGTGAGTTAAGTTATTTTGAACCAGAAGAGAGGTAGTAGTCATACTTACACATTGATCTGTAGATGTTCAAGGAAGTAAATTGCCAAATAGTTATTTTGAAGATGCATATGTTCATACTGGTTATAGATTATAAAAAGAATCAGAGATATAGTATTTTGTATTCAATGAATTCAATTATAGTGATGTTAGCCTTTTTATACAAATCTAATAATCTCTGTTTAACCTAACCATAACCACCTAACCTGACTGTAACTACTTAACCAAACTATAGTTAATCTCCAACAAACTAACAACTCAATTACAACTTGCTTTGGAATACACACATGCTTGATATTGGGACTGCTGCTGATGCTGCAGCTCTGTTCTGAGCTGTGGCCTTGGCTGTGGTTGCTGTGGCCTTGGTTGTTGCTGTAGCTGCCGCAGCTCTGGTCTGAGTTGTGGCCTTGGCTGCTGCCTGAGCCGTAGCTCTTGTGACTCTTCTTATGACTCTTGCAGCTCTGTTCTGAGCTGTGGCCTTGGCTGCAGCTGAGATGGCTTATTAGATTATTGGCAAGTTGTAATGCTAACAGTAGCTTTGAAATTAATCTTTCTGAAGGATGATAAGAAGTGGCATTTTAAAGGTTATTTTGCATTTATTTGGCAAATCAAATGACAAGCATGAGTTGCCCAAGATTGTTTGTGTGGCAAGTGATGTTGCCTCTCATTTTAGTTATTTGACACCTTAGGGTGCAAGAGCAAAGTGTGCTTCTTCTTCAATATCTTTGGTGTATATCTAGCATTAAGCTACACTTTTGATTTATCTACTTTATTGACAATTTTTTTTATTGTTAAGGTTTTGTTTTTTTGACTTAATTTTTGCGCTCCTATCCTGAAAAATATGTTTTGTAAAAGATTTGGTGTCCTGATAAATTGGCAGTTAAAGTTAGTCTTAAGACATCAGGACGTGTCCTGTTTGATAAGTATAAGTTGAGTAAGATTAGGAATTCTATAAGACTAAGAGATAGGTTAAGTAGGATTAAGTAATATAATTACTAGTACAGTGATATTAAATTAGAGATATAAAACTAATTTTTCATGTTGGTTATATATATGAAATTCTATAAAACACTTCACTATATAAAGGAGCTTTTGTTGTTTATAACAAGGACAAAATCATATTTCGTTACTTAATTCTATGAGATTGGATTAATAATAGCATGTACTATTTTTGAATTCACCCATTTCAAAAGATTTATGGTTCCATATATAAGTGATTGTTTATCCGGTGCTACGTTTTGGGAAAAGTAACATAAACAAAAATGAATAACATTTTGGAGCTCTCTGCATATATCTATGTGAATTACCAATACATATATCATCAAAACCTTCCATCATTTCAATCAACAATGTTCAATATTATGAACAGTAGTTTATCATCATCATCATCATCATTATATTATCATCATCATTATCAACAACAAACCAATAAGAAGAGGCAATGACAAAGCATATTAAGTAGGATTAGTGAGACGCGTGGGGTGGTCCATAAGTAGCTTGGGCAGCCATGGCAAGCTCAAACTGCCTCATAGGAATTGAAAGAAAATATAGTATTTCAGGAGCAGTGAGGTTCTCCTAACTGCCTTTCATAGGATTGTTGGTGCTGTTTGTAGTAGTAGTAGTTCCATCCCATCTTATGTGTGTAATCTCCATCTCCATTTCCATCTATTCCTTATAAACTTGATCAGAAAATTCTTCATTTGTATACCCAGTTCAAAGTTCGGGGTTTTCACTAAAGTGAGACATGTCTTGTTTATTAGAAAATGGGTTTTGTATATCATTTTCAATGTTGATAATGGGTTTTGTTTTCTATTGTTTTTGTTTTCAGACTTTGAATAGGTTTTGATTCGTAATATTAGAAGACTTAGCAGCAGAACACCTGGTGTTTGGATACTTTGAAGGACTTTATTATGATGTGGAAAAGGTAAGCACATGTTTTCTATGAAAAATTCATTTTCCCTGAATTGATTACAGTAAATTAAATGGTTGAACAGAGTACATAAATGATTGGGTTTCACATAGAGTAAATTAGCACAACAAGATTGTGTAAATTTTATGAAGCCTAACAAGATTACTAATGCAATTCAATTTCCTTCCAACCTGTTTTGAGACTAGGAACTACATACATTCATTTAAGTTAATTGAAAAAAAAATTAAAAATAATCCAACTTAGTCGAAAAAGGGCGTTCGAGAGGCAAAAATGTAAAACAGCATAATGTACTCTCCTAGTGTGTAAAGTATAGCACGCTTCCGTGTGCTCTCATTTGTTGCAGCAGAAGAAGAAGACATGGCTAATAAGTAATCGGTATGAGCCTATTTAGTTAAGAATCGACACAAAATTAAAAATAAAAAAAGCTTATTATTGATGCAGTTTTGTGTAGATCAACACTCCATAGAAGCAAGTAGAAGGCACAAGTATGCATTAGGTCCCATTTAGAGGATATCATAAACATACATCATTCATTCGTTCCATATCTCTAACCAACCCAAGAAACAAAGTCAAAATCAACCGAGGAAGAAAATGACGTAGAGCATAGGAAGAAGAAAAATGAGAAAATAACTTCCTATGACGATGACAAGTATCACGTGCTTTCAAGTAATTCTGTTCTGCTGTAACAGATTCCAATGCCTCTCTCAGCTCAGCAATTTTAACATTAATAGGGTCCAATGTTCTGTAACAAACCACCATGTAAAGATTACAAGCAGATCTTTATATATACATATCAATCTCATATTCGTTGGATAACAAAGTTCAAGAAATTATGTTATTCTTGATGTCCAAAATAGGGTCCAATGGGTTTGGTTGAATTGTTTGATTTCTATGAAATTATGTTATTCTTGATGTCCAAAATTGGTTTGATTTTTGTTTGATTTCTATGAAATCAGTTTTATGGATTTTAGTTTTATTGGTTTGAATTGTTTTATGGGTTATTCGTGATGTCCAATGGTTGGGGTACCCAAATGGTTGGACCAGTTGACCGATGCTAAGTTTATAGACGAGATATGGGAGGTTGGTGTGAGAGCTAAGGAGGATGAGAAAGGGGTTGTGAGAAAAGAATAGCTCATGTCTTGTTTGAAGCAAGTCATTAATGAATTTGTGGAGCGATTGAAGTATAGGAGTAATAAGAAAGGATTGGTCAAAGATGTCACCATTAGCCATTGCTGTTTGGGTTTGGTCCAGAAAAAACCACAAGAAAAATCTGTGTAAAAAGCCTAGTTTTCTGGCTTGCTGACAAAGCGTTTGATTTTTGTTGTGTGAGATTTAACAAGCTTTTAAGAAATGGGTTGTTGGTTATTTGGAATTTAGTATCCAAGATGCATGTGTTTGGTGATCAAAATGATTATTTACATGGTATTTTCTCATTCTTTTTTGCCTCTCCTTTGTTTTCTGTAGATAAACGTTAAAAGAATTTTCATGTCCACTTCAGTTTCCTTCTGATGCTAAGTCATTGATATGTAAGATCCTTGATCCCAACCCTGAAATTGTGAGTATGAAGATCCCATCTATTCTATTGTAGGAACCGTAAATTTGGAGTCCTTGATGAGTGCATCCAAGTATGCAACTAAATCTCTCATAATTTTGTTCTTAGAAAAAAAAGGCATACCCATAATTTCAGCAAACATGCCCTAATTTTGAAATAAGTTTTTTTTTTTTTCAAGCTGGCAAATGACTTGGGCATCACATTTGTTTCCTTTTCTTAGGTAATTTTTTATCCATAATTTCACTGTGTTGAATATGTAGGGCATGTATATGTATGTGCGTGTATTTCGTAGCTATGTCACCGGAAACATCCCAGGTACCTACGTCATCCCATCAGAAATCTTTTCTAAATTTGGTAATATCTAGAGAGAGGAAAGAAACCTACTTCAGTTCTCTACTGTTGCATTTTTTTAATTATCTTTTGGTATGTCTGTATTTTTATAGATTCACTCTTGAAAGTCTTTAGCTTCCGGCAACTTGTGGAAAGTGTTGGTGTTGCAAGGATTTTTGTGCTACTCGTTGACACTTTTCTGTACTTACACCTGGTTCATAGCCTGTTAAGATTCAAATTGTTGATCATAGAGGTATTGAAAGAAATTTTCAAAATGTATTGTGCTTGGTCAATATTGTTGTTGGCTGCTTTGGCCTGGTCTGGGTAGCTAACTAAACATTTTTTGTTTTTTTCCTTTTGTAATGCTTTGGTCTGGTGATACAATTATTTTCTTTCCTAATGCTTGCTTATAGTTGTATTGGCTAAGAATTTTTAGTAACGTACCTTGGTTGTATCCAGAATAATCATGATCCATCCAAGTTAGTGGTAGAGACTCCATGTGAGCTACTAAGGTATTTGATCTTGTTGTCATGTATCTCTGTATCATTCCTGAAACAGGTTTTCTTGGGATTTTTCTTTGTTTTCTTATCCTTGGTTTTTCCCTTTTTGTTGCAGTTAATTGGCTTTGAATTATATGCAAATCCAATGGTTAGATCATCTTTAATTCAGAAACAGAGTATTCTTTTGTGAGAGAGAGAGAGAGAGAGAGAGAGAGAGAGACTAACATGGTTTGCAAGGTGAGCAATCTTGGGAGTTGGGTTTTGTGGTTTCATTTCTTGCTTGCACAAGGGTTGTCAAAGCAGAAAAAAGGAATAGAGCCAGTAGGTTATAACTCTCTGCATAGTTGGGCTAAATGGCAAGTTAAATAAATTCAGGGTGGAGATTTAATGGTTGTTCCTAAGATTAGATCCTACTGATTTCATGCTAAATCTAAAATTTGCTAGCCACCCAAAAACAGTTACATGCTTTCTGGTATACAAGAGTTACAATAACATAAATAGAAGGAAAATGGGTATGCCTTCGTTTATCAATTTAAGTGTTCTAAAACGCCTTAACTTAGTCGAAAAAGGGCGTTCCGGGGGCGAAAATTCAAAATAGCCCCCAAACCACCGTATGGCTGTCACGGACAGCTTACCTATGACAATTAGGACCTGTGACAACGGACGGAATGTAATTAGGACCTGTAGGCTTGGAGTATGAGCCGAAAACGCCTTAAATTTAGTCAAAAAATGGCGTTCCAGGGGCAAAAATTCAAAATAGCCCCCTCACCACCATATGGCTGTCACAGAGAGCTTTTCCATGACAATTATGACCTGTGACAGTAGACGGAATGTAATTAGGACCCGTAGGCTTGGAGTTTGAGCCGAAAATGGCTTAAACTTGTGACAATTTCCCCATGACAATTAAACTTAGTGTTTCCTTCCCATTCACTTTGTTGTGTGCCATGTCCTGGAATACCAATATATCAGTTATTGTGCATTACAAAGACAAATAAAGCAGTTTTAACTTTGGTTGGGAGTTAGAGTCGAAAACGCCTTAAACTTAACCAAAAAAAGGCGTTAAGGGGGCAAAAATGCGAAATAGCCCCCGAATCACCGTACGGATGTCACGGCCGCCTTCCCCATCACAAACAGGACCTGTGACAACAGACGGAATGTAATTAGCACATGTAGTTTGGGAGTTAGAGCCGAAAATGCATTAAACTTAACCGAAAAATGATGTTAAGGGGAAAAAATGTGAAACAGCCGACGAACCACCGTACGGATGTCACGTCCACCTTCCTCATCACAAATAGGACCTGTGACAACAGACAGAATGTAATTAGCACGTGTAGGTTGGGAGTTAGAGCCAAAAACGCCTTAAACTTAACCCAAAAAAGGCGTTAAGGGGGCGAAAATGCAAAACAGCTTCCAAACTAGCGTATGGATGTCACGGCCACCTTCCCCGTAGAAAATAGGACCTATGACAATAGATGGAATGTAATTAGCACGTTTAGGTTGGGAGTTAGAGCCGAAAACGCCTTAAACTTAACCCAAAAATGGTGTTAAAGGGGCGAAAATGCGAAATAGCCCCCGAACCATCTACGGATGCCACAGCCACCTTCCCCGTCACAAATAGGACATGTGACAATAGAAGGAATGTAATTAGCACACGTAGTTTGGGAGTTAGAGCCGAAAATGCATTAAACTTAACTAAAAAAGGGCGTTAAGGGGGCGAAAATGCGAATCAACCCCCGAACCACCGTACGGATGTCACGGCCACCTTCCCCATGGCAAATAGGACCTGTGACAACAGACATAATGTAATTAGCACGTGTAGGTTGGGAGTTGTAGACACCCCATTTTTGACCGACCTTAAGACTCAGACGTCACCAATTGAGCGCTTGGTGATGTTGCATATCGTGCTCGTCCAGAGGTTTCAGAGTCTCGGCTGCGAGCCTTACCTCCGGACTTCCGGACTCTTTCGTGCTTTGCCTCGGTTTGCGAACCAAGCTCTGTTTTCTCTGTTTTCTCTTCCCAAAGGGAGGGAGAGGTCTTGTAGATCATCTCTCAGTGGCCGTAGGCTACGTTTCGTGGTCGCAGGCCATTTTTCCCATTTCGGAGCCCGGTTCCCGGTTTTCGGAGCCGTCAGGCCGTGTGCCTCGATTCGGGACCGCCTAACCACCTCCGTTTGCTCCAGTTTTTGGCACACACCTTATTTCCTCCCTTTCGAGGGACACTGTGGTCCGAGAGACCAACTTCGTGGTTGGACACCACTTCCGGTGCCTAACAGCCCACTTTCGGGGCCCCGAATTGCGTGTTTCGGCTCCCGAACCTTCATTTTGCATTTTTGGGCTCCGACCCGAACTTGAGATAGTCATATTTTGAGGTCCTTTTCATGTTTGATTAAGGACCTTTTATTGTTTGAGATCTCCATCTGTCACTTGCCTCTTTACCTCTTTTTAGGCCTATTTTGCACGGTATTTTAGGCGTACTTGTGGGCTGTGTTGGACTTGGTCGTAAACTACAAAGTGTCTTTTTTTTATCCCCTCTTCAACTTTGTTGAAGGGCTCTCTTCGGTTTGAGAACCGCAGCTACCACTTGCCTCTTTGTCTCACTTTAGGCCAATTTTTGGAGGGAAACTTGAAATATTTCCCCCCTTTTTTCCCCCCTCTTTTCCAGCCTCTTTTGCCTATAAATACAGCACCCCAGATCTGTGTTGAAGGGTTAGAGATTTTTGTATAAGCCTCTTGTATTATATCTCTCTCTCTCTACACTTTAACTCTCTAAATTTCTCAAGTTCTACACCCCTTTTTCACACCACCACCTAGCACCACACCACCACTTCCATTTCCAGCAGCTTGGGGAGTTTTTCAGAGGCTAGGAGGCAACATTTTTGGTCCAAGAGGCAGCAAAAGGGTTGATCTACAAGGGTAAGTCCATTTCCCCTCTTTTTGGTCTCATTTTTGCAACATTTCTTAGCCCTCTTTGCTTGCTGTTTTGAGCTCCGACCAAAACTAAAAGTAGTGTTTTTTTGAGCTCTTCTTCACCTTTCATTAAGGGCTCAACCCTGTTTGAGCCCTCCATTTGGTACTTGCTTCAATACCCCTTGGTATGTCACATTTTTGCATGAAATTTCTAGCCTGTGTGTGATCTGTTTTCGAGCACAATGTAAACTGTAAGTGGGCCTATTTTGAGCCCCTCTTCAACATTGAAGAAGGGCTCAACACTGTTTGAGCCACCCATGATGCACTTGCTTCATAATTCCTCCAATTTACCGTAAATTTGCATGATTTGTTTGGCCTACATGTAGTCTGTTTCGGAGCATGTCATGAACTGTGAGTAGGCTTATCTTGTGTCCCTCTACAACATTGTAGAAGGGATCAACCTTGTTGGGGGTCTCCATGTTATACTTGTCATTATACCCCTCTTTGACCCCCATTTTTGCATGCTTTTTTAAGCTTATCTAGCTTCTGTTTTCGGCCATCATCAGAACTGGAAAGAGTCATATTTTGATCTTCTTGACATAGTTCATTAAGGGTCTTTGCTGGTTTGATGAATGTTTGGGGTACCTCATGTTATAGCCTTATGTATCCTAGTTCTTGCATGACATTTTTAGCATGTTTTCATACTGAGTTGGGGGATGTCATCTACTGTAAATGTTCATATTTTTAGTCCCTCATCAGTGTTGTAGAAGGGTACTTTTCCATTTGGGCATCGCATGTATCACTTGCTTCAATACCCCTCTTGCGGAGCCATTTTTGCATACTTGCCTAATCCTATGTGTGTTTGCTGTTTAACCCTTTTTATGACTGAAAAATGCTTGTCTTGGGGCTGTCTTGCTACTGTATTTTCATTCCATGTCCATATTGTGCATGCATTGCATAGCTATAGGCCATTTCGGGCGCCTAATTCGCATTTCGTATGTATTCATGCACCCATCGCCTCGGTTTGCCGTGCCCGTGTGCACGCATTTCGAGGCATCTCATTTTCATCTCATGGCCTCTTATGTGAGTGTGGCTGAGGCTCTCTCATGTTAGGTATAAGTCCATTCTGATTTGATGTCATTTGAGCTTCATTGCATTCCGTACCATTTTCTCGGTTTGCGTGCCCGTGGTGCACGCATTTCGAGGCATCTCATTTTAGTCTCTTCATCATACTTCATGTCATTTTGCATTCCGTATGTCATTGCCTCGGTTTGCGTGCCCGTGTGCACGCATTTCGAGGCATCTCATTTTCATCTATCGGCCTCTTATGTGAGTGTGGCTGAGGTCCACTCGTGTTAGTGTAAGTCCAATTTGCATTGCGTATGCCATTTCATGCCTTAGGATCATCGCCTCGGTTTGCGTGCCCGCGTGCACGCATTTCGAGGCATCTCATTTTCATAGCATTGTGCATGCTAGGATTGTATTTTAGTTGCATTCATGCATATCATGCATATTGCATCGTGTTCGGGATAGGAGTTAGCCCGGGCACGGGAAACGAGGCGCGTTTCATACTCCGAGTGACGGAACGGGTCTCAATTCCCAAGTCACCGACACTCCGGATTACCCATGATGGAGTTAGGTTTTTTGTAGCATTCATCTGCATTCATCCTATATTGAGTTGTGCAATCCGACTCCTCGGCCATCATGCATCGAGATGCGTGATTGGTGGCACGAGGATCGAGGCATGCATATATTTGTGAAATACATTGCTATGCCCCTTTCCTGCTCTCTGTTGCAGCAAATCAAGAATCAGCAGTCTTCCGAGGCTTGGCACGCATTTCGAGAAACATTGCAAACAGAGGCTAATTGGGCATCCCAGTGGATTTCCGAAAAGCAGCCCAGCATACATCATTCAGCGGAAGTGAGGCAGCCCCTGGCTTGCATGCCAGTTTACAGTTTTCGTTTCTTAGTTAATTAATTATAAATTTGTATTATTCTTTATTTCGGACTGTATTATTATTTATTCGGACCCTCTGCGCGAGGGCAAATTGTAATAAGTGTGGGTGAGTGTGATGTATGTCTTCCAACCCCACGTCTTTCTTCCCTTTTATTTACCCGCTTATGATGGTTAGATTAGGGCATATTTCAATTAGCATACAGTATGACAGCATGTTTGCATCATTCATCTGTTTTGCACGCACCGGGCTCGGCGCATCATACAAACTGCATTTGTATTTCAATTCCAAATTGAATACGTGTTAGTTGTAGCATTCCATATGCCATGTTTAGAATAGCCGAGCCTGCTATAGTTGCATTATTGCATGTGTTGCATTAGGCATTTCTGTATAATTAGGATCATGCATGATTTCTAATCTTTTGTTTTGGCTTGGAGTACTCGGTGAGTTTTATGCTTTAGCATCCTTGCATGCGTGTGAGTGACTGCCATGAATAGCATGCTTACCATGAGGCTATGTGCTTATGTGATATAACTGCCTTGAATGCCTGTGGGTGGAGGTTGAGTTACTTGGATTGGACAATTCATCAAATGTTTGTTTTAAGCCCACTAGATAGTGGCAAAATCATGTTTTCTAAGCCCACCTGAGGGTGGCAAATCCACGTCTTAGCCTACCTGCGGGTAGCACCATCAAACCATTTTCAAACAAACAAACATGAAATGTTTTGTTCCAATTCAGGCGACCAGTCTATACTTGTTTGCTGCGAGCATCACATAGTAACCTAGGCTAATAACCGGAATAAGAACACACAATGTTTTCAAAAATAGATATCATGGTTAGTAGAGGCCGGTCTTTGACCGGGCGAGCGGGGGTGCTCACGAAGTGACCTTCCCCAATCGTACCCAAGTTCCCGAGCCGAGGCAACTTTGGTGATGACGGACACGTGGCCTTTGGCACCGAGTCAGGGTTTCCTAAATTTCCCATTAAAAAATATTTAGGTGGCGACTCTGTATCTGGCAAAGCAGTCCATGTTTGGCACTTCTTTCAAAAAATCTGTTTTCAAAACGATTTGCCGGATTTGGACTCTTTGGTTCAAGATTAAGAACCGTGACATTTGAGTCCTTCGAACTGTAGTGACCCAATATCGAACAGAACGGGACTTAACCCTCCCGGGGCGTTCGGGGACGTCTACAGGAGTTAGAGCCAAAAACGCCTTAAACTTAACCGAAAAAGGGCGTTAAGGGGGCAAAAATGCGAACAAGCCCCCAAACCACTGTACGGATGTCACGACCACCTTCCCCGTGGAAAATAGGACTTCTGACAATAGGCAGAATGTAATTAGCATGTTTAGGTTGGGAGTTAGAGCTGAAAACGCCTTAAACTTAATCGAAAAAGGGCGTTAAGGGGGCGAAAATGCAAAACAGCCCCTGAACCACCGTACGGATGTCACGACCATCTTCCCCGCCACAAATAGGACATGTGACAATAGACGGAATGTAATTAGCACACGTAGTTTGGGAGTTAGAGCCGAAAATGCATTAAACTTAACTAAAAAAGGGCGTTAAGGGGGCGAAAATGCGAATCAGACCTCGAACGACCATACGGATGTCACGGCCACCTTCCCCGTCACAAATAGGACCTATGACAATAGACGTAATGTAATTAGCACGTGTAGGTTGGGAGTTAGAGCCAAAAATGCCTTAAACTTAATCGAAGAAGGGCATTAAGGGCGTGAAAATGCGAAACAACTTCCGAACCAGCAAACAGATGTCACGGCCACCTTCCCTATGGCAAATAGGACCTGTGACAATAAACGGAATGTAATTAGCACACGTAGTTTGGGAGTTAAGGGGGCAAAAATGAGAATCCACCAACGAACAACCGTACTGATGTCACGGCCACCTTCCCCGTCACAAATAGGACGTGTGACAATAGATGGAATGTAATTAGCACACGAAGTTTGGGAGTTAAGGGGGCAAAAATGAGAATCCACCAACGAACAACCGTACTGATGTCACGGCCACCTTCCCCGTCACAAATAGGACGTGTGACAATAGATGGAATGTAATTAGCACACGAAGTTTGGAGTTAAAGCCGAAAATGCGTTAAACTTAACCGAAAAATGGTGTTAAGGGGGGGGAAAATGCGAATCAGCCCTCGAACCACTGTACGGAGGTCATGGCCACCTTCCCCGTCACAAATAGGACCTATGACAACAGACAGAATGTAATTAGCACACGTAGTTTGGGAGTTAGAGCCAAAAATGCATTAAACTTAACCAAAAAGGGGCGTTAAGGGAGCGAAAATGCGAATCAGCCCCTGAACAATCGTACAAATGTCACGGCCACCTTCCCCATCACAAATAGGACCTGTGACAATGGACGGAATGTAATTAGCACACGTGGTTTGGGAGGTAGAGCCAAAAATGCATTAAACTTAACGGAAAAAGGGCGTTAAAGGGGCGAAAATGTGAATCAGCCCCCGAACGACCGTACGGATGTCACGGGCACCTTCCCCGTCACAAATAGGACCTGTGACAATAGACGTAATGTAATTAGCACGTGTAGGTTGGGAGTTAGAGCCAAAAGCGCCTTAAACTTAATCGAAAAAGGGGCGTTAAGGGCGCAAAAATGCGAAACAGCTTCCAAACTAGTGGACAGATGCCACGGCCACCTTCCCTGTGGCAAATAAGACCTGTGACAATAGCCGGAATGTAATTAGCACACGTGGTTTGGGAGTTAGAGCCGAAAATGCATTAAACTTAATTGAAAAAGGGCATTAAGGGGGCGAAAATGCGAATCAGCCCTCGAACCACCGTATGGATGTCACGGTCACCTTCCCTGTGACAAATAGGACCTGTAACAATAAACGGAATGTAATTAGTACGTGTAGGTTGAGAGTTAGAGCCAAAAACGCCTTAAGCTTAACTGAAAAAGGGCATTAAGGGAGCGTAAAAGCAAAACAGCCCCGGAACCACCATAGGGATGTCATGGCCAGCTTCCCCGTGACATATAGGACTTGTGATAACAAATGGAATGTCATTAGCACACGTAGTTTGGGAGTTAGAGTTGGAAATGACTTAAACTTATTAGAAAAAGGGAGAGTTTGACATCCAATAAATTTTCAACATTTTCATTGTAAATGATGCCATTGTTTCATCATAAACGGTGGTCATTTGGGTGGTAAACATATTAAGAAAGCATGATATGGTTATAGAGATAACCCCGTAGATTATTCAATCATTTTACTTTGACTAGGAAAATGAGAATAAAGAAGAGTTAAAATAAATTTACCACCAAAACATTCTACTCATTAAAATTTATTTTATGAAGAGGTATGCTCCTAAAAATTGTATTATTTGTAAATTGAAATCAAGTGTGGAATAAATCTTTCATGATACATACATGTGATTGTATTTCAAAAAAGGGTTTTTAATTTGTTCTACTACTTAAATGCATGTTATTACAACCTTTTTCCTATGTCTGAATGAATTGATATTTTGTAATGGGTGCAATTTTTTTTTTTTTATTTTTTGTAGATGGCTTTTGGCGGTGGACTTGTGGATAGTCTACATTTTTGTTTATGGAAGATAGTTGACACTTTTGTATAATCCTGCTAACTATGTCTTCCTCTGCTTTTGTGAATATTAGCATTACTGATACATATAACTTTTGTAATCCAATTGATAGTTGCTAGTGTGACATATAGATCACCTTTTGTCGTGGTACAGATTACGATGGTAAGTTGTGCCACGCCAAATGGCCATATCACATGGTAGTAAATATATTTTTTTGTATATGGCGGTTGGATTATTGTATGGAAATATAATTTTAGTTTGGACAATAATTGGGTTGTATAGAATATATTAAGTTATTTATTTTTTGATGGTTAGAAGTAATATGGATTGTGGCATGATTGATAATTTTACGTTGTGAAATGATGGATAGTATATGTATTGTTTTGTTTATATACGTATTACAGGTTGCATAGAATATAGATAGGTTGTGAATAAATTATAATTTTGCGATGAAGCATAAGAGCATGTTTTTGGCGACTAAATTGTTAGTAGCTAAAAAAAAAATTTGGAAAATAGTTTTGGTTACTAAAAGTTTAGTAGCCAAAAAAAACAATCAAACATTTGGCTACTAAAAGTTTAGTAGCCAAAAAAAACAATCAAACATATGGCGACTAAAATATGTCGTAGCTAAATAAATAAGCTGAAATAAAAAAAAAAACTTTTGGCGACTAAAACTTTAGTAACAAAAAAATGTGAGACTTTAGGCGACCAAATGTTTAGTAGCCAAAACAAAATGCTTGCTGACTAAAATTTTAGTAGCTAAAAACATAAGATTTTAGGCGACTAAACCTTTAGTTGGCAAAAAATTTGTTGACTTTAGGCGAATAAAATCTTAGTAGCTAAAACATTGTTATTTACTTTAGGCTACTAATATATTTAGTAGCTAACTCTTTTCCGCGACTAAATGATTAGTCGTTAAAAATAACTGAACTTTTAGCAACAAAAAAATTAGTCGCTGAAAATATGACATTTAATTTTATTTCAAACCTTTTGGCGACTAAAAACTTAGTCGGCAATGTAGTACATTTGGCGACTAAAATAATTTTAGTCGCCAATGATCTTTCCCGACAATTCTTCCCCGACTAATTCTGCGATTAAAAGTCTTTGGCAACTAAATAATGACTTTTGGCGACTAAAAATTTAGTCGCCAAAAGTGAAAATTCTTGTTGTGTTTGAACAAGCAGTTGATTGTGCTATTTGTTATACTTTGAGGAGTTCAAAGTAGATAGGTTAGGTTGTAATAGTTAAATAAGGGGAGTCCCACATCGTTAGTGAAGAGATAGTTTTGTAGATATATTAATAAGAGACC
Source organism: Camellia japonica (assembly GCA_030407325.1). Classification (NCBI taxonomy): domain Eukaryota; kingdom Viridiplantae; phylum Streptophyta; class Magnoliopsida; order Ericales; family Theaceae; genus Camellia; species Camellia japonica. Next base: position 33,807,397 of record JAPPVO010000016.1, read on the forward strand.
CATTTGGACAATTGTCTTAGTACAAGATAAAGAGAAAGGATCCCATGTGCTCCAAGTGCGGAGCACTGGAGCGCAATGTGGTGTTTTAAAGGTGCACTTGGCACGTGGCGCGTGCGATGCGGTCGATCTACTAATACAAGCATGTGTCGAGATGCACTGAATAATAATTATTATTATTCAGTTTTTTATTTGAATTGAACAAGTATGTTTAATCAGATTGAACAACATGTTCTTTCAAATTGCATCTCCTCTGGTTCTATAAAATGCTAGGATCCTTGACATTTTAATATATCTTCTTCTCTTCCCTATTTATTCTTTATTTTTTATCAGTTACAGTTTGAGTATAAATTTTACAGAAAATCTCCAGAGTTACTATCTGTAGGTTTTGGCTTTGTTGTATCCTGGAGGCGATTTGCTAGGAACCTTTTAGCAAACTCTAAACGAGTGGGTGCAAATTTCACCTTAAAGAAAACGATTCATCGTGCCTCAAAGCCGCTGTTTTTTCATTCTGTTTTTCTTTTTATTGTTCTTAATTTCTAACAATTTTAAGGCGAAATTTTCCGATAATGGAAGGAATTTCAGATGTTGCGGCTTTTAAAATTGTGAATCAAGATTTTGTTCGTTTGGATAGGTTCGATGGAACAAACTACACTCGTTGGCAAGACAAAATGTTGTTTTTCCTTACACAACAAAATATTGCCTATGTGTTGAGTTCGGATTTACAGCCGTTACCACCACCCAGTGAAAAAGAGATATGACAGGCCTTTGAATTCAAATACAAGACTGAGAAAATTGGCACAGATAAGTTTTTAATTCTGAATTTTTTTGAATTTAAGATGATTGATATGGACCAAATGCATGATATGCAAGTGATAATGAGTAAGCTTCGTGATCTTAATGTTCAAGGTCCTGAATCTATCCAAGTTGGGGCTATTATAGCAAAACTCCCTCCTAGTTAGAATGATTATAGGAAGAAATTATTGCCTCTAATAAAAGACCTTACTCTCGAGAAATTAGGAAAACACTTACGAATTGAAGAAGAAAATCAAATTCGTGATGGTGTTTATCCAAAGTCATCTGTAAATCATGTTGATGGGGTTGGAACAAACAAGAACAAGAGAAAGGATTTGAGCATTAACAAGGAGAACTTCAAGAAGGTTAAAAGGGCATGTTTTCATTGTAGAAAGCCAGGGCATTATATTCGAGAATGTAAAATCCTAAAGAAACAAAAAGATAAAGACAAGGGCATTGGTTCTCATGCTGCAAATCTACTGGAAGAAGATGTGAAAAATCTTATAGCCATGGTTTCGGCCATGGAAATTGGAATGCTTACCGAAGTGAATATGACTGCTGTACAAAAATCTTCGGACTGGTGGTTTCATTCCGGTGCAACTGTGCATGTCTGCAATGACAAAAATCAGTTTCTGAACTATGACCTTTCTAGGGTCAAAGAAGTACTCATGGGAGATGGCAACACTGCTAAGGTTCTGGGCAAAGGCAACATTGAAATTTATTTCACCTCTGGCAAGAAACTTACTTTGATAAATGTTCTGCATGTTCCAGACCTTAAGAAAAATCTGATTTCTACAAATCTGTTGTGTAAGAATGGCATAAAGGCTATTCTTGAGTCTAATAAGTTGATTCTGTCTAAGGGCGGTATGTTTGTTGGAAAAGGCTATTCTTGTAACGGGATGTTTAAACTCAGTATTAATAATAAGACTATTTCTTCTGCTTGTATTGTTGAGTCTGATTGTTTATGGCATAAGCGTTTAGCACATTTGAATTATGGTTCATCGAATTATATGTCTAAACAAAGTTTGATTTCTTTAAACCTTGTGACAAATCAAAATGTGAAATTTGCATTCAAGCTAAGATGACTAAAAAACCTTTTCCTAAGGCAGAAAGAAATTCTCAACTTCTAGAACTTATACATTCTGACATTTGTGAATTAAATGGTTCATTTAACTAGAGGAGGCAAACGGTATTTTATAACTTTCATAGATGATTTTTCGAGGTATATTCATGTTTATTTGATTCAAACAAAAGATGAAGCTTTTGATATGTTTTTAAGATACAAATTTGAAGTTGAGAATCAGAAAGAAAAGAAGATCAAAGTGCTTCGTAGTGATAGAGGAGGGGAATATTTTCCTAATGAATTCTCAAAGTTTTGTGAAGAACATGGAATTGTTCATCAACAATCTGCACCTTACACACCACAACAAAATAGTTTGGCTGAAAGGAAAAATAGAACTCTTGTTGATATGGTCAATGCTATGCTTATAAATGTAAAGCTACCTTTCGATCTTTGGGGTGAAGCATTACTCACAACTTGTTATATTCATAACAGAATACCATCTAGGAAATTGGTTTATTCTCCATATGACTTATGGAAGAGTAGAAAACCAAACTTGGAACACCTCAAAGTGTGGGGGTGTATAGCATTCTATTGATTTCCTGATCCAAAAAGAATGAAATTGGGACCAAGGACTTTGAGGAGTAAATTTGTAGGATATATAGAAAGATCAAAAGTATATCGTTTATTGGACTTAGAGTCTAAAGTTATAGTTGAATCTAGAGATGTTGAATTTATTGAAGATAAATTCATTCAAGATTTAAAAAATAATTAAAGAGCCTACACAAACTCCAATGACTGAAGATCCTACTCCATCACAAACAACTCTTTCAAATAAGAGGAAATCAAATGATGCTCTAATTGAGCCTAGGAAAAGTCAAAGAGTTAGAAAAGAGAAATCTTTGGATCCTAATTTTATTTCATCTCAGGCTATTGTTTTCCTAGTTGAAGGTAGTAGAGATACAATTTTCTCTCAAATACCTGTTTTGTTACATTTAGAAGATGATCCTAAGACTTTCAAAGAGGCCATGACATCAAGAGATGTGGGTTTTTGGAAAGAAGCAATTTTTGATGAAATGGACTCAATTATGTCCAACAATACTTGGGTCTTAGTGGATTTACCTCCAGGATCAAAGGCAATTGGTTGCAAATGGGTATTTAGAAGAAAGTTCAATACAGATGGATCCTTACAAACCTTTAAAGCTAGATTAGTAGCTAAAGGATTTACACAGAAAGAGGGCATCGATTATTTTGACACATATGCACCTGTTGCCAGAATTACTTCTATTCGTGTTTTGATGGCTCTCGCTTCAATTTATAATTTACATGTTCACCAAATGGATGTTAAAACTGCATTCTTAAATGGTAATCTTAGTGAAGAAGTATACATGGAACAACCTAAAGGATTTGTTCTACCTGGTAATGAGAAGAAAGTGTGTCGATTGGTTAAGTCTCTTTATGGTCTAAAGCAAGCACCTAAACAGTGGCATGAAAAGTTTGATTCCATAATACTATCGAATGGTTTCAAACATAATTCTGCTGACAAGGTATTTATTCAAAATTCACTAAGGAATATGGGGTACTTATATGTCTTTATGTTGATGATATGCTAATATTTGGCACCAATATGAAAGGCATAACAGAAACTAAGAACTATCTTACTTCAAAGTTTAAGATGAAAGATCTTAACGAAGTAGATACTATCTTGGGAATCAAAGTTAAAAGACACAGTGGGGGTTTTGCTCTAAGTCAATCACATTACATTGGAAAAGTGCTTGAAAAGTTTGAGCATCTTAAGATTAAAGAAGCAAATACTCCTTTTGATTCCAGTATGAAATTAACAATAAATTCAGGAAGAGCAGTTGCTCAACTTGACTATGCAAGTGCCATTGGAAGTCTTATGTATGCCATGCATTGTACTAGAGCAGACATAGCATTTGCAGTAAGCAAACTTTCAAGGTACACTTCTAATCCAAGTGTAGATCATTGGAAAGCAATCGAACGAATACTTGGATATCTTAAGCGGACTTCTAGACTTGGACTATTTTATTCAAAATTTCCAGCTGTACTAGAAGGTTATACTGATGCTAGTTGGATCACAAGTGAAGGTGATAACATGTCCACTAGTGGATGGATTTTTACTTTAGGTGGAAGTGCTGTTTCATGGGCTTTAAAGAAACAAACTTGTTTTACACATTCTACTATGGAGTCGGAATTCATAGCGTTGGCAGCTGCAAGCAAGGAAGCAGAATGGCTACGAAATATGTTGTCAGATATAGAGTTGTAGCCATAACCAATGTCAACCATTTCTTTGCATTGCGACAGTCAAGCTATGTTGGCTAGAGCTTATAGCAATATTTATAATGGTAAGTCTAGGCATATTAGTATGAGACATGAATATGTCAAACAACTAATTAAAGGTGGCATTATTACCATTACATATGTAAGGACAAGCAATAATTTAGCAGATCCCTTTACCAAAGGCTTGACAAGAAAAATGGTAAGGGCAACCGTTTTAGCTATGGGGCTTAAACCTTTTGAAGAAAGTCACTAGTAATAGAAACCCAACCTTACTTTAGCAAAACTACTGATAAGGTTTAATAGGTAACAATAAGTTACTAATGATTTAATAAGCACTGAAATTTATGCCCCGCGGAATGTTCAGTGCAGAGTGTTACAAGTATAGAGGAGGATGAGTTAAAATACTCTTAATGAAGTTTAATAATGTCAGGATAACAAGGACACATATGTCAACTTCACCTATATAAGCATAGGGAGTGGTGCCGCTCCTAACAAAATTTTGGGTTTAATTCTTGTAGATGTTCATGAAACCAGGATGTAGCACATGGCCATAAAACGTGCTACAAGATATCAGAATTTTTTCATTTAAACTAGACAAAGTCATGTATGTGGTTTTCCCAGTTCTGACACAAAGAAGATATGGTTTAAGCAATAGCTACCATTGTCTTCGTTAAAACTTTGGAAAGCTTACATTAATTGAAGGTTTAGTTCGAAAGACACCTTCTTGTATTCATGAACTTGTCAAAACTGACTATCGTTTTTTTTTTTTTTTTTATATTACAACCTAGTGGAGAATTGTTATACTTTGAGGAGTTCAAAGTAGATAGGTTAGGTTGAAATAGTTAAATAAAGGGAGTCCCATATCGTTAGTGGAGAGATAGTTTTGTAGGTATATTAATAAGAGAACCATTTGGACTATTGTCTTAGTACAAGATAAAGAGAAAGGATCCCATGTGCTCCAAGTGCGGAGCACTGGAGTGCACACGCACACGCGCGGGCTCGTGGTGTGGGCAGTGGCGCTTTAGAGGCGCACTTGGCACGTGGCGCGTGCGATGCGATCGATCTACTAATACAAGCATGTGCCGAGATGCACTGAATAATAACTATTATTTTTCAGTTTTTTATTTGAATTGAACAAGTATGTTCAATCAGATTGAATAGACATGTTCTTTCAAATTGCATCTCCTCTGGTTCTATAAAATGCTAGGATCCTTAACATTTTAATATGTCTTCTTCTCTTCCCTATTTGTTCTTTATTTTTTGTCAGTTACAGTTTGAGTATAAATTCTACAGAAAACCTCCAGAGTTGCTATCTGTAGGTTTTGGCTTTGTTGTATCTTGGAGGCGATTTGCTCGGAACCTTTAGCAAACTCTAAACGAGTGGGTGCAAATTTCGCCTTAAAGAAAACGATTCATCGTGCCTCAAAGCCGCTGTTTTTTCATTCTATTTTTCTTTTTATTGTTCTAAATTTCTAACACTATTTATTTTCACGATTTTGGGTTCAAATTTCTCATTTTAGGCCAAACATGTCTCAAGATGTGAGAAATTTTTTAGTCTTCTAAAATTTAGAAATTTGAGATAAAATCTCACAATTTTATCCTAATATTTGGTTTTGGGATCAAATATCTTAATTTTGGCATGAAATTTTATTTATTTGGGATAATTAATTTTGGTAGTATTCCTCATTGCTCATTGATGTTTATTTTGTGGGTATTTGGGAAGTTGCTATTTTAGTAGGCTAGTTTGGATATAAAATATGAGAAATTTCAACTCTCAGCTTCCTATCAAAATACCCAGTTTTTGGATATCGATAAGGAGTTCAAAATTTCTTTAAGTTGTATTTGGATCATGAATTTTTGTAGGAAATGTGAGTGAAATATAATTACATTTCACCCTTTTTTTTTTCTTTTTTTTTTCTCTCTCTCTCTCTCTCTCTCTTCAAATCTTTATCCAAATCCATCCAAATGCACTCTTAAAGTTACTAGAATTGGTTTTTAGAATTGCATTATGCTGCCATTGACAAAGTACTTACTTTAGAAAATGACACAATTGTGACTAATTGTATTGTAATTGAAAATTTCAATTTTAGTCTCTTTTTCTTTTTCCTTTTTTTTTTTTTTTTAAAGAACAACTTTGAGTCATTTTAGGTGGTGTACATTGACAATATTTTTGGAAATTCTATTTCCACACACCTATTTATCTCAGCGTACATCATTTCTCAGTGCATACACTTATTAATTTGGTTATTGATTATTCTTCTCATTCCACACACTTTATGTTCCAATTATACCCTAACTCATAGAGTTGTACACACACCACCCAAACCCTCCTTCCACACACATTTACCCATTTGGCTACACACCTGATGTATGAAAATGACCCATTGAAGAGACAATGAAGACCCATTGACCTCCATTGAAGACCTATTGACATCTCCAAGAGCCTAAATTTGGCAACTCCATTGAAAACCCTCCATTGCATCCTTGAAGGTGAGGATCTCCAATCTATTTCGAAATCTTTTTATGTGTTATCATGGCCCAACTACTTGGGTCTACAGAGCACCAATTGTTTAGAACACCATAAGGGTCCTTCATAGAATTTCTGATAGTAATCAAAGAAGAACAAGATTACTAGTTGTGAATATGTATTCATTCCATTGCATTGTTCAAATAGTCTTCGTTCCATTGTTCAAAGAAGAACAAGATTACTAGTTGTGACAACTCCATTCTGATAGTCTAGTCTCCTGCATTGTTCAGAATTTCTGTGTGGATATGTATGTATATATTGATATATATCTTTGTTTTTCTCTCTATGAAATCAAAGATTACTAGTTGTAACCACTACATAGAGTAGGTGAAGAATAACAAGAAAGAGATTTGAAAGAGATTTTTGATGTAATAGAAAGAAAACAACAATTTGGGTTTTCACTTTATCATTTCTGATTCTTGACACAACAAGACTAGTTTATGTTTTGAATTAGGGTTTTTTTATTAAAAAGATGTGTATTAAGATTTTTTTTAATTTAAAAAAGACGTGTATAGAGAAAATTAGAATATAATATTAAAGTTGTATTTTGATATTTATTATAGTCATTTTACTTTAGGGTATAATTGTCATTAAAATAAAATTTCATTAAGTGTGTGCACTGAGATGAATAGGTGTGTGGAAATAGAATTTTTCAATATTTTCACTACTCAGATGTGATGGTTGATAAGTTCATCATTTCTCAACATACGATTTTGGTACTAGATTTATGCTTTAAAGAGCAATACCAAGCTCAGAAAGATAGTGGGCATCGCAGGATTGGATAGTGTGATCTAAAAAGGGATAAATTAGACACATTTAAGAATAGAATAGATAAAGAAGGTACTTGGGACATGGAATATAATGCTAACAATATGTGGAACTTGATGACCAATTGTACGATGAGAATCTCAAGGGAAGTTCTTGGAGAGTTGAACGGAAAGGAACCTAACTTTAGGAAAACTTGATAGTGGATGGAGAAGGTCCAAGTGGTAATAACGATGAAAAAAGAGAGTTTTAAAAAGTGACAGAATGATAGAACAGAGGAAAACCTTAAGCGCTACATATTGGCCAAAAATGAGGTCAAAAAGTAGTCAGAGAGACTAAGTTAAAAACCCATGATGACCTATACACTAGACTAGATAGTAAGGAGAGAGAGAAGAGGATATACAAACTTGCTAAAATAAGATAAAGGAAAACAAAATATTTTAATCAGGTTAAGTGCATCAAGGGAGAGAACTTTAAGGTGTTAGTGAAGGATGAAGAGATTAAGGAGGGGTAGAAGAACTATTTTGAGAAGTTGTTAAATGAGAAACATAGAAGTAGGTCAAAATGGGAGAAAGTAGGTAGTAATAAGGAAAACCAGGACCATAGGTTCTATCGTAGGATTAGAGACTTTGAAGTGGAGTTTGCACTTAAGAAGGTAAAATTGAATAAGGCTTTAGGACCCGATGATATACCTATTGAAGCGTGGAAATGTTTGGATCAGAAAAGGGTTGTTTGGTTGACTAGGTTATATAATAAGATTTTGTTGACTAGAAAAATGACAGAGGAATGGAGGAAGAGTATTTTAGTACCAATATATAAGAATAAAGGAGATGTCCAGAATTACAACAACTATAGAGAAATCAAGTTAATGTGTCATACAATGAAAGCGTGGAAGAGAGAGAGATGAAACGTCGATTGCGAGATATAACAAATGTGTTAGAGAATCAATTTAGGTTTATGCTTGGTAGGTCAATAATGGAAGCGATCTATCTTTTGAAGAGAATAATAGAAAAGTATAGAGAAAATGAAGAAGACATTTGTATAGTTTTTATCAATCTTGAAAAAGCCTATGATAGAGTGTCTCGGGATATAATCTGCTGGGTATTAGAGAAGAAAGGAGCGACAAATGTTACATTAATGTGATTAGGGATATGTATGAAGGTGTAGTAACCACTATTAGATCACCTGTTAGAAAGACAAGTGAATTTCCAATTACTATAGGATTACACCAAGGATCAACCTTAAATTCTTATCTTTTCGCTTTAGTTATGGATGAGTTGACGTGCAATATTCTAGATGATGTGTCATGGTGTATGCTTTTTACAGATAACATTATGTTAGTGGATGAGACTAAAGAGGAAGTTATCACTAAGTTGGAGATTTGGAGAAAAGCACTTGAATCTAAAAGATTTAGGATAAGCAGAATTAAGACAGAATATATGGAATATAATTTTAGTAACAGTCACAATGGAAATAGAGCAGAAGTGAAGATTGAGAACCAAGAACTACCTAAGAGTGAACATTTTCGTTATTTAGGATCGATTATCTCAACGACTGGGGAGATTGGAGTGGGTGTGATTCACAAAATTAAGGCAGGGTGGCTTAAGTAGATAAGTGCTTCTAGAGTACTGTGCAATAAACAAGTACGACTAAAAGGGAAGTTCTATAGAACGACTATTAGACCAACAATGTTGTATGGGAGGGAATGTTGGACAACTAAGAAATAATAGGTACATAAGATGAATGTTGCTGAGATAAGGATGCTAAAGTGGATGTGTGGTAAGATTAGAAAAGACAGAGTTAGGAATTAGTATATTCGAGAATGGGTAGGAGTAGCACCGATAGAAAATAAGTTAAGAGGAAATAGATTGAGATAGTTTGTTCATATACAACGGAAACCAACAGAGACAGTAATGAAGAGATGAGATACGGTGACAATAGATGATAGTGTTAGGGGAAGGGTGTTTGGTCATTGTAATACCTCATTCTAAATTTCAAGTAATTCTATTGAATATAGTTTGAAGGAATTAAATTTACAATTCAAAGGACTTTATTAGAATCATTTTCAAAGCATTTGATTCGCTATCATGTGACAAAATACTAGACAACATTCAAAAGTATTACAATTATAAGATCCCATTTTCAAAGGAAAGATTAGAAAAAGAATTAATTTCAATTAAATTACAATCAGAGCCACAATTGCCACCAATATAGCTAATAGTTGCTGACATCCAATCTTTCTTAATCCATTTGATGAATTACTAGAATCACTAGTGACTGAAGATTGAGATGGCGCTCCATTTGGTGAGTCATTGGCAATCGAGATCTGAGGTGGTGTTGCATATGATGAGCCATTTGTAGCTTGAGATTGAGAAGGTGCTACATATGGTGAACCATTTGTAGTCGGAGATTGAGAAGGTGCGGTATATGGTGAGCCATTTGCACCTAAGGATTGAGAATAAGTCTTTTCCCCGTGGGTTGGCCCTTGTGTGTCTCCTTGTTTCACGTCTACTGAGAGCTTTTGGCCACCTTTCTCGCAATGCAACCCTACACCACAAGCAAAATATTTTGGTCCCGGGGTTTCAAGAGTAATTGTATCCTCTCCTGACTCCAGTACTCCATTTTGTGGAATAATGCAATTTTTGTAACCATATTCGTCCACAGGATATACATTGTGAAGTCCAATAGCATACTTGAAAACTGTATAACCCAAAAAAAAAAAAAAATCAATTAAAATGTTATCAACTTATCATTACAGCTTTGATAAATAAAAACTTGAAAACATGAATATTTGATCCAATTGCACATATATATACATATATTGAGTAATCTAAAATTTTGTGTTTAAACCAAACATGTTGATCATATCATGAAGATTTATTAAGTTATATTACCGAGTTTGTCTCCAATCCGAAATTCCTTGCCTTTGACCCAACCTTTGTAATCGCCCGTTGTTGTCCATCCAGCTTCATCACCAACTATGAACTCTTTAGCGAAAGCGACCGATGGAAGAACAATAGCGAGGACGAAAAAAGTGAATAAGTATTGTTTACCCATTGAATTATTGTCGTAATGTAATGTAAGAAAATAGATATGATTCTTTTTTTTGTCTTGCAAGTTTCAATTTATTGAGGAATGAATGAAGAAATTAATAAGGGGGTTATTTATAGAGTTTTTCCATGGAAGGTTTGGAGACAAGTAACAAAATAGTATGTATAAATTGTCTAGGGATGACCAAAAAAGGAATATGCAAGGTGTCTTGCTATTTTTGGTGAATTGTGGTCTTGGGACATATTTTGGAATATATTTAGGTTACAAGACTATAGTTTCAAATCAGCTAGTATTTTTGATTGTTGTGACCAAGTCTTTGTTGTATTTTTAGTTAAAATATTTCAAAATACAACATACGAAATTAATTTAGTTATAATTGTAAATTTTATAATGAATTTTCTTCAATTGGAAATCATATTTGTCCATTAGTATTGAATTAGGGATATAAAATCTAATTATGGCTTTTTGATGCACTAGCCGTTGGTATTTTTGATCGACTCTTCTGATTGAAAGTGGGTTTGATCACAAAGTCTTCTATCTTCACAAGACTATAGTCTAGTTTGATATTTGGGTAGATCACCGAACTGTTTCTCGATCGCATTGTGAATACACGCTTGTAAAGAAGCGACAATTGAATTTTATTAGATTTTAATACTTTGTGATGGAATTATATTGGATAAATTATAAATATACCTCATGAGATTTGATTAAAATATAAATTGCTCCTTGTGGTTTTAAAAATTACATTCCACCCCCTAAGATTTCTAATTTCATAACAAATCACCCTTTTATTAACAAATTAAGTCAATTAACAGTTTTTAATGATGTTAAAAACATGTTTTAATTAATAATTTAAACAATTTTATTATTATATAAGAGAGTAATTATAAATTTTATTTTCTTTAATTAATTCTATTAAATAAAAAATTTTAATAAAAATTATTTATAATTTTTCAAATCACATGAAACAATTTGTATTTTAAGCAAATCTCAAAAAATATATTTATAATTTATCCAATTATATTTGATTGGAACGAACTGTAAATTTGAACGAACTAGCATTAACATCTGATCTTAATTAATACATGTAATTTATGAACTATATGTATCCAGAGCATGGATAGGAATTCTAATTGTCTATGATTTTTTACAACAATATGCTAGAGGGGGCATGAGAAAGATGATTACTTGGTGCTCTTAGGACACTGTCTGTTTGTGCTCCTCGCCAATCAATATCCACTAAGTTTCTTGTTATCCTCTAATCACCCAACACAAAATCGTAGGTCTCACCTCCACCAATTGCATGTTTCTAAAGCACCCCATGACTGTGCCCTAAACCACCAAATCAATTCGAGAGAGATTATCATTAACATTTCTGAACAAGTAAACATGTTGACATCCTTGTTTTTGTTTTTGCTCCATACACTACAACTCCCCTAACTCTTCCCTCACTGGGAGAGAGAACATAAACAACCCTCAAACATCACAACACCACAATGCAATCTTCCAACCCCCATAAATTAGAATTATATTTGAAAATAACAAAAACAAGAAAAACAGAAAACAAAAAAAGGACATTAAACAAGGATGAGGGGAAGAAACAGACAATACAACCAACCCAAAAGCCTATGGTTTATCATTGGGTTTTGGCGAATTTTGTGGAAACTTATTATACGGCGAAGCTTGAGAACCGTTTGGAATCGAGAGGCTCCTCGGATGTTGCTGCCCATTCCTCGAAAACGACCCGACATGCGTTCTTAAACCGTTTCTAGCATTGGGACTCGAACGGTCAGCCTGCATTGTCTGGAAGTAATATGATGAGCTGGCCATGTCCTTGAGGTTTGGCAGAGGCTTTAACGCTTCGACAACTTCACTCATCAGAGGTCGGGCTTTTGGGTCCCGGCTAAGGCAGCGAGCAGCCAACTGTGCGGCTTTTTGGGCACCTTTTATCGAGAAGTGGCCTTCGAGCCGGGGGTCTATCAGTCTGTAAAACTTTCTTCTCTCTCCTAGGTGTGGCCTCGCCCACTCCACTAGATTGTGTTCTCCGTTGGGGCGGTTTTTGTCCATTGATCTTCTGCCAGTTAACATTTCAAGCAGAACCACACCGAAGCTGTAAACGTCACTCCTTGATGTAAGATGCCCTGACACAAAAATAAGAGAAGATCAGAATGAAGTGTCTCGAATCATGAGCCATGTATTAATGACATTCATGAATTTTTAAACTGGGAAACACAACAGTTTAAAATTTCCCTCGTTCTTATCCCGTTAAATATGAAGATAGAAGCACAAGCCATAATTTAAAATAAGAGAAATTATCTAGTAGATCCGACCTATAACACCACGTGGTGTGCCCTTCTAAAGGTAAAGGACATGTTAGTACTTTGAATCCCATTATTTAGATAAGATATATGTCCTCTCATTGTTGGGTGGACACAAGACAATGTGATAGACCAGACCTACCAGATAACTACATCTAAAATACAAGTTTGTGATAAACAAACCTACACAAGGGAGAGACACCTGTACCCAACCTGTATATATTAGACAATTATCATAGACCAAATTCATTTACCTGTCATCACATATTCAGGAGCTGCATAGCCATAAGTTCCCATCACACGAGTAGAGACATGAGTCTTATCTCCCTCAGGACCATCCTTGGCAAGTCCAAAATCAGAAAGTTTGGCATTGTAATCCTGGAATGACACTTCATTAGAAAATGAAGAAATCAGGAGAATAAATCTAATCTTTTTCCAGAGATTTTGTCACATACTGCATCTATTAGGATGTTGGAGGTTTTAAAATCTCGATATATAACTGGCCTTTTTGCTTCCTCGTGAAGAAAAGCAAGGCCCCTTGCAGCACCAAGAGCAACTTTCATCCTGATGGACCATGGAAGAGGTAGGGATCCTGCATGTAATGGTAACTATAAGAGAATATCAAGCAAAGATACTATAAGTCAAACTGTTGATACCAGTACAGATCCAACAATGACTAAACAAATATATAAACAAAATCACACAATTCATAGGCCCGTGTTATTGTTTCCAAAACAACATAATCCACGTTTCTTACATGATAGGAGTAGCAGCTCAAAGTTTTTTGATCGTTCCGGTAAGTAGAATAGGAACGGGAACATGGTACATCACATGCTCTAAAATGTGGTACGATAGGGGCAGATTTTTATATATTATACTTAAGAATTTAAAGTACTTCTAGAGTATTTTTTTTTTTTTTAACTATTAAATAGCCAATAAAATGTAATATTTTCTATGAGCATTATGACCCATTTTTTGATTTTATCTTGTCAAAACTTAACTCACCTTAAATTTTAGTTCATTATATTTGAATTCCTAAGATAACATTTTAAAACATATATTGAAAAAAACTTTTAGGATCGCTTTGGATCACTAAATTTACCGTTTTTGAACAAAAATATACCATATTTCGGAACGTGCATACCAATATGCAATTCGCTAGGATATTAGCGTTTTCTGGTAACATAGATTTGGATATATGTTACCTAGAAGGTGGATCATTAAGGTACGGGAATGAGAATGGGAATGGGAATGCAGTATGCCACATGCTCTAAATTATGGTACGATAGAGTTAGACTTGTATAGTTTACACAAATTTCAGGTACTTCTAGTGTAGAGTAATTTATTTTTTAACAATTAGACATCCAATAAAATGTAGGCTTTTTTTTTTCTTCAAATTAATCATATCACAATACATTTCTAAAAGCATTATGACCCATTTTTGGCGTTTTGTCATGTAAAAACTTCACTCTCCCTTAGATTATTATACTTGATCCTTTTACTCCTAAGAAAACTTTAAGGAAATCTATTGGGAAAAACTTTTAGAATTGCTTTGGATTGCTAAATTTATCATTTTCAAACAAAGTATACCATGTTTTGGAACATGCATTTTAAAATGTAATTCACTAAGATATCAACGTTTTCTAGTAACGCACTAATTTGGACAATTGGGACGCATTCTCTCCTCTTCTCTTCTTCTGTTCCTTCATTCTTTAATTTGGTTTCAGAGTATATGATCAAATCCAATCAAACCTCATGCAGACTAAAACTTGCAGAGAATCATCTAGGGACTGCCAGAGAAAGAAACATCAACGTCCCGTACAGTTTGGCAGTGTCTTCAATTTTTTAATGTTTTTCAGAAATTTGTTCAACTAGGTTTGTTTAGGCTTGTTTGTGATTATAAACTCTGCTAACCCTAAAGTGCAGCTATGTCAGAGGTGCTGATAAAATTATTAGTAGTGAATTGAGTGGGTCGAGCAAGTTGGAGCTCTTGGGAATAACATCGCCCTATAGATTAGTCCAGAAAAATTGGATTGGAGCAACTGTTTAGCATGGTCACAACCATGTTTAGGAAAAGAGTTTGTAAGACGAACCAGGAATATCGGTCCCTTGCAATATATTATGCAGAACAGATAACTTTGTGGTAGGAACTTGACTATTATTACTATTTTTCAAGCTGATTGTACAATAGACACAACAAAGTTCCAAAAAATGGGTGGAAAAGCATGTTATGGGTTTCCCATCTTGAGACAGGCCTATGTGTATGTTCAATAGGAGGAGAGCAACAAAAATGTTAACCTACTGAAAAAAGTGTGAATATTGCGGAAAGACCCACCATCCTAGAGAGCTGTAAGCCGAATGGTTGCCCCATTCAAGGTTGCAGTAGTAGTCAAAGTGGTATTGCTCATTCCCATGCTTACATGTCTGAGACTTCAGAGGCTTCCTCTCAGTCTACTTCTAGTGGCACAACTAGTGAGACTTTCAGTCAGGACAAGACGCAAACTCTTGGCTGGGGTTGATATCACTAAAGAATTGGTTAAAAAAACACTAACACTCCTTCTTGTAAAGGAATTGATCAACCAAATCAACATAACCAAAAGGGCATAATTGGGGATAATCGATCCCATCTCTAGGATAATTTTAATTTCCAAATTCGATCAGAGCATTTTTATCTCCTAAAGGAAGTACATTTTCATCTTCTTGAGAAAACAAGTACGTTAGGTTGTAGACTAACAAATTCACCAATCGAAACTAATCATCCACTTAGCAATGTCATTGGTGATGTAGTACATAAAGAGAGATACCATAGACTTGTAGGGCGATCGATACATCTCTACCATGCTCAACCTAATATAGCATATACAGTAGGAGTTGTTTACCAGTTTATATAGTCCTCATACCACTCATCTAGATGTTGTTGATCATATTCTGAAATATCTCATGTCAACCCCTTAGAAAGGGCTCTTTACATAATAAATGTTGTAAAAAAGTTATTTAATTTGTAGGGGTTGGCTTTAGCTTATTTTTTAAACTCAAATTAAGCACATTTTATGATTTTCTTATTGTTGAAATATGTGATCTCTAAACATATCCTCTCTTTTTTTTAATCATGTTTAGCAACCATGTTGTTTTCAAAATTCCAATATTTTCAGACTTCTAATTTTAGTTGATTACAACTAAAAAACATGATTGCCAATCATGTTTTACCCTAGTTTGGTAAACAAGTTAAAAGTGGCTCGAGTTGTTTAAATAAGTTTTTCATAAAAAAATAAATAAAATAAAATAAGTGTAAAGTTAAAAAGACCAAGAAAAAGAATCTTATCTCCAGCCATTGTCATTCAAGGCTGGATGTATTTACTGATGCAGGTTGATCCTTTATATAAGGGAATCTAGTTACTTAGCAAAGTAGAAGCACGTAGTGGTGGCTAGATCCAATGTAGAGGTAGAGTACAGGTACAGGGTTATTTGTCACGGAATTTGTGAGTTTATATGTCTTCTTATTTTTAGAAATTTTGGGAATATTTGATGATGGACCTATGAGATTTACTGTGAATCTGTGATAGTAAGGCAGCCATCAACATTACTCATAATACAAATCAGCATGACAAAACTAAACATATTGAGATTGATAGAGATTTTATTGAGGAAAAGTTACACAAGGGCTTTATTTGTATTTAGTAAAGGGCTTAGTAGTAAGTTCTTTCACCCTTTGTTTGCAAGTTTGAAATGAGAAATATCTATGCTCTAACTTGACAGGGAGTATTATTTTGCTATGTTTTATAATTGTTTTCAAAGATAAAGGTACTATTGTAATTTTGGAATTATTTGATATAAATAAATGGGTGTTGGGATGACTCAATTATCTCATATGAAAAAAACCCTATTCACCTCAGTGTTATCAGAGGCGCGCCTAAGCGCTAAGCGAAGCGAGGCGAGGGTGTAGCGCTTCATACACACTGAGGCGAGGCGAAATGGTGAGGCGAAGGAGAAGCGCATGAAGCGAGGCTTAGGCGATACGAAGCGACGCTTCACCAGATTTTGCCTGATTTCAGTTCGAATGATCTGGGCCCTTCATTTGGATGACTTTTGTGCAATTTGTGAATATGCGTTGCACCTTATAATTGCTTTCTACTAAATAAGAAGTCGAAACCCTAAGTCGACTTCGTTCCAGTTGACATTGAAAGGTATACCCTAAGTCGACTTCACCTGGGTCTTCTTCTTCCTTCTTCGGACATGTTCCAGTCGATTATCAGAGGTTAGTTCCTGCTCTTCTTCTTCCTTTCTTCTTCTTCTTCCTTTCTCCTTTCTTCCCTTCATCCTCTCCTGCTGCCGCTAATTCTTCATCTTCTTTTCTTCTTCCTTTCTTCATTTTTCTTTTCTTCTTCCTTTCTTCATTTTTTTTTCATCTTCAAGAACACTGTCGGACCCCCCCCCCCTTTTTTTTCTTGGTTATTTTAATTTGTTTAATTATTTTTCTGTTTTATTGTTTTTCCATCATAAATTTTTTTCAATTGATTTGTTTAATTATTTTTCTGTGTTATTTTACAATTATTTTGCTGTGTTAATTGTATAATTATTTTGCTGAAAAAATTTCAATTAATTTTGATGAAAATTTTTAATTATTTTGCTGAAAAAATTTCTTTATGTTAAATTTCAAATTTCTTTATTTTAATTATTAATGCATACCCTACCCAGAAAGAAGAATTGACTGAAAAAAAAAAAAAATGCATGATGGTTTTTGAAAATATTTATATTTTTGTTGGATATGGATATTTTTGGAATGATAAATGCATGGTTTTTGAAAATATTTATATTTTTGTCTATACTATTTATTTTAAAAAATTATCGTTTGTGGTCGCCTTGATTCGATGAAGCCCTCGCCTCGCGTCGCCTCGCGCTTAGGCGTTAGAAGACCTTGTCGCCTCGGTTCACTTTTCGCCTTAAAAAACACTGATTCACCTTATGTTCTCTCCTCTTCTCTTCCTTTATCTTCTCATCTTTTCTTTTCCTTTAGTCTTTAACTCTTATTAGATACGTTTCCCAAAAGTATTCGAAACATTTCCCTTAATTTTTACAAGTGTATCATACCCACAACGGCATTCAAAGATAGTTTCCTGGTAACTATGGAAGATACCACTCAAGTTACAAGCTGGTGGTTGAAAGAAAAGGTTTCAAGTCCACCTAGAAGTAAAAATCAGCATTCCATTACCTAAATAGAAAAAAAAAAATTAAAAAAATAAAAATAAAATCCTAAAATGCTGAACAACTATAATACTAATTTCTACTGCACTTTAATAAGAAATTGGGGTACAAAATATGAAGGGAATACAAGAAGCAATCATATCAAAAGAAAGGCAGAGTCACATACTCCTAAAAAGGTGGTTCTCCAAGCTTCCTCGAGGCATGAACTCATACACTAGCAGCCGTTGATCATCCTCAATGCAGTAACCAACCAGTTTAACCAAATTAGGATGAATGAGGTCACTGAGAAAACTTACTTCAGCCTGGCCAATGAGATGACACTTGAGAACAGCCAAGAACTAAAAGATGGCAAAGGAAAAAGCAAAATAGAAGAAGAAGAAAGTGAACAACAACTGAAATGCATTAGGAAAGTATCAAACCAGCCATTCTTTATGACCCTGAAGTCCATCATGGTTGAGGGTTTTCACTGCAACGGTAAGTCCTGTGCCAGGTTTCACTGGTGCAGTTCCATTCTCTTCAATCCACCCCTTGAATACACAACCAAAACCACCTTCGCCAAGAAGACTTTCCGGTCTGAAATTTCTCGTTGCGAACTTAAGATCATTAAATGTGAATTTTCGAAGCCGAGAAGAAACTTTGAGTTCCTCTTCAAGTTTGGAGGTGGATGAATTGCTTTCTGCATTACTTGTGGTTGTTGATGGTACTACCAGTGCAATAGGGTCTCTGCTTGTATCATTTGTAGATTTACCTTCTGCTGACACAAACAAGGAAGCAACTTAAAGAAGGTAAGGTATAACCCATCATTACAGCAAAAGCTCTAGTTGGTTGGTCTTACACAGAACTCAAACCTCACTCATTCTGTCACTATGCTGATAGGTTGAAACATATGCTATGATTCCATACACATACAAGATCCAGTTTAGTGGGAAAAAAATAAATAAAAATAAAAATAAAATCAAAAATTTGATGGACAAGATGTGTATTACAAGGTAGTGTCCAGCATAGCCACACCAGAAGTTAACAAAACACCGTAAAAGATTATGCTAAGTGTGGCCACACAAAAACATTTCAACACGACAGAGCCAAGGCCAAAATATGAGTAGCCTATGAAACATGCATTTTACATACCACCTGCTACTGATATATCAAGAACATGATATCTGTATCAATTACAATATGCTAATGGCATGTACCACTGGATGGAAAATTATGCAGATCCTTTCAAACAATAACAGAGTACACAATCTTTGAGTCTGATATCACTGAATTACTAATATCATCAATTTAACTTGCATAAGTGACCTCAGAGGGGGAAAATACGAAGAAATATGGTTTTCGTTGCAGAAATGTTCAATAAATGAGTGAAATTCTTTAGATTATCCATACTGCCATAGAACAAACTTCCTAATCATGGGTCGAGTGGTATTTCCTCATCTTGCATTCTTTTTCCTATTTGTTTTCTTCTTCTTTCAACTATAAGTTGTTACCACATTCCACCAAACTTGAAGCAATATTTGCACAACCAAGATACTACTACTGATGCTTTCTAACTCAAATTAATAACAAACAGCAGGAGCTAAACAAACAACATATATCCATAAAATATGAACATATAGCAATTACATATAATTCCTTCAGAAAAGCAAATGAAGTAAATTAAACTTGATTGAGACCACAAAATCCATGGCAATAAGAAAGTGCAGTTTTAGCACAACACAAAAACTTTTCAGAGGGAAATAAAGGATTACCACAATGAGTACTGATGCCACTAATAGAGCTATCCACTTTAGATCTTGAAGAAATACAGCTGCCAATAAACCTCAACCTAACCCAACACCCAGTCTCCTCCACAGCATCATTTTTCTTCTTCCTACTCTTTGGCTTGCCCACATCCCAAGACTCTCCCTTTCCTAATCCCATATTTCACAAACCCTATAATCAAACCCAGATATCATCAAAGGTCTCCAAATTCCCCCCTCCTCCCTCTTTCCCCCTCCACAACCCAACTCACAGAAACCCCAAAAACAAAATTTCCTGATAAGCCCTTCAATTTCAGAGCTATTTCCTCAAAGACCTTCAAAAATCAGATGAAACAAATCAAACCCACTTCAGAAAATTTCTCACAGATAACGTCAAAGCCCTTTTCAACCACCTCCTCGCACAACCCAACAAACAAAAGATCCCCCAAATAGTCCTTTTTCGCTTGCAGAGACAAAATAAAAATAAAAAACCTCAGAAACCCACCAAAAATCAGACAAAATAGCACAGACCCAATTGAGAAAATCAAGCAAAGATCACATTAGATACTTGGCAAAAAGTTAAAAGATTCGGATCACATGCTTGGCCTTCACAAAACAACTTGAAGAAACTTAGCTCAAAGCAAACAGTAGAAGCTGTATCAGATAATCTCGGTTCAAAAGCAACCCCAGAAATGTCTGCTGCCTCAAAGATTACTGAAATCTCAACAAAAGACTCGAAGAGGAAGACTAGTTCAAACCTCAAAAAATATATGTATATATATATATACACATACATATTTTTGTATGCTGAAAAAAAAATGTTGAGGCAACTAAAATAAAAATAAAATAAAACTCAATCTGATCTAAATATTTTAATTTATTTTCAATATAAATTATTTACTTATTTTCTTAATTAAAATTGATCCAAAAAATAATGTTTTAATTATTATATAAAATGTTTAAAATATTTATTTTTTTATTGTTTGTCATAATCTAAAAAGTTAAAAAGTCACTATATTATTTAAATCACATCATCTTATTTAAATTATATTACCTTTTTTTTTCATCATTTCAAACCCAACTCATATTTTATAAAAAGTCAAAAAATACGTTTATTTAGATCATTCCAAACACCTCCTTAATTTTAAAAAAAAAAATTTACATTAATAAAATTGATCAAATTTTGAATTTTTTTTTTTTATGATATCTCAAAAAAAGAAATTGTATACACTAGTGGAATTATCGGTTTCTCACCCCCTTTTTAAATGGAATCGAAGACTAAAAATAAAATAAAAAAAATAAAATAAAAAGATAAATTATAAATATATTCTTAAGTTTACTATACAGATTATTTTTTTTAATTTGAAAAATTATAAATATTTTTTTATTAAAATTTTTTATTTAACAGAATTAATTAAAAAAATTTATAATTATTCTCCTATACAATAATAAAATTACTTAAATTATTAATTAAAATATATTTATAACATCATTAAAAATTATTAATTGACTTAATAATTTATTAATGAAATAGACGATTTATTGTGAAATTAAAAATTTTAAGAGATGGAATATAATTTCTAAAACTATAGAAGTAATTTGTATTTTAATCAAATCTCATGATATATTTGTAATTTATTCAAAATTAAAAAATTAAAGTAAATCGGAGCTGCCCGGATAATACGGGTAGTGGGTTTGAGCTGCCCGTTATGACCGGGAGACAGATGACCGTACGACCAGATAATGGGGTATGTTCGGGAAAGCCGAAAAAGTGGAAAAGAGAGCGAGGGCAGGCAGAGGGAAGTGGAAAAAAGTGGGCAATTCGGGCAGATTTTGAGAAGGCGGGCGCGGGACCCATTTCGGTGTGTTTAGATTGGCGGGACCCACTTAGGTAGTGACGTGTCTAGCTTAGTGGAACCCATTTAGGTGATGATGTGTCCAGCTTTGTTCATGCATCTTCTTCTCTTTTCCAGTGATGAATGTGTTTTTTTTAATATATATATACACGATAAAGGTTATAGATTTTAAATGCTTTATTAAATATCTCATATGATATGGGATCTATATAGAACTTATATGGTATGAGTCTCATAATTATATGAGATATTTAATAAAATATTTGAGATTGTTAGTATTTTTTTATATATATAGGTTTCGTTTGGAGAGAATGGATTGAGTGGGTTTGGAGCTATTTTAGTCACGAAAAGATAAAATAAATTTTTTAATCTAATAAGACAAAACATCACATCCAACGCATAATCATTACATTTTTTCTCTCACAAAAAAGTCAAAAAATTCTTCCCACACGAGATTTTTTAGTCCCAGATTAAAATAGCTAAAAAGTCAAAAAGTTAAAGAACCAACTCATTTTCCAAACCAACCCATAGTGATATTTTGGAAAGTTTATAAAAAGTTAATTTTTTAATTTTTTTTTTGACTTTATTGTGACTTTTAATGTAAAAAAGTTAGCTTTTTTATAATCTCTTTGCGACTCATTTTGTGTAAAAAAACTAAAAAATTAATTTTTTAAGCTTTTTCCCAAAACACTCTATACTACAAACCACCCTTTAATTTTTTGAAATATAATTGTTGACCTTCAATGTTGGAGATAATTATTTATTAATTGCAATTAGCAAGTGTTTATTTAGAATAAATTACAAATCCACCTCTTAACATTTGCTTAAAATATGATAGTCTTTTGTAATTTGAAAAATTATAAATATCTTGGTTAGAATTTTTTTTATTTAACCAAATTAACTAAAAAAATAAAATTGTTAACAACTCTCCTATATAATAATAAAATTACTTACATTATTAATTGAAATAAATTTTTGACATCATTAAAAATTATTAATTAATTTGATTTTTTAACAAAATTGATCATTTGTTATGAAATTAGAAATTTTAAAGGGTAAGATGAAATTTTCACAGCCACATAAAGCAAATCGTAGTTTGAACAAATCTTAAGAGGTATATTTGTAATTTACTCATTTATTTATTTAATTACTAATAAGATTGGATATATGTATATGAAAATAACATTTGTTGACATGACACAAGTTATATGACTTTCTTTGATTCACAATGATATTGAAAGGTGCTGGCTAATTTAACAAATAAAATTGGATACATTAAAATAAAAAACAAATAAAATTGGATTTTAATCTTTACAAAAATGAGAAGACTTGTTCAATGTATGTGAAGAATATGAAGATGGCACTTCCATTCCACTGTCAACATAAAAAAATTTGAAAATGAACAAAAATATGTTTGAGAATTATTTTTATTTAAAAAAATTTTGAACTTTAAAAATATATATTTATACCAAATATGTTGTTGAATAAAAAATACGAACACTTTTAGTAAATGCAAATACCGCTAAATATGATCAATTGTTGTAATATTAACGCTAGTAAAAGTTTTAATAAGGGTATATATAGACTCACACTATATTATTTTTTCTATTTTTTTTAATACACGAATAAAAAATCATACATTTTACTGTTTTTTTTGTTTTTTTTTTTTTTTTAACTAAACACTACCTTAAATTATTTGACAATGGTTCTTTACTTCAATCCTCCATCTCCCTTTTTCCATTCTCTCTCATTGGAAGATGAATTGAAAATTCCTAAAGTGGGACATTAGCTTTGTGATTAAAAGTTGATCTATTATTATTATTATTATTATTATTATTATTACGTTTTTTTAAATTTGAGAATAGTAACTTTATATAAATAATGTTAAAGATTAAGTTTGTATCCAAATGACTAAAATTAGACATACTTTTTATAAAAAAAAAATCTAAAATTAATTTATATATACTTAGACTAGATCAACTGAAAAAGAGTTATAACCACTCAGTCCGATCCATTTCACACCCAGTTTAGAATGTCACCAACCCAATGTTTGGTATCACACATTAAAATTAAATCAATTAGAATTGGTAATATTATGAAGACTATGTCATAATAGAAGGGAAATATAATAAGAAACACTAGTACAGTAATCAAATTTTGGCTGCTTTAGCTCAGCTATAAGATAAATAAAAAACTAAACTGATACCTACAGTTCTGAAAATTTAGGAACCAAACCGAATCATGAAATTTTGGTTCAAATTAAAACCGAACCATAAAACACAATTTAGTTTCAATTTGATTATATGGTTCTAAAGTTAGAACATCCTTCACTATATCTAGACTATGTAGTTCAATAAAAATTAATTCACCTATGCAAGT
Source organism: Camellia japonica (assembly GCA_030407325.1). Taxonomy (NCBI): domain Eukaryota; kingdom Viridiplantae; phylum Streptophyta; class Magnoliopsida; order Ericales; family Theaceae; genus Camellia; species Camellia japonica. Next base: position 33,831,387 of record JAPPVO010000016.1, read on the forward strand.
ATTCAAAAAACTATATAAGCATACTTCAAAATTTTAAAATATTCTCTAAATTAACTTTTATAAAATATGTAAAGACAAACAAAATTTCATATATCATAATAATTACTATAAAATTGTAATTTTCAATAATATAAGAAGTGGAAAAATTATATGCCTGGTGGGAAAAGAAAGCTATACATATTTTTATACCAAAATTATAATAATAATAATTTGTCAATAGAATGAATGAAGGCCTCATCAACATAGGAATGAGATTCAAGTTACGAGAAGTTAATAAGAAACAAAGTACCTTATAGAACACTACACATATAATAAAATTGATAAACATATCAAATAGTTCGGTCCGATTTTATTTATATCATTGGGGCCTTAATTTGTCAAACTGAATCATAATTGAAAGTACTTAATTTCTTGAAACTAGTACCAAACCGTTCTCTTAAAAAGCCGGACCAAACCATATAGTTTTGACTAGTTCAAATCAATTCACAATTTAACACCTCCAATGTCATTAATGCCTGTGTATCACAGAGGCTGATATGTGTGTGTGTGTATATATATATATATATATATAGAGAGAGAGAGAGAGAGAGAGAGAGAGAGAGAGAGATTTGAAAAGTGGAGCATGATATTGGACACAATTCATCTAACAAACAGTACACATTTTGATTTTCCAGTTCAAAGGGTATATAACAAATACAATCCCCAGATCATGTGTTGCAAAAACCAACTATAAGGTTTTCTATTGAAACAAATTGACATGATAAATTGCACGCTGCTCAGGAAGGGAGAAAAGACGTATACCTCGATTCACATTTTAAAATAGTGCGCCATTTACTTGTTGCAATACTATATAAGAAGAAGCAATTTGATTTATCTTTCCCTGCTCGAGGAGAGAAGCCAAAGAAATGGAACTTGCAAATAACCTTCCTACATAATCCCAGTGGCAATGCTGGACGTTGCATTTATCTTCAGTGAGTGCTCAGGGATATAAGTCATGCCTGTTAAGCCAGAAAGTATTTATCAGTAAAAACATCGAATTTTTCAGATTCAATCTCTTGCCATTTACATCTGACAATTGACCACCAAAAGCAAATGCAACAACTGTTTCTAGCAATTCAAGTTTAACATATTACTATGCATGAATGTTCTATGACACCTAGTTGGGCTGCTGGAAATTGTGGAGGTAAGGCTATTACAGCTTATGTTTACAGGTTGGCCCTTGCTGGTTACTATGTATCATGTGTAGAAGAAAAGCAATAGCAGAATATTCATTAAGATAGACTAACTTGTTCATGTGGTTTTGGATGGGCTAGTGGGTGATATGAGCTAAGCTTAGCTTATTAAGGAATGTGAAATCTGTCCTAGTGCTGGAAGAGTGTGATAATTGGCGCATCTCTTCTAGGATTTTCAGTCACTTCTTGTGCATACTACTGTTGTTTGGCTAGTTTTTTTTTTTGGTTAGGGTGGAAGTTTGTTTTCTCCCTCAGCTTTTGTGCCTTTGTTTTTCCAGGGTATGCTTTGTTTGTAGCTGTTGCTTTTGTTTTAATGCAAAATCTTTCACCCAAAAAAAATTGTTATATGACATCTTATATGCACCATTTTACCCTAGAAAATCAAATAAGTGTATTAAGAACTATGAATATTTTGTTGTGTCCCCAGTACCACATGAGAACTACATGAATCCAACACAAGATGCATACCCACACTAGATACCTGTACCCAATTCCATATATCACACCAGATAGGAGAAAGATGCAGAGATGGGTATAAGTGGGGAGTGTCAGCCGGAGTCCAGGCCTTTGACCTTAGCGGGGCATTTCATTTGTTCTTGTTTCCATCCAAGAAGAAAGACCAGAGCGTCCGGCAAACTATATCAAAGCTTTCTCAGGCCAAAGTGAAGAACGGATTAGGTTGTTTGGTCTTCCAATTTTCTTGTGAAGCAAAGGGGTGTTGACGGTGTCGAGGGTTTTCAGCAATAGTTTTGGAGGTCTCTTGGTTTAGAGAGAAATATAGTGAATAGAGCCCATTTTCTGGTGGAAAGAATTTTAGTCCGAAGGAATGGGTCATCGATTCCAGGGATTAGAATTGGGATTGGGGCTAAGTTGTTCAGTTATTCAAAAAAACAAAAAAAATAAAAAAACAAAAAAAAAACAGCAGACCAATTGATTGATTATTCATTGACCCCATTGAAGAAAATTTCTGAGTCCACTGCTGATTGTGAGACCTCGTGATATCAACAACTGCATGATTGCACTAATCCACTACATGATTGATCATTTCATCATATAATTAGAATTATAACTTATCAAATCGAAATTCACCATCAAGTCCATCACAAAGGGGAATATCACAAACATATCCTACTTCTCCTAGAAGCTTTATGGGAATGAAATATTAAGCTCTCAATGCAACAACCTTCTAGATGGTCTCCAGGAAAGCCCAAGAACCATGTGTGCATTGGTGACTAGTCTCATCAATAGCTACCAAAAGTGATATATAAATAAAAATAAAAAGGTTAAAAAAGGAGATAGATATGTCAATAGAAAATGAGGCTAAGACTATTTTGGGGATGACAATCAGTTGGTTAGGAAATGATATATAAGGTGATTTGCCATTATTCAGACACCAGCAGCTACAATATCAGGTCTGTTATCATCATATTCAATAAGGCTTGATAAAAAGCCCACAAAGCAGATGAAAAAGAGATAAGTGAAGACAAAATTCACATAATTTCATGCAATTCTACTCAATATAGCAATATTCTTATAATCCAAAAGAGGCGAAACTTTTCGTAGAACGTCATGGGGACATTCTACCAGTAAGCTAAAGTTGCAACAAAGGCAACTTGCCATTTGGCATGACACAATGAACTTGGCGTGGTGGAGACCATTAGAGGCTAGATTATACAAAGAAAGAAAACAGCACTACGCTATGGAATAAAAGAAATTGAGGGAAGATGAATTGAATTCACAGAAGAGATACCAAACAAGCAAGTCAGAAATGTAGGGCTTACACGGAGCTATATATAGGAAACTGAATTTTTTATTTCTTTTCCTCTTTTTGGAAGGGGCTGATTCTGAAAGAATTGTTAACCAGTTGCGCTAAGAAGATGTGGCAACCCAAAAAGCTTGTAAATGCTAACTTGGGCAGGTAGAGATGTTCCTTTTGCCAAAAGTTTAATTATTACAATTTTCAACATCATTCTTTCATTTCAACCTAAATTCCATAATACATCCAAAAACATGTTAACAATGGTTCTTTGAGGGGCATGAGGAGAGGATGATACCATAATGGCTCTCCCATATCATGTTTGATGTTAGCCATGTAGGCAATTTGCCACCCAAGTGATGAATCTCTATTATCTAATTTTCTTTTGCTTTCACATTTCTTTTCTCTCTTTTTTTCTCTTTTTGTGCATGTGGGGTGGGTTGCCTATTGCAAAGAGGATAGCATTACACTTACCACCCACTAACAGTTTCTAATCTAGCAGAATAAAGCCATTGTGGAAACAATAAAAACATACAGGTAACAAGAAATTAATTAAGACATAGGCAGAAGAATACCTTTCTCCTTAACATCAATCTGTAAAGAATCAAGTGTAATAATCCCATCAGTCAATGGTAGAAGTTCGAGCTTGACAGTAGCCGTGGATTGAGAAGGAACACATCTAATGCAATCACAATAAAATATAATCACCAGTGTATCTCAAACTAAAATCAATAAGAAAAAGAAGGGAGTAATGCTTTACCCCAGTGGAACTCTACTTTGCAACCATAAATGTGTACAACCCAAATCAGTACTTGGAAGGACATCAGATATGGGAATGGCTTGCTCATTGAAGGCAGCAGTTCGAGGTCCACCATCTCCACTCTGTCTCTGGTTTTCTGAAGCAAGAGATGCTGAGCTCACATTCAGCATTGAAGAAATTCGTCTTTCACCACTCCCTTTTCCTGAGGACTCAAAATGACCAACAAATGGGCTCATTGGTGTCGAGGGAGCAGAATTCAAGGACAACACAGAGGGAGGTGAAGTAAATGAGGCTGGAGCAAGTACTGTTAATGTTAGATCTTCAGACATTAAATTGGAAGCCTGAAGAGTTAACACCTGACAATTTGAACCAGTTAGGGCAAACTTATTTAGTACTAGTCAAAAACCTTACTCAAGAGTCACAAGTAACCTGAACAGGCAGCTGAGGGACTCTTCCATTCGGACTAGGATTTTGGCTTGACATTTCAGATGCAACAGAGATCATAAGATGCCTTGAAATGCGTGGTCGCCAGCTTGTTCTCTGCTTGAAGAACAATTTTGATTCTACACATGATGCATTGATGAGAGGAAAAATACAGTTAGAATAAAATCAATCAACTCCATCAGGCATTCCCAAGAACACAGCAAACAAAAAGCAATATAAATACCAGTATAGTTGCAGCGACATGATACTAGAACAGCATACTGATCAGCAGAGGAATTGGTCGGAATACACAGACTTGATCCAGCCTGCGAATGCAATGACTGAGAACTTCTTTCTCCGTGAACCTTTGTATTCTTCAACATTGAGGTTGCTGGTTTGAGAATAAAAGAGTGTTCTTCACCTCTCCTGTCATGAGACATTAAAAGACACTATTGAGGACAAGCAGCAACCATGGACTCAAAACCTTGAGCCCTTCTTTCAACTTACAAAGCAATCACTCCAACTAGCAGATACATTATTCCCTCCTTTGCTGTTGTGTATATGCAACTAAATATATATACACACACACACACATATATATGTACTACATCTTATGCACTAAACAATAATAAATCTCACAACAAAAAATTGTCTCTACTTCATGCTTGGTTTGCTAGGAATGGATAACTGAAAAGAAGGACAAGGTTGGATGGATGAAAAGATAGGAAAGAAACATTCTTTTACTCCATCTTTATGGTTAAATGTAAAACTAAAACCTAAAACCTTCCCCAGTATTCTCTTCTCTCCTTGCTGTTGACAAATTTTTAGATGGATCTTAACTCTAAGAAAAAATATTTTTGCATATGATGTCCAAAATTGATATCCCCTTAACTAGAGAGAAAAAAAAAAGTTTCATGGTTTTACCAAAATATGCTAATACGCAAACTATTTACAGTTTGGAATACACGTTCTGAAACATAACACACTTTCATTCTAAAATGATAAATTTAAAAACCCAAAGCCATCCAAAAAACAAAAATCAGAATTATTTCCTTAAAATTTTCCTTACGAGGAAAAAAAATAAAAAATAATAAACCAAAATCTGGAGAGAGACTGTAAAAGATGAGCCATAATGCTCTAAGAAATTTGTTCTTACCTGACTAAGTTGAAGAAGAATAAGCTATATTTTATTGGATATCTAATTTCTTAAAATAAAGTAATTCTCATATTTATACAAGCCTACTCCTATCGTACCAGACCTGTTCCCGTTCGTCATACTAGAATGATCTGAGTTGTAGGTAACATAGGTTCCACCTATGACCATATAATTTTAATGCATGCCACCAGTAATATTTCTGATTTACTTTCAAGTTTAATCACATGGCTTTCACTTAATTTGAAACAGTATACTCCATGTCAGGATTTAAGTAATGCACAGAATTCAAAACCACAAAATATTGAATTGGTAACAGCAAGCACAGTGTCCACAACCAAACTTAAAATAAGCAAAAAAAAAGATACAGGACAGAAAGCAGAATACTGGACATATAGTATACGGAAAAAGACTCCATGGAAACTTAAGTAGATAAGCTGATTCAAGTTCCCCAATGTTTTCTGGTGTGTCTACACAAACTGCGCATGATGTAAAAAGGGAATTGAATCTAGAAGAATAAGACAAAGAACATAGGTTTAAAAGATTACACAAACAGTAAAAAAGATAAGAAAAATAAATTGACAAAGCTTCAAAATTAGACTTGACTCTACAACCCCTTGTCCACCACATGATTTGAACAAGGACTAATGCAAAATATTTGCGTCACTTAGCTTCTTTGACCTTTGAAGCCTAAGCTCCCAATGTGAGGACTGACAGAGTTTTAGCAAAGCTTTAATCGTCTCCTGAGAGTTGAGAGGAGAGAGACTACATCTCATCCTAATAGAAAAGCCAATGAAGGAGCAAAGAAGATATTCTCCTGCTAAGGCTCAAACAAATGTCTGGAAACGTGTCCAGGCAACCTCCATCAAATCCCCCATTTTCCTCAGGTCATTGTTGACATACATAATCACACTCATATAGCAACATTTTCCACCGGAGACAAACCAAGAATTTCAGTCCATCATGCCCCTGAGGTGGTTGGAGGGTTACATATTAACTATTTTCTTTATGCCTCTTCTGCTCTCCAGATTTTTGCTTACCAGCATTTTCCCTCTACCATCTCTCTACTCTCACTACATTGAATGAAAAAATCTCAAAAGATACATAGATGTGCACGTGCTCGTGTTTATTTGTAATAAAGAAAATTAACTTGTTTAACAAAAAAGAAAAAGAAAAGAAATTAACTTAACAAGTGGCTTGAGGAAGTAGATGAAGTTTCAAAATGAATGCAAGCACTTTTAGATTGAGAAAGATGTACAATAGCAAATGCAATTCTAGACAACAAAAGAGGCAAAAAGTGTTAGATAACCAGTTAGGAAATGGGCTCAACAATGCATATCAATGTATCCAACACCCTCCATTGCATGCAACCCCATCTTCTACATGGAGATGCAAACGGATATACATATAGAGATGCAGAATGCAAACAGGGAACAAATGCAAATGGAGAGACTTGAACTCAAAACCTCCCCCAACCTGAACTCTAATATCATGCTAGATCACCACTGGTCTCAAAAGTTTAAGTCACTAGGAAATGAGTCCAATAATGTATATCAAGTTAACAACCAAAAAAAAAAAAAGGGCCTGTGGCTACACACCAACTTAGTAGCCTTGTTTAAACAATGTAGAGAATTGACAGACTCGGTGGACTTCCTATGTGGTGATGTAGCTGTTTAGCGATGTAACCAACAACATTCAGAAGTGAACCCAAATAAACAAAGATAAAACACACACGGAATCTGATTTTGTCAGAAACCTGCTATTTCCAGCATAAATAAGCTCAAATCCATGAGCTTTGTGCTCTAAAACAACCAGAGAAAAAGAAATAGAAGAAATCAAAGGGCAAATATAACCTGAATTTTATTCTCTCCAAACAAGAAACTTCCCCAAATCCTTTATTCCATAAAATTTTTGTTTCATGAGTCAATTTTATTAACAAAAGGCACCAGGAGCGCAAATTTACAGCTAACTTTTTTCCCGTATATGTTATTTGCAGCAAATTTAGATTTCAGCATACTTGGTCCCCAATTAACACCAGGATGAAACTACTTTGTTAAAAAAAAAAAACCATACTTACTAAAACAAACTCATTAAAAAATTCACAAACTCAACTGGTTCTACAATAAAATAAAATCAGAATCTAATCAAATCAGCCCCTTATAACCCTTTTTTTTTTAGAAATTGAGCATCAGCCTTTCCTAAACACAATTTGGTTTTCTATTTTAATTGCATAACTTAGTCTATGAACTTTGGTGCTTACTATCACTATATTGACTAGATAATGTATGTCAAACGACAATTCTAGAAACAATTTGGTTTTTGAAAAGGATTGTGTGACCTCTAAAGAACCCTGTTTTTCATCCCCCTTATTCAACAATTCTCCTAAAAAGAGAATATAGTCACCACTTCAAGGGGAACACTGAAGATTTTCCAGCACTCCACCAGATGGCTAAACCTCATGCTCATCATGCTTGGAGCATTGTCTTTGGTAGATAGAAGAAGACAGATGAGGGTACATATCGTATCGTTTGTGTTCTGTGTTTCAATTTGTCGAGATCAGGGTCCAACTCTGAATGCTCCAATTAATTAAATATCTCATGGGAGCTTCTTGATGTGTTTTACTTATACTTTATTATCTGTTTTTATTCCAATCGAAAACCTAAAGAGTCCTTACTGCCAAGGTTTTAAGTCTATCAACAAATCATTCACCTTATCACAAAGTAACATGGTCTGTCCTAAAAAAATTAAATGTATCAAAATTATATTTCGAGATAAATAAGCATTTGACATGGTTAATCGGGTTATGACAGCAATGAACTTCAGGAAATTTTTAGGCTGGCCATCAACCCGTCAAGTCTACAAATTATTTTGAAAAGGTTCAGGTTCAGTTCAGCTAGACCTGTTTTGATGAAAAATCAACCCTATTAATCATGGTATGTTATTTCATCATAAATAATAATAACAATGCGAACAACTTCGACAACATTAGTCTCCACTGATCACTTATTTGAATTTAGATATTAATTCATGCATTTTATCCAAAAACAAAAAGATATTAATTCAAGCATTACCTATAAAATTAATATGATTCAACAATAATACTATTAAGTATTTGAAATAAAAAAATCTTATACAGAAATTTAAAATTTCAAAACAAATAAATAAATAATAGGAACTAATATGTTAGGCAGGTTGAGTTCAGGTTCAAGTGACCTTATACAGATTGGGGTTCTGGTTGGAACACACAACCTGTCTTAAAAATGATTTGTTGGAAGCAAATGGACTCTCAAATTACCAACCTTCCAAATCAAAGAATAAGCTTCTCCCACTCCCTAGAGATCATTGACTGTATGAGTGGAAGTTTGTAACTGATATAAAACAAGCAAATCATTTATGTCAAAGAAACACTACAAGCAATATCCGAGAGTACAACTAATATTTTATGAGAATAAAGGACATGATGTCTCATTAAAACATATAATATCATGGCTCAAAAACATGTATAAAACAACAAATATTAGCTTTCATGTTGAATAGCCAGGGTAAAAACTGGTCCTCAAAAAAATTAAACATAAACTAAGATTCCATGAATGGACAACAACCTGAGGGCAAGATTTGGCAAGCTGTGGCCATTCCCAGCTTCAATACATGCAATTGGTAATGAAAAAGGTGTTCCGCCTTTAGACACCTCCTCGAAAACAATTGTTATGGCATCCAAATATACCACAATATCTGGTGCATGGGCAGGAGAGACATTCTGCCAGGAAAAAAGAAAAAAAAAAAGGACAGAGTAAATCACTGCTTCAGTATTTACGGCATAATAAAAGACCAAACTCTAGTATGTCACAACTGCATCCATAAATACCTCGTTAAATATTTTTCATATAGTATTCTGCTTTTAGAAAAATTTACATAATCTTGACTCCAAAAATATCATAAACCTCACCTTTATCTGCACACAAAGAAGGTCATCTGTATTGCAATCAGCTGCAAAAGAATGGATTTCTATAGGTTGAATAATTTCAATTTTCCTCCTCCACCTTCTTCCGGGTATGTAAATGCCTTCCAATCCGCATCGAACAGAAAACCTGTCTGGCTCTAGTGATACGCCTCGGAAGGATAAAAGCCCTTCATTCCCAGGCTTTTTACTCTTTACAAACTTCTGAGAAGAGTACTGATCCCAATCTTCTAGGTCAACATTTGGTCTAGAACTGGGGGTTGGAACAGGTGGAGGTGGTGCAGTATTTGGAGGAAGTGAAGACATGGAATAACTTCTAAAGTGACTAAAAGAAAAGAGCTGAGAGCCAGATGAAGCAGAAAAGTTTGCCTTTGTTGATGAGCTACGAATAGATGAATTGGAATTCAATGTTGGAGGAGATAAAGGCCGAGATGGAGGGAGAAAAGAATTATCCAATGGGAGCAACCACTTCAACAGTTCTCCACAAGGGTCCTGATTTTTATGAACTAAGTAGTCTTGGGTCGCATTAGTCAAATTTCTATCCTGATATTTCTCAAACTGAAAAATTTCCAGAATGGGGTCTCTCATGAAATCAACACCAACATTTACCTGTAAAAGTACCTGCATTCTTCCAAACAAGAAAATAGAATCAGAATTATTAGCCGTCTGGCCAACTGTCATGATAAACATTCAGGACTCAAAATTCTCTAGGATTTACAACATATAGCAACTAATGACTGCAGAACTTGATAAACATGCAGGACATGATAAACATTCATTCTCACTTAAGACAACTTCCTCCATTATGGCCTCTAACAACATATATGTAGATAAATATATACATTATCTATTGATGTGTCAATATCATATATCATCCCATCTCCAATTCACATAACCTAAGCCAACACACCTACCCTCAAATCTCTTATACTCACAAAAGTTAGGCCACAATTCTCTATTACCACCATCCATTACCTGCAAACATAGTTGTCAAATCGAGATTCGTATCGTGAATCAAAATGGCCTCGTACCGAATCGCGAATCGAATCAAATCGTGAATCGTAAAGATTCGGTAACTTTTTCTAAATTACTTAAAAACATATTTCTACACATTTAGATGTTAAATATATCTTACGAATATGAAATATTTAGACTTAAATCAATGAAAATGTTATTTTGAATGATAATCATGTAGTTTAATAGGTAAGAAATTAACAAAGGTTCCTATGTAGGATCACCATCTTACCTTTTTTCTTTTTTATATATTTCTTATCAACCATTCTTAATAAAGATAATAACTAATAGACAAACTATCAATTTCTAAAGTAAAAATAATTAACAACGATATTGATATTTGGACAATAAGCATACATACTTTTCTAAGTAACAGTGAGCAAATAATAAGAAAGAATTATCTAGAATCTTTTATTTTAAAACCTAAAACATTTTAAAAAGTATAATTGACCTTACACATGTAATATTCAATTATATTCGATTTAATAAAATAGCAATAAATAATTCATAGTGTAACTTTAATATTAAACATCTTTAAAAGATATATTATGATTTTTTAAAGAGAAAAAAAAATGAGAAGAGATGTTAAAAATATGTTAGGTCTGACTGAATTTGATTGGATCCTATTAAAAACTCCATGATCACTAAAATAACAACAAATCATTTATACATGTTGATTATTTTGGTATTAAACGCTATTAGAAGTTATATTATGTCATTTTCACTAAAAAGATGGAGAAAAAAAGAGTCGAAAATATGTCAAGACACAATAATTTCAAAAATTGCATGAATCGTAAAAAGTGAATCGATTGTGAATCATGCAATTCACTAGAGATTCACTTTCAAAATTTTTTTTTTTTTTTTTTATATCATCAACAAAAACTTTATTGATAATTCAAAAAAGCAAGCGAGGATGAGACATCCTCTTACAAAAGGACAATGGTAATACAAAAATTGAAACCCGTAACAAGCTAATCCCAAGCAAAAACTTACATATCACACACCGCCAACCAATCTCTAGCTAACAAAAAAAATGGGACTCCCTTAAATAAAGAGCTCCTGACACTGAAAAGGAAGTTAAGTGACAAATATTATCCCACAAACAGCCCACCTCCCAGAACTTATCTTCAAACAACCTTGCATTTCTCTCCATCCATAGAACCCAAAAAGTTGTGAAGACGACACAAGACCATAGGACTTTGGCTCTCTTTGATCCTCCAAATGTGTGAAAATCAACTAGGAGCATATGGGCACTCCCTTTTGGGGCTACCCACATAACATTTCCCAAAGAAAACAATCTTTGCCATAAATTTAAAGCGATTGGACAATGCAAAAATACAATCTATGCCATAGATTCGTATCGATTTTGTAAAAATCGCGAATCGTAAGATTTTGATAACAGCGCCTGCAAATAAACACACCAAAATACCCCAAACTCTTAAAGTCTAAGCACTTGTGCTTGGTTATGTAGAAATGAGCCACTCACCCTTTTTCATCAGGTTACTCCAACTAAAGCTAGTAGAAAAACCTCCACATAGCCTCATAAAACCTCGTCCACTAAAGCCTAGGTCCCACACCACTAATGGGAATTAGACTTCCAAACTAAAGTTGACAAGATCACTTGCCAAAAACAAGATGGGCAAGCTAAGTCAGTTGTATATGGCTTGTGCCCTTATTTAAACAAACACACAACTGCAAGGAATCATTAATAAGTTCATGTATCATCTATAACCAACGGAATTCACAGCTAACACCATCCCAACCCAATTCCCATTTCCCACCAAGAAAGACACGTAAAATAACTTTCCACCATTTTGTAGTTAATAAGCAACAGTGAAAATGGCAAACAATAAATGAAGTGTGGATTTCATGTCTTCATCCTCTTTGACGAAAGCCTAAAACAATAGCGTTATTGAAAAAAGAATTGAAATGCAACAACCAACTACATGTGATGCAAGCCATAAGAAAGTCAAGAAATAGTAAAGCTAAAGAAGAGATGATATTTGGGAATTGCTTGGTTTAAAGTCGAACCCACGTGCAACCAATTGGAATTGTGTGTAATGAATTTTTTTAATCTTATTGCAGTGTTGTTATATAGTTATATAGGTTAGATATTAATCTGGTCATTTTCATATATGTTCTTTATATTTCTAATATTTCATAATTGAACGGAAATTAAGGGTTGGTTTAGGATGTTCTAAAAAAGTGTACTTTTTGACTTATTGGCTTATATGGGTTGGGTTTGGGTTGGGTTTGATGTGATGTGTTAGAGAGGTGATGTGATTTAAATAAGATGATATGACTTAAATAGGATAGTGACTTTTTGACTTTTTGTATTATTTAGTTTATGCCAAACCAACCCTAAATATTTTGCAGAATTTTCTGACATAGGTTGTAAGGGTCACCAATAGGTTGTCATTGTTGGATAGCTTGATATATATTGTTAGGCCCATTTCCTAACATCTTAAGTTTTTGAAACATTTTGTGGTCTAACATAGTATCACAACTCAGGTTGAGGAAGATCCTAGGTTCAAGTCTCTCCATTTGCATTTGTTCCACAGTTACATTTTGTTTGTCTCTATGTATGGATATTTACATCTCCAAGTGCAAGACCAGGTTCAAGGTGCTTTATATACATTGTTAGGCTCATTTCTTACCAGCTTAAATTTTTGGGACAATTGGTGATCTACCAGTCATATGGGTCAAGTTATATACTTGCATGTAATTTATAGGTTGTATATGGTTTTAGACAAGTTTTAGAAGTTAAAAGCTTCATAGTTTTCCTTTTAGAAATCTTACTACTAGTTGGTGAAGAAAATCTCTTTTTTAGAATTCTTACTGCTAATTGGAGAAGGAAGTCTCTATAGCCTCTACAAAGTCATGTAATGGCTCTAATTTAATAACATAGTTGATGTTTTGGAAAATTTTCAGAAACTACTTTGAAGCTTCTTTGAGATTGTTTGGTGCAATCAAAACCTAGGAGTGATGCCGATAGGATTATAGCCATTTAGGTGTGATGCTTAGACCTTTTTCTTTCTTCTTTTTTATAATTTTTCTACACTTTTACAGCCTCTAAAACCACATAACCAGATCAGTAAACCTTAGCACCCTATTTGCAAAAGAACAAATAACAACCCCAGCTATTGTTACGGGGTACTGTTTACAGTCTCTGGAACAGTCCCAAAATAGTCCCAAAATCTCGTGTCTTTATTCTCAAAAGACTATCCTTTTGTTGCACACTTTGACCCTAAAATCTCTATATTTTACCACCCATCCAACCTTTAAAAACCAATTAAAATGAGCCCCAAAAAACCTAGTTTCTCTGCTGCCTTGTATTAATTTTGAGCTTGCTGCTAGTAGGGAAGCAATTCCTTACTAGTCCTACATCAACATGCCTGCATCTGTTTCCCACACTACAAACACAAGGGTTTTACTTAAATTTAATAAATTTTACTTAAAAACGTTAATCACATATTAGTGAAAAACTCAAGAATCGACATGGGACCAACAATGGATAATGTCATCAAGACCAGGGTGTCAGTGGTAATAAAAAAATTCAGACACAATTTATGTTCAAGATGCAGATAAAGTAATAATCAAAAATTCCACGACTAAACTAATCAGTCATCCTGTTCCCTTTTCTAATACTCGGTTTCTCCGAGAATAGGATGGTCCAACAAATCAGATAAAAACTTCAAAGTTACAACAAGATCAGCTCCCATGCCAAATTGGTATGTGGCATATAATAAAAAAGAAATTTTGAATACAATTAATTAAGTATAAACACGGGAATTTGCATTGGGTAACAAGAATCTATGCTTGCATCTTTCTTATCTTTATGAAGACAGGAAACAAAAGATGACATAAAAACATCTTACAAGTTTTTTGAAACATACCATTATGTCTCCATTAGAAAGAGAGCAACACTTAACCGCATCTCTTGCCAATCCACCAGAGACACTAGCATCAAAACTTCCTCGATCAATCACCGCATTTAGGGAGCCCCTGCTATTTGAAGTTTTTCTAGTTCCTGCACTATCTGCAGTGAACATCTCAGCAACCATCTCAGAAGATTCTAGAGATTGTTCTGAAGAACTTCTTTTAGACCAAAGTGGCTCATCTGACTCTGAAATCCGAACAAAGAAGTGGGAATTCTCAAATCTTTGCAACAATTTTTGAGTTTGTCTTTTGTGATCTTCCATTCTAAGAAGAGATTCACCAGCAGAAATAACCTTTCGTGGACCAATCTTCTCTTTTAAAATGTTTTCACCATTCTGATCTACGTCATGACTATCTGGACTCACTTCCACACTTTCAGAAACAGTATCAGTTTCATATCCAATGTTTCCGTTTTGTTTCTTTGTGTTTTTTCCAATGCCATTTTTACTCATCACCTCAGCAACTTTGAATGGTGTGATAATTTCTGTATCCTGCTTATATGCAGACAAGCATGCCAAGACATGGACTTGTTCACCTAGAATAAGAAAAGCATTCAGATCTCACATGAAAAAAAAAAAGGATCCCCAAACATGAAATCTTGTTACATGTCAAAACCTAAGAAAGCAAGAGATTCGAGAAGCAAAACCTACCGGGAAAAACAAAGAAGCGGTCCAGAGAACGAAATGAAAGTATATCTGACGCTTCACTCCAATTATCAGGAAGTTTCTCTAAATAAAAAATAATTAAAAAAATACGCGTCAAGCATTAATAATAATTCATGCATAAAAAATTCCTAAGGACCTTGGTGAAACTATTTCTAAAGTACAATAGAAAAAATAAGTAAAACACATAGAAGCTTATTATAGGACTTTATAAAGAGAATGCACTACTTCGCTATGTGAAAGCCAACAAAAAGTCATTCAGACTTTTTGTTCTTTTTTGATAAGTACATTTAGGCATGGTTTGGCATGAACTAAATAATACAAAAAGTCAAAAAGTCACTATCCTATTTAAGTCACATCACCTTATTTAAATCACATCACCTCTCTAACACATCACATCAAACCCAACCCAAACCCAACCCATATAAGCCAATAAGTTAAAAAGTGCACTTTTTTAGAACATCCCAAACCAACCCTTAGATAAGATTTTTTATACAAGTACATTTCAATATGTTTATCAAACAATAGAAACCAACCATAAAAATTACAAGAATGTAAAGAACTAAGATGATCAATTGTGATAAAACTACAGATCAGAAAAGGCCTTAGGGTTCAAGAGATTTGCTCAAACAAGATAAACTACATTCATTTACTCCATTCATAAATTTCAATCTCTTGAAATCCATATATTTCAAAAGTCCATCATGGGTTTTGACTGAATGTGACTTGTAAGGAATAATAAGACAAGCAATCCCTAGCTTCATTTCACGAACACATGGTATTCCTAATAAGATTAAACAGCAATAGTGACTCTGGCCCACGTTTGAATCTCAATTTTAATTATAAATTATTTTAGTATATAAATTTACCAGTTGAACCACAAAAATAAATCTTCTAATACAAGTAGACTAGATAGTAAACTCCTTAGTTTACAATACAACTCCCTATTCTCGCTTAGTAATGGTAGGTTTCAATGTTTGCTTGGTATTTGGTGGGAATTTGATTCAATTGAAAGAGGATTAAGCGGCAGTAAGGGTATGGGTTGATGTCCACAATTAATAAGAGATTAACCATTTGACCTTGTTTTTGGACGAAGAATCATAGTACTTAAAAATATAAAGGTTACCCAAACAAAATAGGAGAGAAATCACTATATTTTCTTTTTTTCTGCTTTTCTCTCCAGCTAACCAAGCAAAAGGGGTAGAAAACACAATCTTTTCTGTACTTTCCTTTCCTCTCTTAGCGTAACAAATCATTTCTTTTCTTCTCTCTCCTGAATTGCCAAACAAGCTGTAAAATCTAGACTTTACAAAATGGTATTAGATTAAAAAGCAAATGTGTAAAGCTGCATAAAATATAACTTGATAAAACCAGGAAAAAAGCGTAATTTAGAAAAATGGTGAGGAAATACTATATGGAATAGTTATCCATCCTTCATCTTCAGCAACATCAATGTGATTCTCTACAATGGAGGAATCACCCTTGGAACTCGAGCCCATCACACTTCCATTTTCAGCCCCAATTCCATCAGCACCACCTTCCCCGTGATCTTCACCCATCATCGAATTCTCCGAAAATGAATCTTCGGCTATAAGACCTTCCAACGTTGTTACATTCCTTGAAACATAGTTGGCATCTGTCTGATACTCGGAAGAAACAGACGGTTGCTCTGCTGCTGCTGCTGCTGTCTGAGCAGGCCGCAGCAGAAAATTCATCGTCCTACCAAATATATTTCTGCAAATTTAAATCAAATTGCTTCATAATAGTCTCATTTCCGGAAGCAAATTCTACAAATTTAAGTAAATAAAAGCCCTAATCTTTCGAATATAGATGAAGAGAGATCCAACCGATCTGCACCAGGGTTTCACTAAGAACCAATCCTACTTGTTGAATTCGGTTGTGGATAACTGATTATGTATATATCACAGATATATACATACATGTGAGTGAGAGAGAGAGAGAGAGAGAGAGAGGTGTGGAAGTAAGGAGGCATACCTGATCGGAGATCACAGTCGGAGAGTTTACAGACACAGAGACAGAGAAGAGAGTAGGGGGGAAGTCCAAGGACGTTGAGAGAAACACCGGTCCTCGGTCGGGATCACGCGGCCATGTCTAATACCCACTTCAATTGGTTTGGTTGATTGCCAATTCGCCAATTTCAGATCCTTCTGTTTTTTTTTTTTCAAATTTTATTTTATTTTATTTTGTATTTTTTTAAAAATTACATAAATATGGAAAGATTAATAAATAATTGAAACAACAGTATTGTTACGGATCCAAATACAGGGTGCGTTTAGGGCTGTAACTTTGGCCCATGGCCTGCGGGCGGCCTGAAGTTCGCCCGTAATTTGAGGTGGGCCCAGTCCGTTTAGGTCCGAGCTCAAGCCTAGCCCGAGACCTTAGGCCTAGACCATCGTTTTGAAGTCTGGCCTGCTTGACCCCGCCCATCGGCCCGCTCAAGGCCCACCCAAAAGCCCGACCCGAGGCCCGGCCAGCCTGGCCCACCCGAGGCCCAGTATTATTTTTAATAGAAAATAATAAAATTTTGATGGAAAAAATTAAAAAAAAAATTTTTAATTGTTTAGGCCCGCCCAAGCCCGCTCAAAGCCCAAGCCCGAGCCCAAGCCTAGGGGCATGGCCCAAGCCCCGACCCCATTGGCCCGCCCAAAGCCCGAATACCCTTGGGTCTGGGCTTAGTTTTCTGGCACGTGGGCCCGGGCCGGGCCAAAATTTCACCCCTAGGTACATTTGATTTGTATTTTGAGATAAATTTTTAAAAAAAAATTGGGGGAAGAGTTTAGAAATTTTTTTGATTTGTTTGATTGTATATTTTGAAAATAATTTTGAAATTTAGAAGTTTGGAATTTTGTTGTAGTTGAATAGATATATGTGAGAGAAAAAGTAATTGATTGATATGTAACAAAGAGAGTAATTTTCAAATTTTTTTGAAAAAATTTGTAACAAAACATGTTTTTGGAAATTTTCTTTCAAAAACATTTTTCAAAACACAAACCAAACACAAAAATTTAGAAATTATTCAAAATTTTACATCGACTTAGATTTATTTTATATATGGACTTCCCACATTTCATCAATTTAATTCCACCATCCAAATCCATTTATAGGTGTAGACCCGACCTTCTTCGCGCGCCCCCCTTTCGGAGAAGGCGCGAATTCGTCTTACTACAGTTTGGACTCCTGTTATGGTTGTGAATCTAATTTCACAAAGTGCAATGTGAGACTGATAATCACCAAATAGTCCAAATCTGACAATTGGTTTTGAAAAATCAATTTTGAATGAAAAAGTGCCAAACATTGACTGCTTTGCCAGATTAGAGAGTCACGCACCTAAATATTTTATTTTAAAAAATTTAGGAAACCCTGACTCGTGCCAAAGGCCACGTGTCCGTCATCACCAAAGTTTCCTCGGCTCGTGAATTTGGGTACGAGAGGGGAAGGTCCTGAAATGAGTACCCCTGCTCGCCCGATCAAAGGATCAGCCTCTACTAAGCATGATATGTTGTTTTAAAAACACATGTGTTCTTATTCCGGTTATTAGCTAACTTTACTATGTGATGCACACAGCATACAAGTATAGACTCGATCATGAGAATTAGAACAAAACAACTCATGTTTGTTTTTGAAAAATGGTTTGAAAGTGCTACTTGCAAGTAGGCTAAAGCACGAATTTGCCATCCTCAAAGTGGGCTTAAAACATGATTTTGCCACTTCGCAAAGTGGGCTTTAAAACTCACAATCATTGAATTGTTCCAATTCAAGCAATCAAGCCTTCACCCACAGGCATTCAAGCAGTTAAGCACTTAAGCAAATAACCTCATGGCAAGCATGTGAAACATGGCAAGACTCACACTCATGCAAGTATGCTAAAGCGTAACACTTACAGTGTGCTCCGAGCCAAAAACAAAAACTAGTTAGAAACAATGCATGATCCTAACTATGTCGAGATGCCTAATGCAACACATGTAATTAAATAGGCTCGGCTATCTATGATGGCATATGAATGCGACAATTTGATAACATGTATTCAAATAGGTATTGAAATACAATGCAGTTTGTATGATGCACTGAGCCCGGTGCATGCAAGACAAATGAATGATGCACGCATGCAAGCATAAGGTATGTTAATTGAAATGCGTCCTAAAACTTACCATCGAAAGCGGTTAAGTAAAGGGAGAAATAAGTGGGGTTGGAAGACATGCACACACACACGCATCCTTATTACAACATTACGCCCTCGCGAAGGAGGGTTCGAATGAATAAGCTAAGCTAATCTAAGCTAAGTTAAGTAAACTAATCAAATTAAACTAATTAGACTAATTATTACAACAATTTAACTAATTAACAAATTAATTAATTAAATTACAAATTCAAGCTAACTAACAAGTAAAGCTCTAAACTTATACTGCCTCAGCTCTGTTTGAAGAAGTTGAACATGCATGCCTCGGTTTCCATCCCGAAAAGCTCTTCGGTTTGCTCTTTAGAGGCTCTGTTTGCAGGGTGTCTTCAAGAACTTTCTGCTGAACCTTACCAAAACAATGCTAGGGAGTGCACCAGTGGCCTACTGGCCATGAATGATGACTGCCGGCCATCTGCCGGCCAAGAGTGTGCCTCTGCCGGCCAAGGATGTAAGGGTGCCGGCCAACAATAAAAGGGTGCCGGCCACTGGTATGCTGTGACAACAAACTGCAACAGAGCACAAAACAGAGAAAAATGAAGGTTCTCCCAAGGACATGTTTGTACTATGCCATTCCTTATCATCTCAAAACATCAAGGGAGAGACACCATTGGATCCAAAACCATCAATCAAGCATTTCAATGCATGATGGCTAAGGATCCAACTTGCACAAATTCAATAAATGCACACCACTACCTTATCATGGATGATCAAAAGCAATGGAGACAAAGGAAATTGGCTCATTTTCATCACTTGGAGTATGAAATGAGCCAATCCACCTTGTGTTCAATATAGCGTCCGGTTGAACACAATGCAATGCACACATAACATGCTTATCTTGGCATGTTTTACTTGATTCAATTATTGTTTACACATTTTAAATTACCAAGTCATTCATTAACCAATTTGTCCAATGTGAAAGTCCTCTAATGAGAGAAAGGTCAATCAAAAGATGAATTAAGACATGGGAGAGATCATGCATTTGACTAGGGGGAACCCTCAAAAGAGAGTTAAAGCCATTTAAGCATAAGCCTCAATCCCATAGTTTAAGCACAACTTAAGACTAACCAACCCTCAAAACAAATCAAAAGTGGAGAAATAAGGGAGGTGGCAGATTTTTAGTGCTGAAATGGCATGCTAAAGACACCAAACCATGCAAGCAAACCATGCAAGACATGTTCAAAAGCCATGATCATCAAGACTAGTGAGGAGCATTACACTAGAGGCATGCAATATTAAACCCGAATGGCCAAACCAACTATGGACAGACCTCAAACATACCAAAACAGTGGCCAAAATGTGCTGAGATGGTGGCATGAAAAGCAAGAAAATCATGCTCACTCATTGGCTCACAAACTAGGCATAACGCACAACTCTCAAACACAATGAAAGAGTGGAATATGTGACAGTATAACAATGATGTATGCTCTGAAATCACATGTAAAATGATGCCATATCATGTAAACAACTCAAACAAAGCATGCTAAGGACCTTGAAACACAAAGCTAGTCAAGGTCAACTACACTATAGCTATACAAAGCAAGTCTCAAGGGACAAAGACCACTCAAAACAGAGCTTAAGCATGTCAAAGCAAGGCCAAATACATGCTGGAATGGAGCCAACACATGCTAGAATGATAAGTTAAAACATCAAGCACACTAGTCTAGCGAACAAGATTGCACTACAAGTGTAAGAAGCAAGCAAGAGTTGACCAATCCAGCCCCAAAACAGAGTTATAGCATGTCAAAAAAGTCACAAAAACATGCTGACAACAAGCCATGAGATGGTAGAAAATCATGCTCAACTACTAGGCCAAAAACACATGTAAACAAGATGTGAAGATGGGGGACCACCCCCTCCTATTTTGGTCCTCAAAACCAGCTTTCTACCACTGAAAACCCTCTGAGTTTCAGTGGTATAAAGAACAAAAAAGAATTGTTTTAAAAGCTTTAAAGGATGGCACAAAGCTTAGCAAATAAAGCTACAAGGAGGGTGGATCACCCCTAACTCCAAAAGAGCCTCAAACAACCATTTTTAACACTTAAAAATAAAGGTTTTTGCAGTTGATAACTAAGCCAAAACAACATGCAAAGGTGGCCCAAACTAGCATACAAAAACAAGCTTAAAAGGGGTAAATGCTTACTGTCACGACCCAAACCCACCCCTATGGGTTTAGTATCACAACCGGCCAGTAATCCGAGATTACCAAAGGCCTGCTTGACAGTAAAGACAGTAATACAGAGTAAGAGGCTGGCGGAAGCCAAACAGTAATAAAAAGATGTCCAATGAGCTGTGAAAATTTGAATGCAAAAAAGCTTTTATGAACAAGCCACATTCATAACCAAAACATATATACATACATCATATACACGAACATCCAGGTTAGGGACCAAATCCCTTCACCGTAACTATACAGTCAAGTCTTATTCAGTCAATACAAAACAGAGACAAAAGGGTGAATCTGGAACACCCCAAAACAGCCTTAGCTTGAACGGACTCGGAACCTCGAAGTGAGGCACAATGGTTGGCTCGACAAAACGAGAGCTTAACTTGACGCTTCTAGCTTCGGTCTGGTGCTTGGACACCTACATATAAATATAAACAGTGAGCTAAAGCCCAGTGAATAACATATGTGTAAAGGGGTTAAGAATGAATGTCCTCTCATTAATTAAAACAATCATTTGCATCAGTAAATCAGTTATTCAATCAGGGGCTCATATTTCATGCCATATCAGTCATTTAGAAATCATAATAGTCATACGTGGTACGTCCAATAGCAAAACAGTACAGTAGGTCTTAATAGACCGAACGGTCAGTTGATGGCCATCAAAATAGTATACAGTAGTAGTTCCAAACATTGGAACTGACAGAGATCTCTGTAACAGTAGCAGTAACATTACAGTAGCAATAAGTTGCTATGGATGCCACGAGTGTGGTTTACAAATAGGACAAACATTCATTCAGTAAACAATGCCGTTTCAGAAAGTAGTATAATCAGTCGTTCAGAAATAATTATAATTGAACGTATCTTTACAACATTGTTACTCACAGAGTACTAGGCTACAGACAGGCTAGTCAGCGTCCTCGGGTGCCAACCCTACACAGTTGCAGAACGAACACACACACTAAGTTACACACTGGGATTAATAACTTAGCCCCTTAACTTGACTTTGTGTGGTTCTATAACATTATCCTCATTAAGATGCCTTAAACTTGGCCTAGGAATGCCTAGGATGGAATGAGGATGCAAAACTGTACTTTAAAACACTTTTCAAAGTTTGCTGAAAACAGCGGTCTCGCTCGAGCGTGGCTTTCTTCGCTCGAGCGAGCTTACCAAAACAGAGGGGTCGCTCGAGCGTAGAATCCCTCGCTCGAACGGTCTGTAAAAATGCAAAAAGTACTGGTTGTTGAAATTCTTCGCTCGATGCTCGTTCGAGCGTGAGACACAGTCCTTCGCTCGAGCGCAGGTCTCGTCGCTCGAGCGTACGTCTACGTCCACAAAAACTTGAGAGCTTGCAATCTACACTCTAGCCAGCATTCCGTCGCTCGAGTGGAATTCGGAAAACAAAGGTGCTCGCTCGAGCGAGGAAGCCAAAATCTGGGTTTTCCAGATTTGCCTCCAAAGCTCAAACCAAGAATTAAATTTATCAAAACTCAACCTTTTGGGCCAATTTTCTGGAAAACACTTGAAAACTCATACTACAACATGCTTTGAAGATCATTTTTGTAAAATCAAGCCCAAAAGTGAGACAATTGAACACAATTTCAATGAAACTTTCAAGAACTATGTAAGAACATAACATGCATGAGTTCTTATGAATTCCAATGCTCCAAAACATGATCAAATGTAAGATTGAGCTCAAAATCATGGTGAATTCATGGACTACAACCAAAATATGAACATGCATGTAAGGATTTCATGAAAAACAACTTCAAAATACTATGATATGAACATGCATGCACACATTGCTTCTCAATTCAACTCCTTAGGCTATAACTTGACTCTAATTTCCAATATTTCTATGAACTATGCAAGAAACAACTTAAATTCATGTTCAAGAGGGTGAATTTCCTACCTTAGGTCTTGAATTCCAAGTATGCTAGCTCAATTTTGCAAATCTTCTTCAATTCTACTAATTTCCAAGCTAATTCTCTAGATGAAACAATTTTCTTCCAACTCTCTAAGTCTCTCACGTTTTTGGGTCAAGAAGATGAAGTGAAGAATGATGTTAAACAAATGTAAAGGGTGAGAGAAGTAGTGGCCTTGAATTAAACCACTCAATGGCAATTTGGTAGTAAATGCAAACTAATGTAATATAACTAGGCTTAATTAATTTAACATTAATAATTCTAATTTAATCATTCCAAATTGAATTTTTATTTAAATCTACCATAAAATCACATAAATCCTAATTAACATATAACACTGATCAATCTCTGATTCGGTCGCCGATAAGGCTTTCAATTCGCAGTTCGAAATTAAAACATGAACAGATCATTCAACGACAAACAGATAGAATGCAATTAAGCAACACACTCACACAAACAATTTAGGATTTCCTCCTAATCAATTACTTATCATGCTCAATCACAGTTTGACACTAATCAGAAGTGAGGGTTGTCATACTTACCCTTGAAGCACAGCAGCCAAACAAGCAACTTCTGAGCCAAAAACCAGCTTTTTGAGCTCCAAACAAGCCTTCAAGAACCTCAGCTCCAAGGTAGTGGTGTTTGACTAGGTGTCTTAGTGCAAATATGTGAAGAAAATACACTTTCAAGCATAATATAGCACAATATATAGAGAGAGAGGGAAATTTTAGCTCTGAAATTTTGTAACCCTTTGCATGCATATAGATGAGTTCTATATATAGGAGACACAAAGAAGCCTTGAAGAGATCCAGCCATCCACGTGGGTGCAGATGAGCTTACCTGTGCAAACAGTTGTCAAAATATCTGCAAAAATATCTACTAAAGCAATAGTGGCCGGCCGGCCATCAGTGGTGGCCGGTAGTGCCTCATTGGTGGCCGACAGGGCCTATTGATGGCCGGCATACCCAAATGCATGGCCGGCAAGCTATCAAGGACATCAGTCTGCAAAGACCAACACATGGTCCAAATATAAGACATAATGGAAATAGGGTTTGGAAAGAGCAAACCTGGTGCGTTCTACCGCGGAATTCGAGTGCTCGACAAACAATCAAACTTGTCACTGGATGTACCTGCAAGAACATCCAAGTCTTGAGGACGGTCAAAAATAGGGTGTCTACAATAGGTACATTCTAACTCCCAAATTTTAGGACCTTAACTTTTTTGTTAAAAAATCATGAGAATCTAAAATAATTACATGCAATACTTAAAAAAAAATGATAAACTATCAATAGGTACTAATAGTTGGACTTAATTCTTATCAAATTCTATTGAAAATAAGTCATAGTAAAATCGCCATTTTTTTTGGACGATTTTTTACATATGTCGCTAAAAATTGATAATTAGTGACTTTTTTGTTTCGATTTTTATAAATTATCGCTAAAATTTACCATTAGTGACGTTTTTCTAATGACAACTATCGCTGAAAGTTGAAAATTAGTAATGTTTTTTGTGACGATTTTTTTAAAATGACGCTAAAACTTATAATTAGTGACATTTTTTATGATAAAATTTTCAAACTGTCGCTGAAAATTAATAATTAGTGACGTGTTTTAATAGTATTTAATGAAAAAAAATATCATTAATTATTACAAGACCTATTAGATAATAAGTTTATCTATTAAGACCTACACATAAGTTTCCCAAAAGACATGATTGTTACAACCCATCTTTGCTCTTTCCATCTTTGACCACTTTCTGCAACTCATTCCTAACCTATCTCTTGGCTACCTTGATACCCTTTATTTCCCTTCAACTACAGCAGTTATTGCTCATCGATGACATCCCTTCTTTCACCATTTTTCCCATCAAATGATCATTTAATTATATATTTCAGCATCTCTTGCAATATGCTCTAACCACCCAATACCTCCATCAACTTTCTCTTCATTTACAACTCTTATCCTTCTGTAACCTTTTCTTTACCCTTTTATTCTCTATAATCCGTTTTCCGTCCTCTTTCTCCTCGTTCTTCTTTTCCATCACCTTCATCTTTGCCTTCACCATCTGCAAACCCTAGTTGCCATAACTTTGCTACTCATCTACCATCAAAACCCCTTATTCTCATTGTGATCGCGATCTCTACTCTCTTTCTCTCTTTTGCGTGCGCGTGCGCACACATACTTACATTGCATGCAGTCTGCTTTAAAGTAGTGGCCACGGAAATGAAGAGTGAAGTATAAGAGGGGTTGCAAATGGTCAAAAAGAGGTTAAGGTGATGGTTAGGAATGGTAGGGCTAGATAATGAAGGGAATGTCTAGGTGGGGTTGGAAAAGGTAGGGAATGGATGGTTAGAAATTGTGTAAGAGAGGTTGTTGGAGCAGATGGGGAGTGAGAAGGAAAATAAAGAAGACAAAGGGAGTAAGGCACATAATCACATGCATAAGAAAAGCATTTGAAAAGCAAAGAGGATGAATATTTTGGTCATGGAAAAGGCGAGAATAAAGGTAGTTACACTTTAGGTAATCTACCCTGAGTGCTAAACCTTACTCTATAAACTCCCTATCCCAATTGAGAAAGGTATGATGTATTAACTAACTCAGTACATTATGTATTGTGAATTATCTCTATTTGGTACACCTCAAAGATATGAAAATTGTTAACTTTACGAGCCATTTGTTGGACCCCCTCTAGGCACTCTAATAGTTGAGGGTTTTTTTTTTTTTTTTTCCTGAGAAAGTAATAAAGACACCATCCTATTGAAATATTTAGTAGGAAAGTTGTTTACAGACCAAGCCAAGTCATGTGCTAGCTTGACCATTGTCTAACTCACTTTAGACACACTAAGAAAATTAAAAAACTTACAACAAGACCATATGTCCTCTATAATAGTAGCAGAGGACCAAAAAGGTTGGATTTTATGACCTAACACATCCATTAAAACTTAAGAATCAATACATATTGAGATGCTTGTCATCTTCTATTCCTTCACCCAATGTATGGCTTTGACACATGTTGTGGCCTCTGCTTCAAGTGTTGATGACAAGTTCAATCAGCAAGCTTGTTACGCTATTGGATCATGCTTCCCATTGTAGCATACCCAAGCACATGTGGTTGTCCCGTCTTTGTGTCTCTAAGATCCATCCACCATGATTTTATATTTGTGAAGATCAGCATCAAAAGGAACATTATTAACAATTATACAAGCTGTGTTTGGTTGTTCTACTAAAGGTCCTTCCGAATTAAGGCTATGAAATTCAGGTTGAGTCAACACATCAATAGACCCTTGGTTCCTACATCGGTTTTGTACTAAAAAAAATAGCCCTTGGGCAAGTGTAATGGTTTGTTGGCTTGTTAGATAACTCCCCGAAAAGATAGAATTTCTTTGTTTCCCAATCACCCAAAGCAAAATAACCAATTGGTTAATGCACTTTTTATCTTAAACTTTGTTTCTCTATTCCTCTAGCCAAATATTAAAAAGAACAGGGAGTACTAACTAAGAAACCCAAACCTAATGGGCTGATCCACACCCGCTGAGACTCTGGACAGTAGAAAAGCATATGCTCTAAGGTTTCTTCCTCTACCAAACATCTTGGGCATATTCAGAATGTGCCTGATATTTAGCGCATATCGAACTAGAAGTATATTATGTAAATATTTCCAAGGAAACATGGACCATTTGAGAGGAATGTTAAGTACTATACTGTTAAGTACCTTAAGGATTCATCAAATGGATATATTGTGACACCCCAAATGTTCAATTAATTTAACACCACATTAATATTAAATTTTAGAAGCATATGATTGAAAGAGTTAAATATATTATTAAATTTTAGAGTATTAAAAAAACAAATTATAAATAAAAATCGTATATTTTTTCTAAATAATTATTCACTTTATTTTAAATTCAATAGCCTGTATATTTTTATACTGAAAATTATTTCAAAAAAATAATTTTAACTTTATATTATTATTTGATATTATTTTCTGAGTATTATGATATTTTTATTATATATTTCTCTATATTTTTCCTAGATCAAAATACACTAGAATATAACATTTTCTATACGACAAAAATACTTGCTCCTAAGTTGTCTTGCTACCCACGCCTCTTCTCTATATAGATGGCAATCATTTAATGCATCCTCACCATTTCCCCAAACTCTCTTGTTCTCTCTCTGCTTTCTAGTTGTTTTTATAAAACTTTGAGTTTATTTGGGAGTATTTAGTGGGTCACAATAAACGGAGTAAAAAGTTGGAATTAATACTAAGGTGAGTTATATTATACATTGAGTTACCATAATTGATTTTATACAAGTTATGTTTTATAACTTATATTTATATTTCAAGTGCGTTAATTATTTTTCTGAAACTCCATTTTCTTAAAGTGAAACTCATGGATATGATTGTTTAAATTTTATAAATTATTTGACAATAATTTTATAAATATTTATTTTTGTAAGTACCACTACGGGAGTCTCATACCCTGGTCACTTTGTGGCCTTTGTCATGGATCCACTGACCTCTGTTCTGATTGTCACTCTTGTGACCTCTATTCTGTTCTATTCTGTTCTGTACCGTAGTTATGATTATTTGCCTATATGATTTTCGTATTATGCTTCGGTTATTTAAAAGTAGTTATGTATTTCAGTTACCAAACTAATCTCTGTTTAGCCGAATAATTATCCATGGTAATTTTTGTACCCTCATGCTCACTGTATAATATTTCTCACCCTACCATGTGCTTATAGCTATTATCCCCTTTCAAGTGATGAGATTTAGCGAGATTGAGATTGGGAATAACTCGCTATGTTTTTTATTTTATTTTATTTTATTTTATTTTACTAGATGTAATTCTGATCGGACTCTTAAAATAAAATAAAGCCCAAATGACTATTTTCCTTTTAAATAAATTTATTGGTACATATTTATTTTATTTTACTTTATCCGCTTACGCTACTAATATAGAAATTTTAGAATTATTTTATTTTTGTTGTCATTATCGCGACGCCTAACCCCTGGGTACTAAGGTTGGGTCGTGACAAAAGTGGTATCAGAACTAGGTTTTTGGTTTAAAAATAAAATAAAATAAAATAAAAACACCTTAGTTGTCTAACACGATTAAACCGTTTTATAAATATTTTTTGGCTAAGTTTTCCTGTGTTATAGGGAATGGCAAATCTGATGGAGTTATTCTAGTTTAAGCTTCCAAGAGCCCATCTTGTATTGAACTTATTAGAAGGGTGGGGAGATTCAGAGAGTCATGTTAGACAAGCCCACCCAACACTTGACCGGCTCATGGGGAGACTTGTATACCTACAGGCTGACCCCGATAAGGATTTTTGGCTTTGGAAACTTAGCCGAGGCAGCATACGCGAAAGATACATTGGACTGATCCACGTTGTTGGTCTTGCTCCAGATCTAGGACATTCACACTTTTTAGTTTCACCTTTGCCCCTAGGCTTTGCTGAGAGGAAAGGGCACGCATACCCTAGTAGCCACATACGCACTACAACACCTCCTCCATAGTACATTATCCATGTCCTAGCAGTGGATTTCACTAATAGCGCGACATATTTGGAGGTACTTGTACGGATTACTAAGCGGGAGTTCTAGGGATATGATCATGGAGTTATTGCCTATATAGTCTAAGCTGTATGGCGTTGTTTTGGGATAGAGCACAGTACCTGAGAGTTTGAGTCCCTCATGCAGGTGAGTTTGTAGGGCTGTTCTATGGCCTAGTTTTTCGGAGCCAATTCTCGTGGTTGCCTAACGGTCCATTTTGGACCCCTAATCGGGAGATTTTTGTGACCTGACCATGATTAGTCTGATTCTTATTTTTTGTGTATTAGTAGGATTAGACACTAACTCCTGATTGATATATAAGTATGTTGTACTAACACTTTATGTATAAGTAAAACAGGTGTCCTTATGTATTCTGGAAATTATATATGTACTGTTATAATATCGTTGTGAATCATAGATATAATATTACGATGACTAAGTACGTAATAATTTAGACTAATTCACTAACTGTTTTCACTCTATAGTAATGGCCAACGATGGAAATTGAACCAGATCGTCGGTTAGCAGTGCCGACCCAATGGAGCAAATCATGGAAAAAGCAATTACCAGTTTTATGCGGGCCCTGCAAACCAACATGAATAATGGAATGCCCGAACGGCGAGAAGAACCAGTTACAATAAAACAATTATAGGATTTGAAACCCACCACATTTACCGACAGTCCAAACCCACTGGTAGCAGAAGCTTGGGTTAGGGACATAGAGAAGATTTTTCGTGCACTACTTTGTATAGAAAGACAAAAGGTAGCTTTCGCCGCATTCACCTTCAAAGACGAGGCACAAGAATTGTGGTTTCTTACCATGGAAAAAGAAGAAATCGTGACCTGGGCCAGATTCTTGGAAGTCTTTTACGAAAAATACTTCCAGATTTGCTGCGAGAACAAAAGGCATCAGAATTCATACACCTAAAGTAAGTAACAATGACTGTCACGCCCCACTTTTTAAGCCAACGAATACCATTACCAAATCCTTTATTATAACACAATTCCAGAGATCATGCGCGGAAATTCAATACAATAACGAGTACTATTATTAAAGGTTCTCTCATTCAAATATGAAGTGAATGCAACATGAGTTAAAAAAAAAATAAATTGCCCATAGGCTTACATCTTTTAAATTAAAAGAAAGGGTTTAACCCTTTTACATCAATGGCATTCTGCCCACAAATAAAAGGCCCCGTGGTCAACACATAAAGAAGATCCTCGATCTTGAAACACTTCTCGACGTTCACCTGAAAAAGGATTAGCAACGTGGGATGAACATAAAGTCCAGTAGGGATCCTAATATGATCCTAAACAATAACAACATACAGATAGCTATGATTATGAATGCTTTAAATCATATCATATACATAATGTGACGATTTATATAGAAATATACTTATATAAGAACTTTTCTCAAAATCATTCATTTCATTCAACAACATAAGCAATTTACTTTTCTTTCTTCTTGTTACCTTTTTCCAAAATGCATATGACAATAACAAGTTCCTGAAAACAATTTCACAAAGCCCATTACGTTTTCTCCCACTTTCCGGATGTACACCTGATTTGTCTCTTTGAAACATGTTCATATGTATTCGATGTTCTTCACATCATTCACAATCTCAATACAGTACTTACATCCGTTTCTAACACATTCATATCTATACATATATACATTCAGTATAAAAGGAAAACAACAAGCAACCAATAACTATCTACTCAACGAATAAGGCAACTCGGTCTTCCAAAACCATAACCATCATAACCCATAATATACATAGATACATTGAGACAATAATAATAAATAAGTTCTGCTATACCTGCTTTAAGCACGGTAAGCCAAGGATACACCTTTCCATAACGAAATGCCAGGCCACGGATACACCTCAAGCCATTTTAGTCTCACTTCATTTCATGACAATTCATTTCAATTCATGAGCTAGTTTCATTATCTTTCAACAATCTAACTGAGACTACAACTCAGTGGTTCTCCAATCAACATAATTACCACACAAACACTTCAATCTGCCATTTTACAAAAATTTCGTCCGCGGGATCGACACCCATGTATACTTGCTGTTTTGGGACTTTCACCCGAGACACTCCGGCCAACTTAGTTTTAATGGAGTCTATCCCCTATCTCCTCCCAAACATAGAGTGCATCCCCTTTCTCCTCCCAAACAATCATACATATACAATGTATTTAAAACATAGTCATATTCAATGACAAACAACAATAGATTAGTTTTAATTCACCTAATTCTCAAGCAATTTCTATAACAATCATAGATATCCTCCACCGATAGCCCAATACAGTTACTTCAAAATAGATATACAATCTCCAAAATAGATAAACTAACCATATTTCCATAGATGAGAGATAACAAATATCCAACTCCACCATTTGCATACATATCTATCCAATCTCACATTTCCCATACCAATTTCATTATTTATACAAAATAATTGTGTGAAACATTATTAGGGCAAAATCCTATTTTTTCCCAAATCCAATCAATTTCTAAAAATTCATTCTCGTCATTTTACAAAACCAAAACCAAATCCATTCTCTTTATTTTACAAAACTAATCCCATTGGTATCAAAACCATAACTCAACTCAACTACACATGTTTAGTCTAAAACAATACCAACACCGTGGTTACTTCTCTTTTTATTTTCTTTTGATATAAACACAATTATACAACTCATATTAGCAAAATACAAATATTATTCAACTTTCTCCCTTTTAAATCCATTAAATCAATAATATTAAATTAGAGTTTTCCTCCCTCTCTTCACAAACATATTAAATCATTTCCCCAATTAACTCAAACAACAAACAACTTAGCAACTCTAATCACAAATATCAAACCTTAGATCCCCTTTCATGGCTTTCAAGAAAATTCATAATGAATATGGTTTTTATGCAATAAAATCTACCACATATCTATCTATAGATGAGGTATTGAAAAGGAGCAAAGAAATTCCTACCTCTCGAAGCAAAGAGAAAACAATCCAAAAATCACCAGTGACAAAACCACGAACTATTTGGATCAAAAGAAAGCCCTTGACGAGATCTACAATCTTTCTCAAAGGACCAATGTGGAAAGATCACTCTAGGTGAGTAGATCTAAAGATCTTGGGTGAAAAAGATTGAGTTTAGAGAGAGAGAAGAGAATTCACGAGGTAGAGAAGGAAAAATGAAATGAATAAGTGTTTGGAGCCTATTTATAGTAGCAATGTAATAATAGAATAATAGCCCCGAAGTCAAATGAAAAGAACAAGTCAAAAACCCTCAAAAAGTAGGGCCCAAACTGACCCAAAAAGCTAAAATTTACACGCAAGTGTCGACCCTTCAAACAGAGGTGTCAACCCTTCAGACAGAAAAGCAAAGTGTGCAACAGGCTATGTGCCGACACCTCCCAGGCTGGTGTCGACACCAAATTTCAGCAAGCATTTCCAGGACAAGGGTTGACCCTTCCTAGACTGGTGTCGACCCTTGAGGCCAACAACAAAAGGCAAGTGTTGACACCATAGTGATCCCGGTTTTGACCCGACCTTTGTTATATTCCGGATTCAGGTTTCGTGGCTTAGTATCGTATTCATGTCTTGTTTTCCTCCTTTAACTCTTTGAATTTGAGTTTTGGAATATGTTGGGCATGTTTGGAACAAGGTTGGTTGCTAGTTGGTCTAGATTGTTGCTGCCTAGATTTTGGCTTCTTCGCTCGAGCGAGACTTTTTGTGCTCGAACGAGCCTTGTGAAATTTGCTTCTTCGCTCGAGCGAGGTTTCTTACGCTCATGCGAGTTTTAAGAGTTCTCAGGTTTCCTTCTAGACGCAGCATTTCTGGGAAGATGAAGTTCTTCGCTCGAGCGAGGCTTCTTGCACTCGAGCGAGGGTGTGCATCTGTGAAATACCTGAAGGTATGCATTCTACGCTCGAGCGACACTTCTTGCGCTTAAGCGAGGTCACTTGTTGTATCTGGTTGCTCGAGCAACAACTTCTTCACTTGAGCGTATATCAGTTCGCAGCAGCTCATTCTTATACAAAAATTTTACATCTTTTGCCCCAAACCCTAATCCGGCATTCTCTCTCTCTAAAGTTCTCTCTCTCTCTCTACAAATACTTCAAGATCCAAGAATCTCTCAACCCTAGTCCCTTTGTTAAAGAGTTAGAGCATCTTGTGGGCTTCCTCTTGATCTAAACAAAATCGAATTTGGAGCATTTTTGAAGTTCTTCATCATCTCCTTTGAGCTTCTACTCTTGAGGTAAGGATATTCTACACCTTGTTATGATTTTTAACCTAGGTATTTGTCATTTTGTATAAATGGAGGGATTTGGTAGGATTTGGGTAAAGTTAGGGTTTAATCTCAAAAAATTAAAGAGGGGTTTTCTATTTTGGATCCTAAAACGACTAAGGGACCTTGTGTATGACGTCCTCTAGTGATAAAATGGTGAAATTTGGCCTTTTGGTTAATATTTGGAAAAGGAGAAAATTCGCCCTAATTTGAGTTAAATAAATTATTTTGTATAAATGATGAGATTGATATGGAAAATACGAAATTGGGAGGATGCATGAATGAATGGTGTAGTTGGATTTGTTAAATCACTCACCTATGGGAATTTGATAAATTATCTGTTTAAAAGATTGTATATCTGTTTAAAAATATCTATTTTGGACTATCGGTGGAGGATAGCTATGATTGTTGTAGAAACTGCATGTGGATTAGGTGAATTGAAACCTATCTTTTAATTTACCTTATTGAATATGATGGTATGATCGAGATATTGAAAACGTGTTGTGGATAGTCATTGTATATGACGATACTTTTAATACATTGTATATATATCTTTGTTTAGGAGGAGATAAGGGATGTACTCCATTGTTTGGGAGAAGATAGGGGATGGACTCCATTTTAAAACTAAGTTGACCGGAGTGTCGAGAGTGAAAGTCCCGAAATCTTATAATTATGGGTGCCGATTCCCTCGGATGTGAATTTCGTAAAATGACATGTTGAAGTGTTTTGAATAATAGATGTTGTTAAAGTGTGAACCAATGAATTGTAATTTCATTTGGTGTGTTTAGATGACAATGAACTTGACTCATAAATTGAATTGAAATAGATGGATGGAAACGGATTGAGATGTGAAAATCTACGTTGAATGGTCTTGGAAAGAGTACAAGTTAGTCATGAACATTGAATATAATTATACTTGGCATTTATATCTTAGTTAAATCTCATATATTGTGTTAGTTTATCTCTACTAAGTTTTGGCTCACCCTACTTGGGAAACCATTTTTAGGTATAGGTGACATGTATCCTCTAAGGACGTAGCTTCGGAGGACTAGGGGCTGAAGGCTTTATTTTTGTTATGATATGTTTAAATGTTTATTCAAGCCGAGGGCTTTACATGTATAGAGCTTAGGACTTTTCCTTTTGTTGTAACTAAGTAATAACTTGGAAAGATGTAAACCCGTAGGGCATTTATTTTGTTGTTGTTAATCTACTATTACATGCTATAGATTCAAGATGAACATTTATGACTGTATAATGCATGTAATGCCCCTTTTGTAATATAAACTCTGATGAATGAAAATATGACATTTTCTATTATATTTATGAATCTCTTGGGTTGGATTATCCTCTTTATTTTGTGGGCGTTACAACCAAGATTGGTGTCGACCCCAGAACAATAATTCTAAGTTCCCAAACAACTTTTCAACGTAAACAAGCGTAAACGAACAGTCCCAACAAGTTTAAATCGATTTGTACTTCTCCAAAATCAAAATATAACAACACCAAAGATTCCCAAAATAAAATAAATGATTCAAATACACTTCCCAAAAGTTTTAAAAGATACAAGTGCTACAATGACAGTGGCTGAATACGAGAGCAAGTTCACGCAACTAGTTCAATTTGTGACATATGTCATTCCCACCGAAGCCTAGAAAGCTCGCAAGTTCGAAGTTGGTTTAGATGATGACATCATGAACAAGATTGAGGTTCTAAAAATGCCAACTTATGTGGAAGTGGTAAATTGAGCGCACATTGTGGAAAAATGGATTAAAGCCTCAAGTTTTGGGGAAACAAGCTAGAAGAATCGATTTTGGAAAAGAGATAACAAAAGATCCAGTGCTGCGCCTCCCAAGAAGGTAAATATGGGCACAACTAGTTCAGGCAATCAAGGTCCTACTAATCCCAGAGGTGACACCATTCTAACTTGCCCTACTTGTAGAAGTATTCATCAGGGACGATGCCATTAAGATACGGGAGCATGCTTTAAAAGCTTGCAAATTGGTCACTTGCTGAGAGATTGTCCAAAGTTTACCAATCCTACATCCGGTCCCTCTGAACCAGCCCCAAAACCCGTAAAAGTGAGGAAGGACCAAAAATGCCAAGAAAGAGCTTTCGTCTTGGTGCCTGAAAACCTAGAGGTTATTGAGAACGTTGTGTCAGGTACACTTTATGTTTGTGGTCATTTAACTCATGTCCTCATTGACTCTGGTTCAACTCATTCTTTTATTACACCACACTTTGCTTCCAAGTTAGCAGCAACCCCTGAACCCTTAGGATATACACTGTTTGTGTCTTTTCCTTCTGTTAATTCTACCCTTGGTACTGATGTATATAATTCTTGCACTATATCCTTAAAAGGTGAAACCTTATACGTAGACTTGATTCCCCTCCGCATTGGTAACTTTGATGTGATCTTAGGAATAGATTGGCTGGCTGCCAATCGCGCCTCTATTGATTGCAAGGCCAAAAAGGTCTCCCTCCGATTACCAAACCAACTCAAGCTTGTCTTTGATGGAACTAGAGTTTCCACCTCTCTATATGTTATATCCTTCATGACAGCCCAACGACTTCTAAGAAAGGGTTGTTGTAGTTATATTTGTTATGTGATTGATACTCAATAAGAGACCCCTACACTTGATGCAATCCCTGGGCTTACAGAATTTCCAAATGTTTTTCCTGAAGACCTACCTGGTACCCCAGTTGACCGGGAAATCGAATTCACCATTGAAACCTAAGCTGGTATACAACCAATATCAAAAGTTCCTTATCACATGTCGATGACAGAATTGAAAGAAATAAAAACCCAACTTCAAGAACTCTTGGACAAAGGCTTCATCCGACCAAGTACCTCACCATGGGGAGCTCCAGTACTGTTTGTATAGAAAAAAGATGGCACGATGAGGCTATGCATCAATTACAGGGAGCTGAACAAAGTCACCATAAAAAATCGATACCCCTTGCCTCAAATCGATGACTTGTTTGATCAATTCCAAGGTGCCCAAGTATTTTCGAAAATCGATTTGCATTCTGGCTACCATCAACTAAAATTCAAAATGGAAAGCATCGAAAAGACTGCCTTCAGAACACGTTACAACACTATGAGTTCCTCATCATGCTGTTTGGCATCACAAATGCTCCAGCGGCCTTCATAGATCTCATGAACCGAGTGTTCAAACCCTATCTTAATGAGTTCGTCATTGTCTTCATTGACGACATTCTCATATACTCCAAGTCACTGGTGGACCATGAACAACATTTAAGAATGATTCTACAAACACTACGTGATCACAAACTTTATGCCAAATTGAAGAAATACGAATTTTGGATCACTAATGTACACTTCCTCGGTCACGTCATTAACGATGGCATCTCGGTTGACTCCCAAAAAGTTGCAACAGTCATGGATTGGCCAAGGTCTACTAATGTGTCCGAGATTCAAAGCTTCTTGGGTCTAATCAGCTATTACCGGTGCTTTGTTCAAGATTTTTCAAAAATAACATCACCCTTCACTTAACTAACTTAGAAAAACACACCTTTGAATAGACTGACAAACAGGAACGTTGCTTTCAAGAGTTGAAAAACAAACTTGTGACAACTCCTATACTCGCACTCCCTACAGGAACAGATGGATTCGTAATGTATAGTGATGTCTCATACAATGGTTTAGGTTGTGTCCTTATGCAAAATAAAAAGTCATTGCATATGCCTCGCGTCAACTAAGGACTCACGAGAAGAACTACCCGACCCACGATCTGGAATTGGCCGCCGTAATCTTCGTCCTCAAAATCTGGCGTCATTATCTCTATGGGGTAACCTGCGAAATTTACAAAGATCATAAGAGTCTTAAATATCTGTTTACACAGAAAGAATTGAAAATGAGGCAACGACAATGGCTAGAATTTATGAAAGACTACGATGTAGAGATCTATCACCATCTAGGCAAAGCTAACGTGGTAGCAGACACGTTGAGTCGAAAGACTACCAGAAGTTTGGCATGTACCCTCGTTCTCCGCAAGATCAATGGACTGCCCGTCAACATAATCGTGGAACCCACGTTGGTTGAAGAAATTAGAGCATGCCAATGTGAAGATAAACTTTTAAAGAAAAAATATGAGGAGCAAAGAAGTACGCCCGATCCTGACTTCACTATAAGCAATTGGATGCTAAAATTTCGAAATCGAATTTGCGTACCCAACATTCCAAAACTCAAGAAGAATATATTGGCAGAAGCCCATAACTCGAGCTTTGCGACTCACCCTGGCAATACAAAGATGTATCACAATCTGAGGGAACACTACTGGTAGATAGGAATGAAAAGAGACATAGCCAGCTACGTCTCCAAATGCCTGCATTGTCAACGTGTTAAAGCAGAACAACGGAGACTTGCAAGAGGGTTGCAACCACTCCCTATTCCTGAATGAAAATGAAAGCACATTACTATGGACTTCGTGGTCGGGCTACCACAATCAGTCTCGAAGAATGATGCAATATGGGTTATAATAGACTGATTAACGAAGTCTTTTGCCAATCAAAATCACGTACTCCCTTAATAAGTTTGCCACTTTATACATCAAGGAAATCATTCGATTGTCTAGTACCCCAGTTTCGATTAGGAATGGCAACGGGGCGGGGGTGGGGGTGGGCATCACACTCCCCGTCCCCGATCCTCGATGGTCAAATTTCCCCCGTCCCCGGCCCTGATCCCCGATAGGGAACCTATCACCACCTTCACCCCCGTCCCCTAATGAGGATCGGGTTTCCTTGACCCTAAACATTCTCCGACTATAAAAAAAAAAAAAAAAAATTATCTGCAGAAAATACAACCATTCATCAACAACAATATCAACATCATCATCAACAACAACAACAACAACATCATCAAGCACAAAAGCAAAAAACCTTCATCAACAACAACATCAATATCATCATCTTCATCAACAACATCTTCACCTTTAGCATTTTCAGATTTGAAGAACAAACCCTAAACACATGGAGGAGCCGACGTCAACGCCGACGAGAGAGAGGAGCGGTGGTCGTGTGTGAGAGACTCCGCCGATGCCGAGAGAGAGGAGCAGCGATCGTGTGTGTGTGTGAGAGAGAGAGAAAGAGAGAGAGGGAGGCGATAGAGAGAGAATGAGAGGCTGTTTGTGTTTGATAGAATGGTTACCAAACCTAAACACACACACATATATATAAATCGGGGGCTAAACAGGGCGGGGCCGGGGCTAAAAAATGTATCACCGTCCTCGGCCCGAATAGCATCGGGGATTTATTTTTGATCACCATCCCCGGCTCGTCGGGAGTATTTTTCGGGAAAAAACCGCTCAATTCGGGGTCGGGGGATCAATTCCCAGTCGGGTCGGGTCGGGTTCAAATTGTCATTCCTAGTTTCGATCATGTCTAATCAAGATCCCCGCTTCGTATCTCATTTTTGGAACAAATTGCAAGAAGTTTTGGAAACAACACTTAAGTTTAGCATTGCTTATCACCCACAAACTGATGGACAATCCAAAAGAACAATCTAGACTTTGGAAGATATGTTACGTGTGTTTGCTAGACCTTAAAGGTAACTGGGACGAACACCTACCTTTAGTGGAATTCGCCTATAACAACAATTACCAAGCAAGCATTGGAATGGTACCGTACGAAGCACTGTATGGAAGGAGGTGTCGATCACCTCTGTGTTGGGCAGAAGTCAGAGACAGGAGGTTGATAGGCCTTGAAATCGTGCAAATAACGAGTAATAAAATTCAACTCATCCAACAATGAATTCACACTGTCCAGAGTCGCCAAAAAAGCTATGCAGATACATGGAGACGGGATTTGGAATTTCAAATAGGGGATCATGTGTTTCTAAAGATCTCACCAACAAGAGGGGTTATCCGATTTGGGAAACGAGGAAAGTTAAACCCATGTTATATCAGGCCATTCGAGATACTAGAAAGAATTGGTTCTGTGGCATATCGTCTTGCACTGCCACCTGGACTGTCTAATGTCTACAATGTGTTTCACGTTTCGATGCTTCGGCGGTATCTTCGAGATTTAGAGCGTGTTATTGATTAGGAGGACCTGGAAGTTCAAGAGGATCTCTCTTATGAAGAACAACCAGTGCAGATTCTCGATCGTCGTGATCAAGTTCTTTGAAACAAGACTATACCTCTTGTAAAAGTTTTATGGCGAAATCACCGTGTTGAAGAAGCTACGTGGAAAACGAAAAATCAAATACGGGCCAAATACCCATACCTCTTTGAAAACCAAGGTACGACAAGTTTGGGAATAAACTTCTATTTAGGAGGGAAGAAATATGACACCCCAAATGCTCAATTAATTTAACACCATATTAATATTAAATTTTGGAAGCATGTGATTTAAAGAGTTAGATGTTATTAAATTTTAGAGTATTAAAAAAAAACAAATTATAAATAATAGTATATTTTTCTGAATAATTATTCACATTATTTTAAATTCAATAGTTTGTACATTTTTATACTAAAAATTATTTCAAAAAAATAATTTTAACTTTATATTATTATTTGATATTATTTTTTTGAGTATTATGGTATTTTTATTATATTTTTCCTAGATCAAAATACACTAGAATATAACATTTTCTATACGACGAAAATACGTGCGCCCCAAGTTGTCTTGCTACCTACGTGTCTTGCTGCCCACGCCTCTTCTCTATATATAGATGGCAATCATCTAATGCATCCTCACCATTTCCCCAAACTCTCTTATTTTCTTTCTGCTTTCTAGTTGTTTTTATAAAATTTTGAGTTTAGTTGGGAGTATTTAGTGGGTTGCAATAAACGGAGTAAAAAGTTGGAATTAACACTAAATTGAGTTATATTTTTTACCTTGCGTTACCATAACATATTTCACATATGTTTTAAGTTACCATAATTGATTTTATACAAGTTATGTTTTATAACTTATATTTAGATTTCAAGTGCGTTAATTATTTTTCTGAAACTCTATTTTCTTAAAGTGAAACCCATGGATATGATTGTTTAAATTTTATAAATTATTTGACAATAATTTTATAAATATTTATTTTTGTAAGTACCATCACGGGAGTCCTATGCCTTAGGGGACTTTTTTTTGGGGTGAATAAGTCAAATTAAAAAGGACAAATAAATACAAACTACAAGAGGCATACCTCAAGAGCTAATCAACTATACAAGATACAGACAACAACAAACCAAAGTAACAAGAAGACAAAAACCCCTTCAAACACCACATCGCTTCTGATTGGTCACTTTGTGGCCTTCGGTTTGTCGTAGATCCACTGACCTCTATTCTGATTGTCACTCTCGTGACCTCTGTTTTGTACCGTGGTTATGATTATTTGCTTATATGATTTCCGTATTCTATTTCGGTTATTTAAAATTAGTTATGTATATCAGTTACTAAACAAATCTCTGTTTAGCCGAATAATTATCCATGGTAATTTTTGTACCCTCACGCTCACTGTATAATATTTATCACTCTGCCATGTGCTTATAACTATTATCCCTTTTCAGGTGATGAGATTTAGCAGGATCGAGATTGGGAATAACTCGCAGTGTTTTTTTTAAATTTTTTTTTTTTACTAGTTGTAATTCTGATTGAACTCTTGTAATAAAATAAAGCCCAAATGACTATTTTCCTTTTAAATAAACTTTTTGGTACCTATTTATTTTATTTTACTTTATCCGTTTGCACTATTAATACATAAATTTTAGAATTATTTTATTTTTATTGTCATTGTTGCGACGCCTAACCCTTGACTACCGAGGTTGGGTCGTGACATATATGCATTGACTACTCTATATACTCGGTAGAGTGTATTGCTCGTGCCCACTTCACCGCACCTACGTCGGGATTGAAACTAAGGCCCTTCACGCACTCTAGGCACTAAGAAGTATATTTAACCCCAACAAGAGATTATGGAGAATCAAATCTAGGTCTTGAATGATGAATTCAAATGCCTTACCACTAAATTAACCCCTTATTAATGACAAAACAAATTAATATTTTTTAAAAAAGATTAATTAAATTATAGCTTCATTTGAAGTTGCAAACTTCAAATTGTGATTTTGTGTTAAATTGGCCAAACACCATCTTAATAATTTTGTGATTTTGTGTTTGTACGAGCACAAAATAATCTTATCGTATAATCCTATTAACCAAGTTTGCACTCCTTCAAACGTTGTCGCTTTACTACCTGAAAACACAAACGTGAGCTAGTTGGCGGGTGTGTACCGGAAACCTCTCCAATGCCTAAGTTAGCAAAATAGACAATAGACACAAAAGCTCTGTGCATTTGAGAGTAGGAATTGCAATACCTATCCATAGGTCATGTTATGAGCTTTTATAGAATCCGTCTGGCACAATCCTAGTAGGACTCTAACTCTTCTTAGCAGAGTCCTCCCAAGAATCACACTCCCAAGGATAATGCCTATCCTGATAACATTCTACTCACCAACCAAATGAGATGGTTAGCACAATCCCAATAGGACTCTAACTCTCCTTAGTAGAGTCCTAGGAGTCTCATGCCCAAGGATAATGCATATCCTTAGAACACTCTCATCACTACAAGCCAAGTGAGATAGCCACACCCTTATGCTCGGATATACATTCCTAACCGAGCTGCCTTATCTCAGCCCCTTGCCGTTCGGGCTGTGTAATTAGAAGCCAATCTACCAAATGGCACCCTGCCGAGCTACACATAGCTCGGCCGTCTCTATTGATAACGTCTCGGTCCGATAAAGGATTACCTTCAAATAGCTAGGTCCAGACCCTAGCAACCTATCTTTGACTGGCCTAGTGTCTTCTTAGCCCAAGACCGAGTTACACCAGCTCTTATCTCGGCCCAACTGCCAAAGAAGACTTTTCCTAGCTCGATCCAATTTGTTCACAAATAATTCTCAATTGCCTCTTAATTCCATCTGCGTAGCATGATGAAGATTATTTCTCTCCAACCGAGCTAAGAACGCCCAACTCTGCCGAGCTAGAAAGGTTGTTCGGTTTCATAACTTGTTCGGCCCCAATAAGTCTTGTCAGTTGCTCAGCACGTCCTTCCACTAATCTGGCATGTCTAACACGACGTCATTCCTAGGATACGTGGCGTGCCCCCATTCTCCTATTACAGTCGCTATGCACCTCCCAAAAATTTGAACAGCCCCGCCTTTTTGCCTTCAACATATATATCCTTCGAGTTCGCAATCGTACGAGGAGGCGTTCTTTTTGTGCCTTGCCAAGCAGACTAACTCGTTTAACATTAACCCTACTAACCTTATTTAGCTGAGATAACCATCTCGATCCAAGAGTTCAAAAATTTTGTTGGTCAAACTTGCCAATTTTCATTGGCCGAGATAAGCATCTCGTTCAAATAATGCAAAAATTTTGTTGGTCAAACCTGCCAACCTTCATTAGCCGAGATAACTGTTATCTCAAGCAAAGAGTGCAAAAATTTTGTTGGTCAAACCTGCCAACCTTCATTAGCCGAGATAAGCATTTCGGTCAAAGAGTGCAAAAATTTTGTTGGTCAAACCTGCCAACCTTTGTTGGCTGAGATAAGCATATCGGTCAAAGAGTGAAAAAATTTTGTTGGTCAAACCTGCCAACCTTCATTGCCCCCTAGTTGGTCAAAGAGTACGAAAATTTGTTAGTCAAACCTGCCAACCATCATTGGTCAAAATAAGCATCTCGGTCAAAGAGT
The DNA here is from genome assembly GCA_030407325.1 of Camellia japonica. NCBI lineage: Eukaryota > Viridiplantae > Streptophyta > Magnoliopsida > Ericales > Theaceae > Camellia > Camellia japonica. The sequence continues at coordinate 33,874,134 of JAPPVO010000016.1, forward strand.
GCAAAAAATTTGTAGGTCAAACTTGCCAACATTCTTTGGCCGAGGTAATTGTCATGTTGGTTAAAGAGTGCAAAAAGTTGTTAGAAAGAGTTTGGTCAAACCTGTCAACCCACTTTGCCCCCTGTTGGACAAAGATTTGTTAGAAAGAGTTGGTCAAACCTGCCAACCCACTTTGCCCCTAGTTGGGCAAAGATTTTTGCGTGGTTGGTCTTTCTTGTCGACCGTGTTAACTTTCGTCGAAGGCTTTTTGTTCGGCATCGATGTTGTGTCGGACTCTGTCTTGGTGCGCATCATATCTTCCTTTATCCGGATGTGTTGGTGCACTCTCTCCGTCAGGGCTTCCATAGTAAAGGGCGGCGTCATTGTCATTGAATCCCTCAACTTATAACCCATTGGCAGACCCCGTTTGTACTATGTAATAGCTAGGTTAGTAGGACAATCTTCTACCTAGATGAAGGTTTCCCAATACCTGTTATTGTAAGATTTCAACGTTTCTTTATCACCCATGTCAATGGCATACAATTGATTTACCTCGACCGGTGTCTTGGTGTTCGTCTTAAACCTGGTGACAAACGTCTCTGCAAGTTGTGCCCATGAAACGATGCTACATTTTGACAACTTTTCAAACCAAGTTAAGCCCAGGTCGCCCAAGCTTGACGGAAAGAAGATGCACATTAGAGCTTCATTCTGTCGATGTATGGCCATAACTTCGCAAAAATGGCTCAAATGCATGTACGGGTCTGACTTCCCCTCATAGATTGTGAACGTAGGCTGGTTGAAGTCTAAGGGCAGTGGTGCGTTCTCTATTGCCAGAGCTTTGCAACTTTGCTAATGCCTTATCGGTTAGTTCGTAGGCAAGGCGCGGTACTGGAATTCCAACCTCAACGCTTCCGTGTGGTCTAGGTGCCAGCCATTGTACAGCCGAGATCCTCTGAGGGTCATGGGCTTAGGCTTCTTTCCTCATTCGCGTCCTTTCTTCCAGAATAGTTCACAGATCCATTGATCTAGGCAGCTCGGTGTGCCGAAAGGTGGTTTGGTGTGTATATGAGGGTCGATAATTGCTTCCTTCCATGTGAAACCTCTTAGTCCTCATTCTCTCAGACCTGGAGCAACGAGTCCTGGAAGTTCTTGATTGAGTGTCGTCTGCTCCGAGGCTTCTGCTTTTAGAATACAAAGGCGTGGCTCGCCTGTCGTATAACGATCCCGGTTTCTCTTCCTTTGATTGTTGTATTCCGAACTTAGAAACTGTCGACGTCCCCGAACGCCCCGGGAGGAACGAGTCCTCGTTCCGTTCGATATTGGGCTCACTACAGTTCAGGACTCAAATGTCACGGTTCTTAATCTGAACCAAAGAGTCCAAATCCGGCAAATCGTTTTGAGAAAATAGATTTTTAGAAAAGAAGTGCCAAATATGGACTGCTTTGCCAGATACAGAGTCGCCACCTAAATATTTTATTTTGGGAAATTTAGGAAACCCTGACTCGTTGCCTAAGGCCACGTGTCCGTCATCACCAAAGTTGCCTCGGCTCGGGAACTTAGGTACGATTGGGGAAGGTCACTTCGTGAGCACCCCCGCTCGCCCGATCAGAGATCGGCCTCTACTAACCATGATATCTATTTTTGAAAACATTATGTGTTCTTATTCCGGTTATTAGCCTAGATTACTATGTGATGCGCACAACATACAAGTATAGACTGGATCGCCTGAATTGGAACAAAACATTTCATGTTTGTTTGTTTAAAAATGGTTTGATGGTGCTACCCGCAAGTAGGCTAAGACGTGGATTTGCCACCCTCGGGTGGGCTTAGAAAACATGATTTTGCCACTATCTAGTGGGCTTAAAACACACATTTGATGAATTGTTCCAATTCAAATAACCCAACCTTCACCCACAGGCATTCAGGCAGTTATATCACATAAGCATATAGCCTCATGGTAAGCATGCTATTCATGGCAGTCACTCACACGCATGCAAGGATGCTAAAGCATAAAAACTTACCGAGTACTCCAAGCCAAAACAGAAGCTATGTTAGAAATCCATGCATGATCCTAACTATACAGAAATGCCTAATGCAACACATGCAAAAATGCAACTAAGATAAGCTCGGCTATTCTAAACATGGCACATGTAATGCTACAGTTAACAAGTATTCAACTCGAAATTGAAATACAATGCAGTTAGTATGATGCGCCGAGCCCGGTGCATATAAGACAGATGAATGAATGCAAACATGCTATCATACTGTATGCTAATTGAAATATGCCCTAATCTAACCATCATAAGCTGGTAAATAAAAGGGAGAAAGACGTGGGGTTGGAAGATATACATCACACTCACGCACACTTATTACAACATTGCCCTCGCGCAGAGGGTCTGAATAAATAATATATAGTCCCAAATGAATAATACAGTCCGAATAAGTACAAAACCCTAATTAATTAACAAATTTAACTAGGAAAGCAATAAATTGGCGTACAAGCTAGGGACTGCCTCAACTCTGATCCGGATGATGAATGATGCATGTTCGGGTTGCCTTGCGCGGAAATCCATTGCGATGCCCTAATTAGCCTCTGTTTGCAATTGTTCTTGGGATGCGTACCAAGCTCCGGAAGGCTGCTGGCTCTTGATTTGCTGTAACAGAGAGCAAGAAAGGGGCATGGCAAAGTATTTTCACATATGTATGCATGACTACCCTTCAGGGAGTGTAGTCCTCGATCCTCGTGCCACCAATCACGCATCTCGATGCATGATGGCCGAGGAGTCGAATTGCACGACTCAATATGAAATAAATGCACATGAAAACACGACAAGACCTAAACTCCATCATGGATAATCCGGAGTGTTGGCGACCGGGAATTGAGACACGTTCCGTCACTCGGAGTACGAAACGTCCCTCGTTTCCCGTGCTTGGGCTAACTCCTATCCCAAACACAATGCAATATGCATGACATGCATGAATGCAATCCTAACATGCAACCTAGCATCGTTCCGTCACTCGGAGTACGAAACGTCCCTCGTTTCCCGTGCTCGGGCTAACTCCTATCCCAAACACAATGCAATATACATGATATGCATGAGTGTAACTAAGATACAACCTAACATGCACAATGCTATGAAATGGCATACACGATGCACGAGGTAACATGGTATACACAATGTGCTAACATACAACCTAGCATACACAATGCTATGAAATGAAATGACATACACAATGCACAATGGACTTACACCAACACGAGTGGACCTCAACCACACTCACATAAGTAGCCATTAGATGAAGATGAGACACTCGAAATGCGTGCACGCATGCACGCAAACAGAGGACCGAACCTAAGGCACTAATGCCACTCTACCAAAGCATGGCAAGGCATGGAATATGGTATGTAAACATGCAAATTTCAGCACTGAAATATGATACAAAATAGTCCCGAATCATGGAAATATGGCACCCGATGCATGAGGTGAGCCCCGAAACTCAAAACTAGGCATGTGTGATGACTTATAGCTATACAAAATATGCATTATTTGATCATGAAGTCTAAAGACAGAGCCAAGGCAGTCCCAAAACATGCACATTTCCAGTTTAGAGCATGGTCAAAAAGTGCTAGCAAGATGGACTAAAATAGCATGCAACTTTGACTAGCAAACATGATTTACATGGCATGTATATGAAGCATATGGAATCTCACCAAACCAGCAAAAACCAATGAATAAAACATGCCAAAATACGCCCAAATAACCGCTGATATGCAGCCAATGCATGCAAAAATGATGAGCTCCTTTAGAGGGCTATGCAAGGGATTCTTAAGCACATACAAGATGGACACTTAGCAAGACCAAATCAACTCTGGAAATGGAATATGAGGGTCCTAAAACCCACTAAAAAAGTCCTGAAATCAGTCTCGGAATCATGCAAAGAAAGGCCCCTTTGAAAGGCCTTGAATGGGATTGCTCTACACATGCATTGTAGACATAAAATATGGCCAAAAGGGCCTCGGACAGAGCCAAGTCAGACCTCAAAACTCACATAATAGGGCCTGGAAAGTGACTTCAAAGCATGCAAGATGAAGCCTCTTTTGAAGGCCAATAAGGCCGACAAACAAATCAAGAAGAGAGGGGGTCACCCCCCTCTAATTTGGGCTCTGAAAACAGCATCTAAGCCACTAAAAATCCCCTGGATTTCAGTGGCTAAGAGGCCAAACCAAGCATGCAACAAAAGCTTAGATGCAAGGCTCAAAACAAAAGGCAATCAAGCATACATGGAAGCATATGACCTCAAACAGAAAAATTCCCTTAAACAAACATCAAGAGGGGCTCAAAATAAGACTTTTTCCAGTTTATAGAAAATCTCAAAAATGTTCACAAGTAAGGCTAAAATAGGATGCAAAAATAGCCCTAAAAGAGAGATTGAACAAACAAGGAAGTAGATGACTTCAAACAGCAAAGTGTCCTTAATAAAAGTTGAAGAGGGGCTCAAAATAAGACATTTTACAGTTTGGGTCGGAACCCAAAAATGCTTGCAAATAGGGCTAAGAAATGAAGCAAAAGAATGCAAGAAAAAGGGAAATGAGGACTTACTCTTGTAGCACAACAATGCAGCAACTTCTGGACCAAGAAGGTGAGCTCTCAACCTCTGCAAATGACCTCCAAGGTGCTGGAATGGATGATGGAGGTGGTAGGCTATGGGTTGTAGTGTGAAATGGCCAAGAACAAGGGTGTTGGAGGCTTGAAGTATAGAGATAGGGGGAGTTGTATGTATGCTCCAGCCAAAACGTTTCTAACCCTTGCAAATGGAGGTGGAAGGTGTGTTTTATAGAAGACCAATGGCCAAGGCTTCTTGGAGAAGCGTCAAGAAAGGGTCAAAGCTTCTCAAAGAAGCTTAAGCAAAAGGGTCAAGCTTCTTGGAGAAGCTAGAGCAAAAGATTCAAGCTTCCTCAAGAAGCTAAAACAAAAGGTTCAAGCTTCCTCAAGAAGCTAAAACAAAGGGTTCAAGCTTCTTGGAGAAGCTTCAGCCGAAAAAAAAAAAAAAAAAAAAAAAAAAAAAAAAAAAAAAAATTGATGGCCGACCGACCACCAAGGCCGACCACCAAAGGTGCCGACCGACCACCAGGGCCGACCACCAAAGGTGCCGACCAACCACCAAGGCCGACCACCAAAGGTGCCGACCGACCACCAAGGCTGACCACCAAAGGTGCCGACCGACCACCAAAAGTGCCGACCGACCATCAAGGCCGACCACCAAAGGTGCCGACCGACTATCAAGGCCGACCACCAATGGCCGGTGGCAAGAAAAAAAATCTGCTCTGAAGGTCCAACTTTAAACGGACATAACTCCTTCATGTGAACCCCTTTTCAGGTCATTCTTTGTCCAAATTGAAGCCCCAGAAGTTAGCTTTCCAATGGCGCAAACCTTGCATTACAATTCCAACTGTGCAAAAAGTTATGCTCGTTTTGGTGAAGCCGCGCAGATGTTTTCTCTCCTTCCAGATTCATGCTGAACCACTTTTGACCAAAAAAAGCTGGTTGGCCATCTGATTTGCTGGTTTTCCATGTAGCCACATTGAAGCCCCGGAATTTATCTTTCCAATGGCGCCAACCTCGCATCAAAATTCCAACCGTGCAAAAAGTTATGCTTGTTTTGGTAAAGGTTGCTCAGTTTCGGTCCAACCGGGATGATGCCCAACTTCAACCAATCATATCTCCCCCATCCGGACTCGGCTTTAGAAGATTCTTGAGTGAAAAATGAAGCCCCGGAAGTCTTCTTTCCAACGGTGGTAGACTCATAGCTTAACTCCAAGTGCATAGATAGATAAGCCTGATTTAGCGAGGACCACTCGACTCTCTCTTAGCGATTCATACCCAACTTCTTCCCCAGCTAGGTTTCTTCTCTCTTCTCCTCTTTTCTTCAACTCTAAACCCCTAAACAAAGTGTTTTGAAAGATTTTTCAAAGATTTCATCTCTCTTTCATTCATCTCCACTTTGTCCTTGCTCGGTTTACCGAAAAGCACAACATTTACCGAAATGCGAGCGTCGGAGCATCGTAGGAACTTTATTTCAAAAAAATGTTTTGAAAGAGAGGGTTTTAAGGTCTAAAAACTATTCAAAATAGTTTTGGTCCAAAATGGGGTGTGAAGTTGAGATTTGTCTCTCTCCTTGCTGAAGAAACTAAACCTTGGCCCTGCACACCTTTCTCCACCAAGTAAACCATCAGTAACGCCCAAGTCTTAAGGGCGGTCAAAAATGGGGTGTCTACAGTTGCCCCTCTTTGACAGAACTCGAACGTCAAGAAGTAACGGGAGTGAATGTCAAAGCCCAGAGACGACTCATTTTTGACAAGGCCGAAGACTTAGACAAACATACAAGATAACAAAGAAATGTGCCCGCAGGCATGCCCGCAGGCGGGGGGCAAAATGCAAAACGATATGCATAAAGCCGAATGTAACTCATGATCATGCAAAGCAGCAAGCTGTAATGAAGCGCACATGCAACAGTTTTAAGCAAGAATGTAAAGCAACAACTACATTTCATGCAGTTTAAGAATGCGGAGAATTATTCAATTCTCGCCACGTCTCACACGGAGAAGATACAATAACTGCGCGATTCGTCTGGTCGCATTAGTTTCAAATGAACCGTACATACAATATCGTGCCTGTAAAAGAGAGAAACTTAACAAGCACAACATAGTTAGCAACACATGTTCAATGCTACATCGAATGCCGACAAACAGGGCGCCGATGGGAAAGTGCATCGCAATGCAAGAAGAAACGTGCGTCACAACGCAAATTAAGTGTGAGGGTATGACAATACCCGTGAAACGTGCACAACAATGCAAGTGGTAGGCATGAGAATGCAAGTGACATGCACAACAATGCAGGATAAGTGCAAACGCGAATTCGTGTTTGATACGAAACAACGAGCAAAGAAATGCAAGTTTCGACGAGTGCGACTCAATCGCGACCTCTGGTTTACCTCCCGGAAAGGTCACAAGCTCAAACACTTGAATTTCTGAACACGCAGCCCATATTTGATTGTGAACACGCAGCACACACTTGTTGAAAGTTGAACACGCAGTCCAAACTCTGATGATGAACACGCAGCCCATATTTGATTGTGAACACGCAGCACACACTTGTTGAAAGTTGAACACGCAGTCCAAACTTTGATGATGAACATGCAACCCATATTTGATTGTGAACACGCAGCACACACTGATTGAAAGTTGAACACACAGCCCAAACTTTGATGATGAACACGCAGCCCATATTTGATTGTGAACATGCAGCACACACTTGTTGAAAGTTGAACACGCAGTCCAAACTTTGATGATGAACACGCAACCCATATTTGATTGTGAACACGCAGCACACACTTGTTGAAAGTTGAACACGCAGTCTAAACTTTGATGATGAACACGTAGCCCATATTTGATTGTGAACACGCAGCACACACTGATTGAAAGTTGAACACGCAGCCTAAACTTTGAATTTCTGAACACGCAGCTCATACTGAGGTGAACACGCAGTCCACAGCATTGTATTTGATTTGATTTGCACACAGCTCATACATTTCATTTGCACGCAGCTTATTCATTCTATTCTGAAACTGAATAGATATGTTCATTATGAATGCAGGTGTCTTCCCGCGTTACACGGGGATACGGCTCCATTGTCGCGGGGGAGTGGTATACAGAGCTCCGGAGGCTGTTCGGGATTGGGTTGACCAGGCAGGGTTTGGACCCTTCTGCACTGGGATTTCTCACTACCCTGCTAGCAGGACGTTGATGAGCGCCCTTGTAGAGAGATGGTGCAGGGACTTCTCAGCCGAAGAGAACGAAGAGAGCCTCTTATTCTTGCACTTGAGCACCGATGCAGATGTTCCTGCTTTATTTGCCTTTTTTACTAGTAGTTGTAGCACATTGTACATTATTAGGCAGTTTTATTTTCTGTAAAACTTGTACCCTTGTTGTTAAATGTTGTAACAAAGGAAGCATGATGGAATGAAACAACTTTTGAAAAAGTGTTGTATTTTATATTCTTAGCATCGTATCGCATCATTTTGCACCAAAAATGAGATTGAATGGAAATGTGCATTGTGTATTTGCCAAGTCAGGTAGTGAACCGACGCAACAAACTAAACAACCTAACGTACTAAGAAACAACAAAACCTTAGTAAGTTTACAACTCGATAAGCAAAACACAACAAAGTTGACAACTCGATAAGCAAGACATAACAAAGTTGATTAAACAAAGAGTAACAACTCAATGCACGAAACTCGATGACTCGATAAACAAGACTTGATAAACAAAACAGCTCGACAAACAAAACAACAACTCGATAAGCAAAACAACAACTCGATAAGCAAATGGGCGTGACTCCGCAAAATTATCGCCGGACAGCACTGGAAGTGGTACCAACCACAAGTTCTCAGCATGTTCAACTTCTAAACAGCTGATGGAGCAAGAGGGAAGACCCTCGGCCATAAGGAAAGGACACTGGCCTCGAGAAATGGCCATCGGCCAACAGATTTGACCAATCGACCAAAAGTTGACATCTGTCCTCCACTCACACCTTGTCCCCTACAAAAACCACCAGAATGTTGACATCTGTCCTCCACTCACACCTTATCCCCTACAAAAACCCCCTACAAAAACCACCAGAATGTTGACATCTGTCCTCCACTCACACCTTATCCCCTACAAAAAGCCTCAGCTTCGTAGTTTTTCTCAATCCAACACTAATTTGCTCCAAATGGAAGAGTTTCTTGCCCAGAATCTCACAGCTTGGATTTTCAACTTGGACGGCTCGGAAAAGCTGAATTTCCAGGGCTTCGATATAAACGCACTATTCACTCTGAGTCGTACTCCGCTGCACTTTCCGTTTCTCCATGCCGCGGCAAGGTTTTGGAATCCGGTAACACATGTCTTTAGCTTTGGCAGGCAAGAGGTATGTCCTACCTTCGAAGATTTCCAAGCTTTGATGGAATCTGAGCGCAATGAAGAAGTCTTGCCCCAGCTTCGCTTTGGCCATGCCCAAGCCTTAGGGCGAATGTGTGGGCTCACAATGCATGACGCTCGGTCTCTGATCTGTAACGGGGAACTGGACATCCTCGGCTTGATTCATCGCTTTTCTGATGCCGGTGACCGCAACAACCATCATTGGCAAGGTTTTCGGCAACATGCGCTTTGCTTGTGCATGCTATCTCACTTTTTGCTTGCCCCAGGCTTTAGTGGATCTAGCATTCGTCTGATTGAAGTTGCTCAAGGCTTGAAGGAAGGAAAGAGCTGCATCGCCATGACATTGGCCGAGACGCTGATGGGCTTGGATGCTTTCTATCGCCAGGAGACGACCAGATTTGCGGGGAGTTCACTACTGCTGCAGGTAATGTTTCCCATCCAATCTCACATATGTATTGCTCACATCACTCGGCCCTCAGGCTCGGTTTTTCTCACAAAACCCTTTTCTTACTTTTCTCTCATCGTACATCTCTCTATTCTTTATTCTCTCATTTTTCATCCTTCCCCAGGTATGGTTGATGGATAAATTGCAGGTTGTGGACTCTTGCCCAGCCTACTCAGCTCGCGGCTACTTCTTTCGACAACGCCTAGTCGATGCCCTTGATGAGGGATGGTGGTTCGACTGGATGTGCAATTTGTCTGCAGATCGCATTGCTTGGCGTTGTCCTTGGCTCAATCTCCTGGCGATGAGCTATAGCATGTCTCGGCAGACCGGGATCCAGTTGATTGGTCTGACCCACTATGTGTTCTACTTTCCATTCCGGTTCCAACGCCAATTCGGTCATGATCAGACTTGCCCGCCGGAGGGGATAGAGTATCCTGCCGCATTCCCGGTTCGAGGCGCACAGCTTGCCCGGTATGCCACAGCATGGAGGACTAGAGAACTCCTGGCCCCCGCTCCCATTTTCAGTTGCACTTTGTCTGATGAGTGCTTAGATTGGCTCAATGAAGAGGCACAGATTGGGCCCAGCTTGGCATCAGAGGCTTCGACCAGCTCTGGGAGGGGGCGCAGGGACACCTGACTTATCTGTGCCCCGGATTTATTGCTTTATTAGTACTTTCAAGTTTTCTTTTATGATTGTAATAAAAAGCAACTTCAATTTGTATGCAAGAGCAGGAGAACTCTGTATTGAAATCAATGAAATTGAAGGTTGTGGGTACTGAAAATTTTCCGCTTTGGTCAAAAAATGGTCGAAGTTGTAAAAAGATTAATTTTGAACAAAGTCAACTTTTATTAAAACTTTTCAAAACCATTTTCGATATGGATCAGAACTGGACACGCCTGAGATCTGTCACTGAGATGCACAACCCCTGATCCTAGCAACTGGAAAGTTGCCCCTAGTCTGACTAGTACCGCGGCACTGCATAGCAACGAAAAGTTGCCCCTAGTCTGAAAAGCACTGCACCGGAGATCATAACCGAACTCTTGAATGTTGAATAGACAAAGATGGCCGAGATGATCAAATGGACAAAGCTGATCGGGGAAAAGTTTATGGCTGAACTTCAGGATGAAGTTGCCTACGTATCCCAAAGATGGGAATCAAGCCTTACGTAGTTCAGGCTCGGGTTCACTTGAGTATTTTCACTCTCCTTTTATGCTCTAACTTTTGCCAAGGCCGCCCTTTGCGGGTTTTCAACCTTGCGAGTTCAGTTTTTATAATTTCAAATTTTTTATGCTCTGAGTTTTGCCTAGGTCGCCCTTTCGGGTTTTCAGCCTAGCGAGTCTCTCAAGGGTAATATTTCTTCAACTTGTCCATATTGATCAGTTGTGAGAACTCCAAGCCATCTAGATCCATCAGAACCACAGCTCCACCTGACCAGATAGACTTAATGATGTAGGGGTCAGTCCAATTAGGTCTGAACTTGCCCCTAGGGTCGTGGATGGGAGCTCGGTTATCCTTGAGTACCAAATCTCCTTCCTTTAAATTCCTGGACTTCACTTTCTTGTTGAAAGCCCGGGCAATTCTGCGCTGATATCCTTGAACATGGTACAGTGCTTTCAGTCTTCTCTCATCAAAGAGCATGAGTTCCTCAAACCTGCTCTGCTGCCAATCCGCTTCGGCTATTTGACACTCAGCCAATACTCGCAATGACGGAACCTCAATCTCAATAGGTAGAACGGCCTCCATCCCATAAACTAATGAATACGGAGTCGCCCCAGTGGAAGCTCTGATTGAAGTCCGGTAGCCCCACAGAGCAAACGGCAGCTTATCTGGCCAGTCCTGGTAGGTTTCCACCATCTTCTGTAGTATGTGTTTGATATTCTTGTTGGCGGCCTCAACCGCTCCATTGGTTTGTGGCCGATAGGTGGATGACTTATGAAAAGCCACATCGTATTTTCCCAACAAGTCAATCACTTCCTTCTTGAAGTGGGAACCGTTATCTGAAATTATCTCGTTTGGGACTCCGTAGCGACAGATGATGTTGTTTCTGATAAACTTTGCAACATGCGAAGCCTTCAACACCGCATAAGATTGGGCCTCGACCCACTTCGTGAAATAATCTATCGCGACCAGGATGAACTTATGCCCATTCGACCCCTTCGAAGTGACAACCCCGATCACGTCAATTCCCCAGACTGAAAATGGCCATGGCGAAGTCATATTGTACAGCTTCGACGGCGGAATGTTTATGCGATTTGCATGAATTTGACATTTGTGGCACCGCCGAACAAAACCGATACAGTCCTCCTCCATGGTGGACCAGTAGTAACCTTGTCTGAGGATCTTCCGTGCTAGCATTACTCCATTCATGTGCGCTCCGCATTCTCCTCCATGGATGGCCTCCATTAGGCGCTTCGCTTCTTCGGCATCGACACACAGCTTATGCATTCCTAGATGACCTCTCTTATACAGCTTACCCCCACAGATGATGAACTGAACGGCCATTCTTCTGATTGCCCTTTTATCCTTGGCATTTACCCCTGGTGGGTATGCTTCCTTCTCCAGGAAATTCCAAATGTCGTGGTACCAGGGGTTTTCGTCCTGAACCTCATCTATAGCAGCAATCGACTCGTAGGCTGGCGCAAATTTCTGGTCAATGATGACTGGACGCATCCGGACTCCAAACGGGATGTTTATCATGGAAGATAGAGTCGCTAAAGAATCTGTGAACCTGTTGTTCTCTCTTAGTAGATGAGCAAAGTTTAGCTTCTCAAACCGAGGAATTAATAAGTCCAAGGTCTGGTGATACATCATCATCTTTTCTTCTTTGACTTTCCAGTCTCCTTTTGCTTGAGACACAACAAGGTTCGAGTCCCCGATGACGTCTAACCGTCTTGCCCCTAGTTCCAGGGCTGCTTCTAGACCGGCGATGCATGCCTCATATTCTGCTTCGTTGTTCGAGACTTTGAACCGGAGTTTGAAGGCTAGAGGGATACGGGAATTGTCGGGTGCTATCAGCAACACCCCTATCCCATACCCGTGTTGATTTGACGCTCCGTCAAAGTACATCGTCCAAGTTTCATCATCGATATGCAAAATAGCTTCATCTGGGAATAGGTACTCGACTGCTTCACCCCCTTCTACCGGATGGTCGGCTAAAAATTCTGTTACTGCTCTTCCCTTGACTGACTTACGTGTCACGTATTTTAGATCAAATTCGGAGAGCAACAGCAACCAATGAGCTAGCCTACCCGTAAGAGCTGGTTTCTCGAAAAGATATTTGATGGGATCGAGTCGTGAAACCAACATTACGGAATGAGCTAATAGGTAGTGCCGCAGCTTCCTGGTAGCCAATACCAAAGCTAAGCAAGCCTTCTCCAGCGGTGTATAGCGAGTCTCATACTCTAGCATCTTCTTGCTCAGATAGTAGATGGCTTTCTCTGCTTTGTCCTCTGATTCTTGTGCGAGCATACAGCCCATTGTAGTCTTAGTCACTGAAAGATACAATATCAACGGTTTCCTCGGCTCTGGCGGTGACAACACGGGCGGGTTCTGTAAGTATTCCTTGATTTGTTCAAAAGCAGCTTGGCATCGGCCGTCCCATTGGAATTTCTTGCCTTTCTTTAGGAGACCAAAAAGTGGTTCACAAGTCAAGGTTAATTTTGAGATAAACCGTCTTATGAATTGCACTTTACCTAGAAAGCCTCGCACCTCCTTTTCAGCCCTTGGTGGGGGCATTTCTAAGATGGCCTTGATTTTAGAAGGGTCGACTTCGATACCTCTCTGTGTAATCAGAAACCCCAGCATTTTTCCCGCTGTAACACCGAACGTACATTTCTGAGGATTCAGCCGCAACCGAAATTCTCTGATCCTTTGGAAGAACTTTTGCAAGGCGGTGTAGTGGCCCTCTCTTTCTTTGGACTTGACAATCATGTCGTCCACATACACCTCAACCTCTTTGTGGATCATGTCGTGCAATATCGTGGTCGCGGCTTGTTGATAAGTAGCTCCAGCGTTTTTCAACCCAAACGGCATTACTCTGTAGCAGTATGTCCCCCACGGGGTGGTGAACGCAGTCTTTTCCCGGTCTTCAGGTGCCATCACTATCTGGTTGTATCCTGAGAAGCCATCCATGAAAGAAAGCAAAGCATGCCTTGCTGTGAAGTCCACTAACTCATCGATATGCGGCAAGGGAAAGTCGTCCTTCGGACTAGCTCTGTTCAAATCCCTGAAATCCACGCATACTCGGATCCTGCCATCCTTCTTCGGCACCGGAACAATGTTGGCCAACCAAGTCGGGTATTCGGATACTAGTAGGAAGCCCGCGTCGATTTGCTTGGTGACCTCTTCCTTAATCTTGAGAGCCCAATCCGGGCGGATCCTCCTGAGTTTCTGTTTGACAGGTTGGGCCTCGGGGTCAAGGGGGATCCGGTGCTGTACAATCTCAGGATCGATCCCAGGCATGTCTTCGTAGGACCACGCGAAAACATCTTTGAAATCTTTTAATAAAGCGACTAAGCGCTCGTGTTCCTCCGAAGACAACGTGGACCCGATCTGGACCAGCCGCGGGTCCTCCTCAGTACCAATATTCACGGTAGTGATTTCATCCATTAAGGGTTTGACAAACCTCTCCTGCTCTTGTTCAATTAAGCGTTGCAAAACCGGAGGAATTTCGTCCTCGCCATTTTCATCAAAGTTTTGAAAGTCTGAGTTAATGCAATAAATCAAGGGCACAGAAAAGTACTCAGAAACCACAGTTACTTGATTCTCATTAAGCACATCCAAATTGTCCGAATTCTCGGTTACAACAGACTCAAATGAGAAAGAAAAAGACGACCTGGACAAAACTGTGGCATCCGGGTTATCATCCCCAGGATTACCAGACTCAGACTCAGTCGAGCTGGAACCTGATTCCGACTCACAAGATTCGGTGGAATCAGATTCCGGCTCACTACCTGACCTGGTGCTGTTGGACAAAAATCCCTCATCGTATTGCCAAGTGAGAGAGGGTGCGATAGATGCATCCAAAATAATTGCTGATAGGCCCACAGCCGTTTCATCCCCAATCATGGAAACCGAGAAGTTATCCCCCAAGCACTTATGGTCGATCGGAGGATCTGAGAGTAGACTTGCCAGTGCTACCCCCATTTCAATTTCAGCGCCCTCGGCGTCCACTGCTTTACACTGCTCAACCTCAGTTGATGGGTCTGTCTGCTCTTCGGCAACGTCATCCCCAGGTAATTGTAGATCAAAGAAAATCTCGAAGCCTGGCACGCGCTTCTTCTCCGCGTTCAGCCACGGCTCGGGGAAGCCACAAAACGGAAAGTCTTCCCCCTCCCGGACGAAGCGTCCGTTCAGGGTACCCTGAATGGGCCTGTGCATTAAGTCAAAAGGCTTCCCCGCCTTCTTCGCTTTGGCTCTCCCAGCCATTTCCTTCCCCTTTCGTATCCAATCCTCTTTGGTGGGCAGATAACCCAAGCCAAAGGTATGAGGGTTGTGTGGCACCTCGGCCAATGCTGCGACGCCCTTCCGGCCGCTCCTTCCTAATCCCATCCCGGGGATGTGTTGTAGCTTGTTCATGAGGTATATAGATTGAGCACTGACGTACACTCCCTTATTAACAGCCATGATATTCTGCACAACTCGAGCCTCAGCCAGAGTAAACCCTGATAAGAACACATCTTCCGTGCCATGCTCGATTTCTAGGACTGGTGTAGATACCTCCGGAGGTGGATGGATTGATGAATTCCCGAAAACAATGGCTACTCCCTTTCCATAGGGGTATTTCACCATCTGATGTAGAGTGGAAGAGACTGCCCTCACTTGGTGCAACCACGGCCGCCCCAAGAGTAGATTAAAGGTTGCAGGAACGTCCAAGACATGGAATTCAATGTTGTGTTGTCCTGGACCAACCTGGGTCTGAATTTTGACAGTCCCCATCACCTCTCTGCTGGTGTTATCATAGGCTCTGATCACTTGAGTAGTTGGCACGAAGTCCGCGGGCTTTAACCCGATTGCATATGCCGTCCTTGACGGGCATACATTAATGGCAGATCCCGTGTCGACAAGAACTACCGGCACCCACTTGTCCCTACATTCCACAGAGATGTAGAGGGGTTTGTTATGATTTGCGCCCTCAGGCGGCAGTTCTTTGTCTGAAAAGGTTAACATCGGGGAACCTCCTCCCGGAAAGACCAGTCCAACCAACTGCTCTGGTGTGGTATCTATAGAAAGTTTAGCCTTGTCCATAGCAGATAGGACAGCCTGTCTGTCCACTCGTGAAGCCATAAGCAGTCCCCAGATGGAGATATCTGCTTGTATCTTCTTCAGCTGCTTCAATACAGCTTCCTCCTCAATCTGTTTCTCTTTCTGCTTTTCAGTTTCCTTGTCTTTCCCAGATGCCTCTGGTTGGTCTAGGTGCGGGGGCTTGAAGTATCGCCCGCTTCTTGTCATGTGATCAACTTCATCGCGATACCAGGTATCGTCAGGTTGATTGCTCCCCCAATCCTCGTCTGTGTGGGCAAGACACAAGTCATCGTCTTCCCACCACATTCCGTTGGCATTCAAAAGGCACCTGTCTGGCTCCGGCATGATTGTACTCGCAGCACTCTCAGCCCACATGCTCACAGCATCTTCTGTCCTCGTGTCCACGGCACTTTCAATCCCTTCATGGGCTTTGGTTTTCCGGGTTCTCTCAGAATCCCAAATCTTTTCTTGTTCCACCTGCGTTGGTGCAGTTTGTTGTTCGACTTTCTCTGCATTCTGAGCGAAATTCTTCGTACCGGCGCTCTCCGGCAATGTACTCTAACTCCCGGCCCTTCCGGCCACAACTGATACACTCACCCCCGCCGGGCCCTGATGGAATTCTACAACATCCGGTTGGTCATCCAGCCATCCGGTAGCCTCTGCCGATTCCTCATACTCAAACCAGTTGACTGCCGCATCCCCTGATTCTTGGTCATTGAAGAACTGGAGTTTGGCAAAGTCCTCTTCTACAGCCGTTAAATCCTCTGTTCCCTGCTCAAATCCATCCCCCTGGATCACACATAGTTCTGCTCTATCTGGCAATTCAACACTTGGCTCAGACTGGCCTGCTGACAAAATGTAATCGCTCGGATCGTAGGATTCCCCAGCAAAATTCCTAGACTGCTCAAACCCTGACTCAACAGTTCCATCCTCCTCTGCAATCTCCCATGCACCGTCTTCAACAGCCACCACCATTGGCTCAGGTTGGGTTGTAGAGATGTCCATCATGCACAAAAAGTCAGTGCAGTCGGGAAGGAGCACCTCCGGCTTAGGTAGATGAGAAGGAGTGATGTAGATGCTAGGATCGTAAGACACGACCCCAGTTTGGATAAAGTTGATTCTTTTGGGAGGTGGAGCTTGGTTGTGTGTAGGGAGTGGGTTGGTTGTAACATTGGGTCTTTCTGGTGGCAGAATCACCTGTTTGTCAACGAGATCTTGAATCTCGTGACGCAACCTAAAACATTGGTCGGTGTCATGACCGTGTTACTGGTGATATGCACAGTATTTGGCTGGGTTATGAGTGGGGGGAAGTGGATTTGGCAACGGCCTCGGCTCTAAGGGTTTTAGATGCCCTTTTCTGATTAAGACCCCTAGAGCCTTGGACAAGCGCATGTACAATGGGGTGAAGGTTCTTTGGCCTCTGGGTTGGTATTTAGTGGTCTGTGTATTGCTTCCGGATGCACCGGAGAAGGGTGTGGTTGCCATGGGCCTTAGAAGGGGAGGGGGAATGGTGGCGACCATGCTTACCTCCGAAGTTCTTGCAGTTGCAGCGCCACTTGGGCCTGCATTGTTATTGCGGTTAAAGATTCTCCGGGGTTGCTCCCTGTCTTGGTCAATCAGACCCTGTTTCATTGCATCTTCAATTTGTACCCCCACTCGTGCAGATCTGAAAAGGTAGGGAAGGGAAGTACAATCATCTTTTGCATCAGTTTTGGCTGGAGATTGCGCACAATCATCCTGATCTGGTCCTTGTTGGTGGGCCTTAAAGTCATCATCGAAGCCTTCGCCCTCCACCGGGTCACGAAATCCGAGAAACTCTCTTTGGGCTCTTGCCTTGTTGTTTCGAGATCTCGAGTCGTAATCTCGATCTGGGTGTTGTAAGAGTATTACGCAACAAAGACCTCGGCCATTTCATCCCAACTTCTCTTGACATCATCCTCCAGCTTCGCATACCAGATAGCGGCCACACCCGACAGGGTCCGGCCAAATAACGAAAGCTCCTGAGGTCTGGTGAGGCCCATTGGCCGCAATATATCTGAGAATAACCGGAGGTGGACCATGGGATCACCAGATCCGTCGAAGCGATCGATCTGCGGCATCTTGAATCTATCCGGCAGTGTCACAGCCATATCGGTATATCCGTCCTCGATATCCGGGATAGCTTTTACCCCCTGGGATTTTTTGAATAGCTTCTCGAGCTTGCTCAGTTTCAGTGCTGTGGGATCTACTTCAAACTCGAAGGGAGAGTCTGGGTGGTTGACGGGTGTATGTACCTTGGATGATTGAGGTGGAAGCGGGGGCGGAGCCGGTCCCGTTGGAAGGTCTGTGTCCTCCTGGATGTTCTGGGCATTTGGCAAGGTGTTTTGGATGTTCGGCAGGACATTCTGGGTGGTTGGTGTCTGCTCGGATATTGGGACCCCTGGTGGTGGAGGAGCTGGATATGAGGCTGATGCTCCGGCTTGTTGCTGTAGCCGGGTAATTAGTTCCACCTGTTGGGCCATGATTGTGGCCTGTTGTTTAGAGAATTCCGCTTGGCGGTCAGCGTCCTCCTGCATTTGTTTCATACTCTCTTGGATTTGGCGCATCATTTCTTCCATCTCAGCTATATTCTGCTGATCCTGGTGACTGACCGGTATGTGTATCTCTATGGCAGAAACTGGGACCTCAACCCGACTGTTCACTGCTAAGGTAGACCACTGCTCTGGTAACCTCTGTTCAGACATACTACGCCTTCTCGGCCTTCTCCTGACAACCGGGGGTAGAGAATGGAACACTGGCTGTCCGTCAACCAGATCCTCAGATCGATTGAGCCGACGACCTCTTGTCCAAAGTGCTTGGGGAATATCTACTGGGTCGGAAGCAATTGTGCTAAAACTGTCATAGCAAAAGATAAATAAAGCAATAAAAAAATAAACAACCAGATAAATGAACAGCATAACAGCTTAAAATAAATACACAACACACAGTTGGGCATAACAACACACGGTCGATAAGCTGAATACACACTGTCCTCAAACACTGATCATTATCCCTGAATTACTGTCCCCAAGACTGAATCTGATACCCGCAGATAGCTGATTCTCAAACACTGACTGATGCCCGCAGGCTTGATGCCCAAACTCATACACTGATACATGTATTCCCTGTAGAGACGCATTCTAACAGCACATAACAGATAAGTGAGAGCCAAAACACCCCTATGTTGGGGTAGGGTTTCCCTGTCCTATTTTGTCAGGAGCTAGGGTTTCACTACGCACGCAGCGGTTTCAAACAACCTATATCGGGTAAGCAACCTGTCCTAGTTTGGAATGGTCACTACGGATTTCGATATGTACTAGGTCGAATGGTCAAAAGGGTGCCCCGGTAAAACTGGGGTTTGTGTTCCCATACTGGCAGAGCCCACAACCGGTCAGCCTTATGGTCATGCCTTGACAAGACAAGCCTCCGGCAAACCGTTCAGGAATAGCAGATGGCAAACACGGTGTCTTAGGCGCACCAATGCAAATGCAATGCAAAGAAACACACAAGTGCAGTCAAAACCAGATATCATGAGTTCGAGTCAAGTTCTCTAAATCCCTAGTAGAGTCGCCAGAAACTGTCGACGTCCCCGAACACCCCAGGAGGAACGAGTCCTCGTTCCGTTCGATATTGGGCTCACTACAGTTCAGGACTCAAATGTCACGGTTCTTAATCTGAACCAAAGAGTCCAAATCCGGCAAATCGTTTTGAGAAAACAGATTTTTAGAAAAGAAGTGCCAAACATGGACTGCTTTGCCAGATACAGAGTCGCCACCTAAATATTTTATTTTGGGAAATTTAGAAAACCCTGACTCGTAGCCTAAGGTCACGTGTCCGTCATCACCAAAGTTGCCTCGGCTAGGGAACTTGGGTACGATTGGGGAAGGTCACTTCGTGAGCACCCCCGCTCGCCCGATCAAAGATCGGCCTCTACTAACCATGATATCTATTTTTGAAAACATTATGTGTTCTTATTCCGGTTATTAGCCTAGATTACTATGTGATGCGCACAGTATACAAGTATAGACTGGATCGCCTGAATTGGAACAAAACATTTCATGTTTGTTTGTTTGAAAATGGTTTGATGGTGCTACCCGGAAGTAGGCTAAGACGTGGATTTGCCACCCTCGGGTGGGCTTAGAAAACATGATTTTGCCACTATCTAGTGGGCTTAAAACACACATTTGATGAATTGTTCCAATTTAAATAACCCAACCTTCACCCACAGGCATTCAGGCAGTTATATCACATAAGCATATAGCCTCATGGTAAGCATGCTATTCATGGCAGTCACTCACACGCATGCAAGGATGCTAAAGTATAAAAACTTACCGAGTACTCCAAGCCAAAACAGAAGCTATGTTAGAAATCCATGCATGATCCTAACTATACAGAAATGCCTAATGCAACACATGCAAAACTGCAACTAAGATAGGCTCGGCTATTCTAAACATGGCACATGTAATGCTACAGCTAACAAGTATTCAACTCGAAATTGAAATACAATGCAGTTAGTATGATGCGCCGAGCCCGGTGCATGCAAGACAGATGAATGAATGCAAACATGCTATCATACTGTATGCTAATTGAAATATTCCCTAATCTAACCATCATAAGCTGGTAAATAAAAGGGAGAAAGACGTGGGGTTGGAAGACATACATCACACTCACGCACACTTATTACAACATTGCCCTCGCGCAAAGGGTCCGAATAAATAATATACAGTCCCAAATAAATAATACAGTCCGAATAAGTACAAAACCCTAATTAATTAACAAATTTAACTAGGAAAGCAATAAATTGGCGTGCAAGCCAGGGACTGCCTCAACTCTGATCCGGATGATGAATGATGCATGTTCGGGTTGCCTTGCGCGGAAATCCATTGCGATGCCCTAATTAGCCTCTGTTTGCAATTGTTCTTGGGATGCGTGCCAAGCTCCGGAAGGCTGCTGACTCTTGATTTGCTGTAACAGAGAGCAAGAAAAGGGCATGGCAAAGTATTTTCACATATGTATGCATGACTACCCTTCAGGGAGTGTAGTTCTCGATCCTTATGCCACCAATCACGCATCTCGATGCATGATGGCCGATGAGTCGAATTGCACGACTCAATATGAAATGAATGCACATGAAAACACAACATGACCTAAACTCCATCATGGATAATCCAGAGTGTCGGCGACCGGAAATTGAGACACGTTCCATCACTCGGAGTACGAAACGTCCCTCGTTTCCCGTGCTTGGGCTAACTCTTATCCCAAACACAATGCAATATGCATGACATGCATGAATGCAATCCTAACATGCAACCTAGCATCGTTCCGTCACTCGGAGTACGAAACGTCCCTCGTTTCCCGTGCTCGGGCTAACTCCTATCCCAAACACAATGCAATATGCATGATATGCATGAGTGCAACTAAGATACAACCTAACATGCACAATGCTATGAAATGGCATACACGATGCACGAGGTAACATGGCATACACAATGCGCTAACATACAACCTAGCATACACAATGCTATGAAATGAAATGGCATACACAATGCACAATGGACTTACACCAACACGAGTGGACCTCAACCACACTCACATAAGTAGCCATTAGATGAAGATGAGACACTCGAAATGCGTGCACGCATGCACGCAAACAGAGGACCGAACCTAAGGCACTAATGCCACTCTACCAAAGCATGGCAAGGCATGGAATATGGTATGCAAACATGCAAATTTCAGCACTGAAATATGATACAAAATAGTCCCGAATCATGGAAATATGGCACCCGATGCATGAGGTGAGCCCCGAAACTCAAAACTAGGCATGTGCGATGACTTATAGCTATACAAAGTATGCATTATTTGATCATGAAGTCTAAAGACAGAGCCAAGGCAGTCCCAAAACATGCACATTTCCAGTTTAGAGCATGGTCAAAAAGTGCTAGCAAGATGGACTAAAATAGCATGCAACTTTGACTAGCAAACATGGTTTACGTGGCATGTATATGAAGCATATGGAATCTCACCAAACCAGCAAAAACCAGTGAATAAAACATGCCAAAATACGCCCAAATAACCGCTGATATGCAGCCAATGCATGCAAAAATGATGAGCTCCTTTAGAGGGCTATGCAAGGGATTCTTAAGCACATACAAGATGGACACTTAGCAAGACCAAATCAACTCTGGAAATGGAATATGAGGGTCCTGAAACCCACTGAAAAAGCCCTGAAATCAGTCTCGGAATCATGCAAAGAAAGGCCCCTTTGAAAGGCCTTGAATGGGATTGCTCTACACATGCATTGTAGACATAAAATATGGCCAAAAGGGCCTCGGACAGAGCCAAGGAAGACCTCAAAACTCACATAATAGGGCTTGGAAAGTGACTTCAAAGCATGCAAGATGGAGCCTCTTTTGAAGGCCAATAAGGCCGACAAACAAATCAAGGAGAGAGGGGGTCACCCCCATCTAATTTGGGCTCTCAAAATAGCATCTAAGCCACTAAAAATCCCCTGGATTTCAGTGGCTAAGAGGCCAAACCAAGCATGCAACAAAGCTTAGATGCAAGGCTCAAAACAAAAGGCAATCAAGCATACAAGGAAGCATATGACCTCAAACAGAAAAATTTCCTCAAACAAACATCAAGAGGGACTCAAAATAAGACTTTTTCCAGTTTATAGCAAATCTCGAAAATGTTCACAAGTAAGGCTAAAATAGGATGCAAAAATAACCCTAAAAGAGAGATTGAACAAACAAGGAAGTAGATGACTTCAAACAGCAAAGTGTCCTTAATAAAAGTTGAAGAGGGGCTGAAAATAAAACACTTTACAGTTTGGGTCGGAATCCAGAAATGCTTGCAAATAGGGCTAAGAAATGAAACAAAAGAATGCAAGAAAAGGCGAAATGAGGACTTACCCTTGTAGCACAACAATACAGCAACTTCTGGACCAAGAAGGTGAGCTTTCAACCTCTGCAAATGACCTCCAATGTGCTGGAATGGATGATGGAGGTGGTAGGCTATGGATTGTAGTATGAAATGGCCAAGAACAAGGGTGTTGGAGGCTTGAAGTATAGAGATAGGGGGAGTTGTATGTATGCTCCAGCCAAAACGTTTTTAACCCTTGCAAATGGAGGTGGAAGGTGTGTTTTATAGAAGACCAAGGGCCAAGGCTTCTTGGAGAAGCCTCAAGAAAGGGTCAAAGCTTCTCAAAGAAGCTTAAGCAAAAGGGTCAAGCTTCTTGGAGAAGCTAGAGCAAAAGATTCAAGCTTCCTCAAGAAGCTAAAACAAAAGGTTCAAGCTTCCTCAAGAAGCTAAAACAAAGGGTTCAAGCTTCTTGGAGAAGCTTTAGCCGAAAAAAAAAAAAAAAAAAAAAAAATTTGATGGCCGACCACCGTGCCGACCGACCACCAAGGCCGACCACCAAAGGTGCCGACCACCAAAGGTGCGGACCGACCACCAGGGACGACCACCAAAGGTGCGGACCGACCACCAAGGCCGACCACCAAAGGTGCGGACCGACCACCAAGGCCGACCACCAAAGGTGCCGACTACCATCAAGGCCGACCACCAAAGGTGCCGACCGACCATCAAGGCCGACCACCAATGGCCGGTGGCAAGAAAAAAAATCTGCTCTAAAGGTCCAACTTCAAACGGACATAACTCCTTCATGTGAACCCCTTTTCAGGTCATTCTTGTGTCCAAATTGAAACCCCAGAAGTTAGCTTTCCAATGGCACAAACCTTGCATTACAATTCCAACTGTGCAAAAAGTTGTGCTCGTTTCGGTGAAGTCGCGCAGAGATTCATGTTGAACCACTTTTGACCAAAAAAAGCTGGTCGGCCATCTGATTTGCTGGTTTTCCATGTGGCCACATTGAAGCCCCGGAAGTTATCTTTCCAATGGCGCCAACCTCGCATCAAAATTCCAACTGTGCAAAAAGTTATGCTTGTTTTGGTAAAGGTTGCTCAGTTTCGGTCCAACCGGGATGATGCCCAACTTCAACCAATCATATCTCCCCCATCCGGACTCGGCTTTAGGAGATTCTTGAGTGAAAAATGAAGCCCCGGAAGTCTTCTTTCCAACGGGGGTGGACTCATAGCTTAACTCCAAGTGCATAGATAGATAAGCCTGATTTAGCGAGGACCACTCAACTCTCTCTTAGCGATTCATACCCAACTTCTTCCCCAGCTAGGTTTCTTCTCTCTTCTCCTCTTTTCTTCAACTCTAAACCCCTAAACAAAGTGTTTTGAAAGATTTTTCAAAGATTTCATCTCTCTTTCATTCATCTCCACTTTGTCCTTGCTCGGTTTACCGAAAAGCACAACATTTACCGAAATGCGAGCGTCGGAGCATCGTAGGAACTTTATTTCAAAAAAATGTTTTGAAAGAGAGGGTTTTAAGGTCTAAAAACCATTCAAAATAGTTTTGGTCCAAAATGGGGTATGAAGTTGAGATTTGTCTCTCTCCTTGCTGAAGAAACTAAACCTTGGCCCTGCACACCTTTCTCCACCAAGTAAACTATCAGTAACGCCCAAGTCTTAAGGGCGGTCAAAAATGGGGTGTCTACACTTAGGTTCCGTGGAGTTTGTGGTTGTGTATCTTATTGTTATCCTTTAATTCCGTGTGTTTGAGTTTTAGGATGTATTGGGCGTGTTTCGAACAGGTTGGTTGAGCTTTAGTCCCATTCCTTGTTGCCCAGAATTTTGGTGGTATGCTCGAGTGGATCCCTTTGCGCTCGAGCAGAGTTTGATTTTTGGTTGTTCGCTCGAGCGAGTTTTCTTCCGCTCGAGCGGGGTTTACACACTCTCAGTATTTCGTGCCTCTGCAAAACTTCTGCAGGTGTGTTTTTCACGCTCGAGCGGATTTTCTTACGCTTGAGCGGGTCACACTCGAGCCGGTATCATGGCGCTCGAGCGGGTAGTTCATTGTCTGTAAAAGTACTAGAAGGGGGAAATCTACGCTCGAGCGGCTTTCCTTTGCGCTCGAGCGGGTGTGTTTTGCAGTTGTGTCTTGGCGATCGAGTGGGTCCAGTTTTTTGTGCTTGACGCTCGAGCGTCTTATTCTCTGCTCGAGCGGGCTAGTCGTATATTAGAGGGCAGCTGGGTGACTTTGAATCACTTTTCACATTTCCTTTCTCTCTTTTACTTTTCTAAACCTCCATTTGAGAGCACCTCACTCTAAAAACACAACTTCTCTCTAGGGTTTGATCTAGTAGGAGTGATTTTCTATCCTTGGACCTTTGTAAAAAGTGCGGGGATCGTTGAGGGCTACATTTTGATCCGAAAATATTGGGGTTTGGAGCATTTTGAATTTCTTCATCTTCCTCCTTTGAGCTCCGAATTTGAGGTAGGGATTCCTACTCATTCTTATGTGCTTTAACATAGATGTCGAGCTTTTGTATAAATGGTTTAATTTGGGTAATTTTGGGTGTTAGGGTTTCAAAGGTATGAAAAAGGGGTTTTATTATTTTGACTCATAAATATGTAATTTGGGTCTTAAAATGATGGTATTGTTGTTGGTTGTGATATTTGTGCCTTTGGGCCAAAGTTGAGAAAGAGGGAAGAAAACCCTAATTTTTGTTATAAATTAATTTATACAATTAATTTGGGGATGTTATGGAAATATGAAATTGAGTTGTAGAATATGAAATTGACTCATTATGAGATAAAATGGTGAAGTTGGAATTATTAATCACTCACCTTGGAAATTATCGATAATTTATCTGTTGGATGAAATTATTATCTGTTTAGAAATAATTGCTTTGGGCTACCGGTGGAGGGTAGTCTTGAATGTTGTAGACAATGCATGATGATTAGGCAAACTAAAACTAATCAAGTGAGTATGCCATCGAATATGGCGGTTGATATAATACATGAATTTTATGTATTGATTTGGCTATGTATATGATATGTGTTTATATATATTGTGTTGTGTGGGAGGAAATATGGGATGTACTCAACGGTTTAGGAGAAGATAATGGATGGACCTCTAAACCGGTTATTGTTTGGGAGAAGATAGGGGATGGACTCTATTGATACAGCACTAAAATGTGTATTATTTGTGAAGTATGGAAGTGTTGTTACGTGTTATTGATATAGCACCAAAATGTGTATCTATTATGAAGTGTGAAATGTTTAATATGAGTTATTATCTCATTTGAAATAGAAATACTGTTGATATGAGACGTGATCTCAATCAAATTGATTGGCCAGGTTCTGAGCCATAGTTATGAATTGAGAATTGGATAAGAAATGGAAAACAGAATGAAACATGGCCACTTTTGTCATGTAATTGAAATGGATTATGAATTGATTCGTGTGAGTTAAACATTTATCGAATGCTAATGTTTTAGT